>CM074198.1:29508346-30030846 GCA_037179385.1 Holothuria scabra
GCTCTTCCTCTTTACTTTAAAATATGCTTCTACTTCCAAATACATCTACAACTAAGTATGAAGTGTTTGCATGATTTCTACAGTATTGTGTCACATATGAGTAGAAATTTTTTCAGAGTTTGAGCCAAATGACCACTAAAGAGCTTTGCCCTCTACCAAACATTATGCAGTCTTTTCCTGATAATGCAATGCTCAGCACAATGAGGATCCATGCATTCCATTTGAAGTTATCAAGGATTTAGCATTTGACCTCTTTGTTGACCTCACACTCTCTCAATTACTGGTCACCCACATACAGTACCAAGTGAAAACTGTTGCAGGTTCCTCTATTGAGATATGCTAAGAGCCATACACACAAATATACACTCTATGCAGACTCCAAGTACAGTAGGTTCTCCCTTTTTTTGAAACCAAAGCAAAATATAGATCTCCAGCTTTTTACTTATAATTTTTAGATGCAACTGTTGTAAATTGCAGATTCAATAATAATTTCCAAGTTGTTTGATACCTTCCTGTGGCTTGACATTTTGCATAGGGGTATCCTGGAATTGGCCATATAGTGTTTCAAGTACTGCAGGCTTGGGTTTATTACCTGAAGCAAGTGTTCAATTTTTACTGTAATCCAGTCGTCCAGGATGACTACTAATTCGAGCTGACTACCAGATCTTGCGAAAACTTGTTGCAAAGGTTGCCCGATAGACAATCAAATTATATGAGTCCGCAAATAGATGGGCAAGGCTGGAAAAATCGAAAAATGGAAAGCTCCTTGCTGGAAATTTGGAAATTTTGGGACTCAGACTAAATTCCACCAATATACCAAAGCAAGTGTGTTGATATCATGTGACAAAGTTTCAAGGGGATTTACTGTGTGCTAAGTCCCATTGCTTCACTGTATAAGTTTTTGAAAGAACTTCTGTGTGAAAGTTTCTCTCGCACACACAATTGTGTAATGGAGAAGTCCTGTTATCCCACTGTGTTGAAGCAACATTATGCCAGAGCTTGCAATGCAGTATGATTCTTTGTCTGCTTCCAACAAATTTCTAAATCATATAATATACTGTAACATTTGCCGTGTGTTATCGTATGCTAAACGGATTTAAGGAACCAAAGAATGGTAGCTATACAAAATACACAATATAAAAGCATTTGCTGATAAGTAGAAATAATTAAAAGATTGAGCAAAATGTCGAAAGAAAGCAAGTTCCTTGTTAATGTGGAAAGTACTAGTTCTGCAAAATGAACTCAACAGCAGTTACTGGAATTCCTAGGTGAAATATATGACCTGCATGGTGGGGCAAAATGTTTATCCCTCTTTAGGGCTACACTATAACCACTTATACTTAAGCTGAAACACGATAGCAGAAACAGCGGACTAGTTTGGAAGAAGAAGAGTCGGTATGCTCCTTTCAATTAACCACAATTAAGCATTTTACAAAAACATTTACAGTAATGGCACATGCGATCATTCAGCAATTAATCACTACACAATCACAGCCTTGCTTAAAAAGTTGCTGTACCAAAACTAGCTGATTTTTTTTTTTCTTGTATGCAAACCCCAAGACTCCTATTTATTCCACTGTCTTCTTCCATTGTGCTACATTGCTAGTTGGTTACCTATTTTGCTGGAAAGAATGCACTGCAAAAAGGTGTGAGCTCCTTGGCATAGGCATACGAGGCAAGGGCCTCACTCTCCCAATTGTGGCAAACACAGTTGATCCATTTGGGCAAATCATGAGCAAAGCATGATAAATGTTGCAATTATGCGGACAAAATTGCTCTTTCACCCCTACAAAAATTAGCCCCTCCCCCTGCTCCTTGGAAAGCTTACACTCAGTACACTGTGATGTTGTATGAACTGCTAACACCTGTTTGGATATCATTGTGTGCATTGGGGCTTCTTGAGGCACAGGTATTCTATCCAATTCGAGTTGACCAAGTCAGTGATTTCAAATACTGTACTATATAAATGAAGACCTGTTCCCAAGTAACAAATCATGCACTTGAAAATCTTCTGATAATAGGTCATGCACAACATTTTTTTTTATATATGTTCTTGATTTTGTGGTCAAATCTGAAGTATTCAGCATTATAATCACTGCCACTATTTACAAATTAAGGTGCAATGATCTCAATGGCACTGCCAAAGACTGATCAATCTTATAGTTAAAACCAAATTTTTACTTCAATAGGAAAACAATACAAATGGCGTAGAAGCAAATTATTACTCAATGATGTTTGACTAGTCTTTTACCCTATGTTCTATGGGACAATACTATCAATCCAATAGAGCTATAAATTGGTACCAATCCAAGAGTACCCCTTGATAATGAGTTCATTTTAATGTGGAACCTGATCACAGTGAGATACTCCCCCTCCCCCATCCTGGTGGTGGGTGCCTCCTCACTTCTCACTCCAATCCATGGTGACGAGCGTGTATTCCAAGATGGCAGAATTAGGAGCGCAGTGTCAGAACCTTTTCGATTAGCATGCTGTCCACGAGAATAATGCAATTTAAATGAAGCAAGAGGTAAGTGTATGTCTGGGACGTGAATAGTTAAGTACGGGGAGCTTGTGATCTGATGATTCACAGATTACCAAGAAAGAACAAATTATGATACTGTACCTGTTAACGAGGCTGAGCATGCCTGACACATGATATAGTAAATACCATTCTGTTCATTAATGTAAAGGATACAAGTTAAATCAAGGTCATAGTCTCCAGCTGTGTACCTGTTCTTGTTTTTGCTCACTAATTCTCGGATCTTTGCTGCCATGGTTGTAAAGAATATCCAGAGTTCAATTAGTGGTGAGATTAATCTCACTTTAGGCTCATTTAATTTGCAATAAGTTCAACAGTCCTCCCTGGAAATCCTGGCCTTGTAAAATCTTCATTTATTCAAAGGCCACCAATTGCCATCACACGTATTTGTTTCTCCTTCTGTACACACTAAAATAATACCTGCATAGAAAAGCATTGAAACAAAACATGTAAAAAAATACCTGATATTGCTTCCACATTAATTCACATTCCAAAGCACTTCTGATGATGCTCACTGTAATAACTTTTGCACAGATACTTTAGAACAGTTCACACTTTTTGAAATAACTGTTTATCTATCAATAACAATATTTAGTGGAAACTGACAAACATAATAAGGAGCATGTCACAAATATCCTGTAAAAGAGGAAACTAGATCTGATAAAGACTACATAACACACAACCTATCATTCTGTAATCTCAACAAGTTTATCAAGTACTCTCTATTATAACAATCTAATTGATTTCATCCACACTTATAATCTGAATATTTCTTTCTATTTCCTAGTTCTTTGTTTCACATTAAGTGCACTATAAATAACAACACCACCTCAGTGTACAGTACTTTAGTGAAAGTGTGTCATGATGATGCTGAAAAAAACTAGTCCAATTCAGATTGTTGTCCTTAACCTTTAGTCATTCATTTAGAGATCACATACAGTACTGTACTGTATAGATTGTGGTGTATAAGAGAATTAACAATTTCACTTTATGCAATGTGACGAAAAAGTTGGGGGGCGTTTATTAGAGAGGGGGCGTTTAATAGAGTAAATACGGTAGCTCTCTAGAATCTACTTTCAACTTGACCTTTTAACTTAAAGAGGGTGTTAGAAACAGCACTGTAGTCCCTAGGGTAAAAGCAGAGGTAAAGAAGAGAAACTGCTTTCATATTTTACTATTGAAATTGGAATCTTAGCTTGCACTGAGAATAACTTTATTCAATACTGTATGTGAGGAAAAGGTTTTTTTAATAATAATTGCATTACTGTCCTGATTGTTAACTAAACTGCTTTAAGACTGAGAGGGGGTTATAATTCTTCTTTTCTTTTATACACTGCATTTGTCTAAAGGCATTAAACTTCAGCTGGACTTTTAAACCAATTGAACAAAGACCCAAAGAGTCTTCACAAGCACTTTACTTAGACAAACACAACTTTCCATTATTTCCACTATGTTACTTGGTTATTGAGTAATTGCAACGCAGACCTGGCATTGCAATAGGCCTACATATGACCTACATGTACACACTGGCCTGTCACTTAAATGTCAGTAACTCAAGTAACGAACATCGTAGGAGGGTAGTGTAATACCCTTTTTGGTTCGCCTGATCAAGACAAATCTTGACGTCACAAAAAAGTCACAAAAAAGTCACAAAGATCAAAAGGTCAAATGAGGTCAATGGGGGTCATCACGTGCATTTCACTTAGACGAACACAAATCTCCATTACACCACCCCTCTAAAATGTTTCAGTGGCAAGATATCAATAAAACATTACTTTTTGACCTTTTGACCCTTTCCAATTATTTTGGTTAATGTACCAACATTTTCACCTCCTACCAATCTAACTTATCCTAAAATTATGCCACTGCTTGAACAATGGATACTGAGTACAGCTACTAACAGAAATTCAGTTTTTGGCCTCTGGTGATCACCAGTGACCTTTGACCTCCACCAAAAACAATAGGGCAAATCTACTCCGCAACATCTACATACATACCAAGTTTGAAAAAAATTGATCACTCGGTTATTGAGTTATCGCACCACATACCTCGCATTCCAATCCGTCACATACACACACACACACACACACATACATACGCCAAGGTGACTGCATAGGTTCCTTTGTTACACAAGGAACCAAAAAGCTGTGCTCAGCTCAACTTGAGCCAATTGGTTGGACACTGGGTGGTAAAACTCTAACTACACAGCATGTCCTGTACAGAGTGTTTTGGTTTCACACTGGGGTTGTGTATCTGTGTACTCACCCTGAAGGCTGAAGCAGTAAACTGAGATTGAGTCTGGATGAGAATGTAAATTGTAGACAGTTGTGGGAGGGGCTTACTGTAAGTAGGTTGGGAGAATTGGAACTGTTTGGGGTGAGAGGATCAGTCCTTTAACTTCAATGTGCAAGGCTTAATACACCTAACACAATATAATATGATTAAAATTGAATACAATATGATTGCAATATGCTGTGAATATGAGCTGGGAGCGGCGGAGTGAATTTTGAAGTGTGCGGAGGGGGTTCTAATCAACAAAATGGCCAAATATGTTCAACAATATAATAGCAATGCAAGGCAGCCTAAAATGCCTGAGGCAGAAAAAGCCCCAGTCCCCGCAGTTCCTGTAAGCTGCAAGGTGTTCAACTGATCATCTGTTAAATAATCAACAACTGGCTGATTATCACACAATTGGTAAATAATATGCATTGCTACATTTCCATTTTTCAAAGGACTACTACGACCAATTATTTGCAAACTAGAAAGGCAACTTGCTGTAGAGGTGGCACAGACATGCACCTTCCCGTCAAAAATCAGCATTGATACTCACAAATTTGCATTTACATGCAGTAGCTCTCCAACAAGTGTAATTGTTGGTAATTATTCCTGTTGTACTCTGTATATGTACAGATTGTTTTTCAGAAAGATAAGTGTTTGGTATGTCGTATAATTTTTAACATACAGTGAACGTACCAACTACAAAGTTGAGAAACTTGGTGCTTATCATCCTTCAAAAATTAAGCCGCTTCCCACTGTTCCTTTTCTTCAGAAATAATTTAAGCTCATGCACTGACTTCGAGCAACATACTGTAATTGCTGAGAAATTAATGGAGTATGTGGCTACAAGCAATGAAATTCGCTCCACGACTTTGTTCTCGTATCGGTTTGTGGGCGTGATGATCTTTTCATGAAAACATGTTTCGGAATACAAGGGTTCTGTGACATCATACATATAAAGCCCATTACTCTTTTGAAGTTGCCTCTATGTAAGAAACATCGTGATTGGTTCATTATTGCTTTTAATCAGCCGATCATACTCGCAACATCATCGATACAGTTTACTGTGGAGGAATAATGTGTAGGAACCAACAGGTCTTCACATAAAATTCTAATGCTCCCACTGCATTTGTGTTACAATCAAACTTCTCAAACTTGCTTTCTAGCCTGGCAAAACATTGCAGCGACGGAGTATTTACTGAGGGTTGAGAATGCAGTGTCTGTACACCAATTTCATTTTCCGGTTTTCTAAAACGTGGCGTAAGTTTTAGGAACAAAGTAACAAGAAATGTGGGGGTTTGCAGCGTAAAGGTACAATGAGATGGCTCGTTCCATTGATTGATAATTTCCCCAAAATCTGAGACATTAACTCCGCCTCCAACCTGCAAAACAGGCGTTTCTGTTTTGGTCGTACCACATAGCTTTATATACACAACTGTGCTATGGAGTGGGCACAGTGTCCTGCTACAATCCTGCAAGGGCAAGTGCAGGCTAGTTGATACTCATCTGTGTTGTTCAGTAGAGTGTTTGATGGAATATACATACAGAGCACAGACTTGCATACAGTGGTATGTGCACCAAAGTTGCAAAAGCAAAGTTTCACAAATTAACCAATGATTTCGTCATTTATTGATTGTACTAACAACACAGGCAATTACTGACAGAGCTAGAAAAGAAACTAGAGCACCTGCCAACAGTGCTGATGGCTCAAACCTGTTGAATAAATGCACAGTAAAGACTTCCAATGCAAAGAAAATCATTCCCCAAGCATTGGATATTCTAATCACCACAGCAGGCTTCCTCAATTAACTTTTCTGAAGCACCACATTGCTAAATGTCACTGATAAAATGTGCCACTGATCACCGTCCTGGGGGAGGGGTATAAGGGGAATATTTTTGCATTTTAGAAGGTGCCTACAGGCAAAATACGGCCAAAATTTTTCACAAACCTTACAATTTTTGTCGATTCAATGGTAACGGTGAATTGACAAAGTACTGACTCTAATGAATGTAATCAGTGACGGTGGTTTTACATACTTTCTTGTGTGAACAAATAGGACTTTATTTAATCCTTGTCCATACGTTACGTCAGTTTGTAGGAAGAATAAGATTTATTTACTATACCTATTTTAGAGACAGAACAATTTTTGTCAAAAAGTTTTCAAAAGTCAAATTTTTCAGTGTTCTCCCAGTAATATTTTGCGCCACTCCAAAGCATGTTGCACGCCACAAGTGGTGTGGGCGCTGCTATCTGAGGAAGCCTGCACTACAGGGACTGTACTTTTGTACATGGCTATTATTTCTTGAACAGATTTACCCACAATTTAGAATGCTTAAATTTCTCTCAGGTAAAATGCCAAAGAACTTAATACTTTTTATAATGATTACCTTCCTTTAAAGGCTCAATTCTCTCATTCCAAACAGTACCAATTCTCCTAACCTTCTTACTTAAGCCCCTCCCACAATTGTTTGAAATTCATCCTTATCCAGACACATTCTCAGTTTATTGCTTCAGGGTAAGTAAAGAAAAGCTCTCCATGTATTATCAAAACACTCTCAGTACAGTCATGCTGTGTAATATAAGCTCTGGCACTCTGCACTGCCTGAAAACAGTCAATCAAAAAACTGGGCCAATGGAGAGTTTCTGTACCCCCCTACAAGAAGTGTAGTTTGGGGTGCTGGGTTCTCACTAACCCGAGCTCCAGGGTCCCTGACGCATGGGTTTGACTTGAGAAGCTTGAAACAAAATCCTGTGCATCCCAGGGTCACACAGGATTTGCTTGCAAGACGCATGTAAAATTTTGGCAAGGAGGTATAGAAAGTTTTGTGTTGAAAAGTTCACACGAACCCATTGCCTAAAAATGTTCATTGTCGATGTCACTTCAGAAAATCCATGTAGGAAATCTGCCCACCGAAGTTTCTTATCACAGCAGTTCGTATTCGACTCGACCAGAAAACTTTCTCCTTCTAGACCAATATTAGTAATGTGGCCCAGTTCTGTGATATCGCTGGTGCTACGTACTAGATCATCGGCCGCGCTGTTGTCCAGCTTAGTCAGAGTAACATCCCTTGTCAATGCCAGACCAGTTTCACGCAGCAACGTGTTGAAAATATCATGGCAGAACATCTGAATGGAAATTGTGGAGCGTCACTGATTATTCGCCAGGAGTGATTTATGCTGCATGCAGGGAACTTTAAAATATGGGACCCTCTGAAATTTGATGGGAATCTTGGAGAAAAAAGTTGAGGGTTCAGGGACTCTTGGGTTTGGGGGCCTAATGAGAACACTGGGGTGAGAGGATTGGCCCTTAAAGGTGTAGCCTTTGAGTGAGAAGCCTCTGTTGCCTTGCTTTCTATTTTTACACAAATCAGGAAGTCTAGTTAGCAAGGAAGAAACGAAGTTTAGTGGGCTATGAAAACACAATTAATAAGCAAGAGCTTCCTCTCTGAAAAAATTGACAGTCTTTATCCTTACCTCAAGCAAGTCTAGTTTAGAAACAGTTTAAGGTGACTCTATCCTTACTTAGTAACTACTGTGAATCATCCTCCTGAAGTTGAGTATGTCTACAAAGCCCCTGCATGCACTCACAATGGTTTACGGTCAACTCGGCCCCTGGGACAAATCAGCCACCGAGACATCTCGGCCCCTGGAAAACTCGGTCCCCGGACAACTCGGCCAGCATTGAATAAGCACTACCCTTATTAATATTAGAAATACAAGTACTGAAACTTCCACAGTTTTAAAGAAAAGGGTCAGACCTCAGTTCTCTCTGGATCTGGAAGAGTACTGCACAACACTCCTGGTGGAGTCAAATGTGCAGGGTTGAGTGTGCGCATGTAGTTAGTCGACCCGTCTGAGGATCCTCAAGGCTGCGCTCTTGACCTGCTTGGGGTCCTCGAGATATGTAATGTTCTGGGGGAGTAGGTTCCAGTCTCTGAGTAGGTTGCACTCTCTACCAGAAGCAGGCTTCAAAAAGTCCAACTCAGATAGGAGTGGAGCCAAGTGCCCAAAATTGGTTAGTTCTGTCTTTTGTAACCACAACAATATTATACAGATGGAATGTAAATGCACGTAGTCCACCATTATTACATTTGAATGATTCCTTGAATTACTTGGCCAAAGTTTCAAAATTACGTATCAGCATTAATTTGAAATTAACACCTTTTCTGTTAAAAGTAAACTTGAAAAAAAAAGGTATGATGTCATGCTTTCACATTGTTGGCCTATGTTGTGTGTTTGGTGTTTCTTTATTAATTTATTTAGTACGACCTTAATTGATTAGGTATGTAATTTTGTCATAAATCAAGGAACAGAGTAAGAAATGTCCATTTTCAAAAATTTTCACTTATATTTTCAAATTAGGTTTACTTTGAGCAATGCCTTAAAGCTGAAGGTAAGGCTGGGCAAATTTCCTCAAAAATGCAATCTCACATTATTGGTTAGTTAGCATGTCAATAGTGGCCGAGATGTCTCTGTGGACGAGATGTCTGGTTGGCCGAGTTGTCTGTGTTCAAGTTGTCTCAGGGGCCGAGTTGTCCAGGGGCCAAGATATCTCAGTGGTCAAGTTGTCCAGGGGCCGAGATGACCGGGCCGAGTTGTGTAAGGGCCGAGTTGACCGGACACCCTCACAGGCCTAGGCCTACTGTTCTCAGTAGGGGCTGAAAGTAACGAGGTTGGAAACTAATGATAACCCCCTATAAAGCCACGCAACTTTCATGTGTCAGGCACAACATCCCAGAAAAATTCGATGCCTCAGCAGGGCATAAGTGAGACAAACAGACAGTCCAATCTAGCCCCCTACGGTTAAAAAAGGCCTAGGCTAGGCCTAACATTAACGTTACTCGTTAGGGGTTCAGGCTTATAGGCCTAGGCCTAGCTAAATGACGCCTAGCGTAGGCCTACTCTAGATAGAAGGCAAAGGTATTGTAAAGCTTATCCTAAAGTAGGCGGATGTTGGCCTCGGCCAGCCAAAGACAATTTTACAAACGTTTTCAATCTAACGTTGACATGTCAGTTAGTACTATCGATATGATGGTAGGCCGATCACATTTGTGTTAGGCTGTATTAGCCTAGCCTACACTAAACCTTATGATAAGCCTAGCCTAGGCTGTCATTAACACGTACTTTCCACTAACTCGGGGATTGACAAACATGTAACTTGAAGACAATCGAATTCATTCTTGCCCACGTCTGACATAATTCAGCCATTACATGCTTTCCACGGTTTTCAATGTGTTTGGAACGATCATGATCTTCGACGAATAAAATTCACTTGTTTTCTTTGAGCGGGTTTCTTCTCTAACTTCAGAACTTCCGTAGCCGTTTGTGTGCCTGAGGTACCTGGTTGAGTCTCGCACACACTATATACTACTATACACACCGTATTATACCGACATCGTATCAGAACATAATTGCTAGTACGGTGTAAGTTTAGAGCCTTGTATAAAACCCCGAAATCCTATAATGCCATTTTTATGACTGAACGACGTCTCCCTCCCAAAGATTGATTGAGACAGTATCGGATTTAGGAATGGACAAAGTGGGCAGTCCCCAATGGGCCTCTACAACCTCCACACACTCCAAGATAAGTCTTTTGCTAGACTTGACATTAGGGAAGAAGCAGTTCAGTTCTCTCACAGGGTTGTTATACTGAGCGGAATAGCCTGCCTGAGTTGTTAATAACACATTAGTTAAACAAGTTTTTCCATGACTTTGGTAGCCTATAATCTCTCTGGGCTTGTAAGGCGTTGGTTGTTTGCTTTCTGTTCTATGGGGGGGATTTTTGTTCTATGGGGGGTTCACTACCAATTTTTCTTAGGGCCTGACCGACCTCACGTCGCGTACGTGGTGTACTAATGTCCTTGACTGGATGTCTCACCGTATTTTGAAGGAAGAAAGAAGAAGAAGATGGATTACCAGTGCTTCTTGGGGGGCCTAGTTTTTAGTCCTCCTTTGTCGCATAACCTGTCATGTTATGTTGTATTGTGTTGCGTTGTATTGAGTTGTTGTGTTGTGTTTTGTTGGGTTGTGTTGTGTTTTGTTGGGTTGTGTTGTGTTGTGTTATGTAGTACGTTATTTTATGTTACAGTGGTGCCGGGATCCACGGGGAGGGGGGGTCGTCGACGTCTCATCCCCCTCCTCAGATTTCCCAATTTTCCCTTTTTTTAAATTTGATATCGTTTTTTTTTTACTTATTGAAAAATAACAGTAGTTCCCAGATAGTGACAGTTGTCGAATTCCTCTGAGAAGTATTTTGGTTGCCCCCATCCAGCGTCGACCAGTCCGCCGTAAAACTCCAGCCATGTATCCCAGACAGAATGGGTAGCTAACTCCCCATCACTGTTTTAAGATTAACATGGACAAGTTCTCTCATCATGTTAGCAAGTTAAGTTTCTCCCATAGAGTTGTCAACGAGTGGAATTGTCTGCCAGATTCGAGGTAGTTAATTTCCCGTCAGTTCACTGCTTTAAAGGCCCAGCTAGTTCGGCCCAAACAGTACCAATTCTCCTAACCTTCTTACTTAAGCCCCTCCCACAATTGTCTCAGTGAAATTCATCCTCATCCAGATACAATCTCAGTTCATTATTGCTTCAAGGTGAGTATAGAAAAACTCAATTTATATAATCAAAACACTCTCAGTACCGTTCATGCTGTGTAATATAAGCTTTGGTAATCTGCATTGTTTGAATTAGCTGTCAATCAAGGAGCTGAGCCAATTGAGAATTTCGGTACCCTCCGACCAAAACTGTAGTTTGGGGTGAGAGGTTTGGCGCTTTTAGGTTAAGATTGACAAGTTCTTCCATGACTGCCAGTGATCTGATTGTTTGGGACTGTTGTCTAGGTTTGGTGGTTTGACTTTTGATTAGGGTTTGGACTTCAGGGCATCTTATGGGGCATTGGCCCTCCTTTGCCCTTTAACCTGTTATGTTATCTTATGTTATGTCGTGTCGTGTCGTGTTGTGTCATGTTATGACACTTCCGGCACTTTATTTGACTACGGTTATTGCTCCTATCCCCGAAACACCAACAGCGCAACCGTACACAGGAGGAAATTCCACTTGAAACCTGTTTAACAGGTTTTAACAGGTAACTGGAACAAAACCAACAGGTTTTTAACACGACTTTAACAGGTACCAACAGGAACCTGTTAGCTTTTTCGATGTTACCTGTTGTCTGTTGACTTTCATCACTCCAACATGTAATTGGAACATTGTCTGTTCATACCTGTTCAAGCCTGTTGGAATTTCAACAGGTCTAAACAGGAATTTTTTTTCCTGTGTATTTACCGTGAGGTGTGACCACAACATGTCTTACTGTCTGCGGGCCAGTCAGGAATTCAGTCTAACCACTTTCTTCTTGGAACTGCCTGTGGTATGCCATGTTGCCATGCCAATCGTTGCATTAGAAACTTAAAATACATATTGCATACATAATATCAATTTATCGTCGTCCATTACATCAGTTAAATAAGTAACCATAACAATTACTTCACGAACTCGAAGAAGGTTTGCCACTCTCTCACTTAGACCTACATAAGTTTGACTTATACTTTTCTCTAAATACGGTTACCAGTAACAGATAGCGTCTGTAACCAAGTTTGAATATCACCACGCGACTTTCATGCCGCGTCGTAGAAATCTGTAAAGCGCAATAGTTTCAGGGCGCCAACGTTACATCGACGACGTAAACTGTGGATTACGGACGCCGCGTCTCCCTGGCCAAGTCTTGTTATCTAAAGCCAAGCCACACACCGTCACGTCTACCCCGGCGATGACTCTCCATTGTGGACAACTTGCATCAATCGTAGACAATGGTAGCCGTGACCGTGTGACCCGGAATTAAAACGCACCGATTGCATCCAACTACGACTGAACATGTTCAAGTTCGGAACTCTAGTGGTGAAGCTGGCCACACCGCCAGGACTACAACCGACGCCACGTCTTGTTGCTTGGTGTCGTTAGTTGTCCTGGCTGTGTGTACCGGCATTACAAACCAGGCGACTCTCTGCGACGCAAATCACTGAAACGAGATTATTCAGACACGTCACAAAGAGTGGAATGCTTTCAGCTCCCCATCTTCTTGCAACGAGAAACTGACACTGTAACAATTTGCCCCTGTAACAACTAGCGACGCTCTCTCCTAATCCAAAAATTGGGGCTCTCGGGAAGAATTTCGAAGTGGGTGCTGAATATATTCTTTATCGGTCTAATGAACATTCAGCTCAGAAGATTCGAAAGTGCCGTTTTCGGCCATCTTGAGAGTTTTTAAAGCCAAAAATTTTCTTGTGCGCTCAGATAGTTCTGCTGGCTTTCAGCCCCCCGTCCCCAATAATATTTTTCGTTCGATCGCGCCTATGTAAACAGCATAATCGTTAACGTTTGTTGAAAAATTAATTTAAAATTAATGTGCCTTTTCTGTGTTGGACCCCACCTCCCCTAGATCAGTGACGTAGCCAATGGAGAGGAGGGGGCAAGTTGCCCCCCTGGAAAATATTTTGGGGAAATTTCAGGTTGACGAAATAATACTTCCTTTTCCTATTTCTTTAAAGTTTTCTCACCATAAGTAATCGTGAAACATTTCTCATGCATAACTCGAATTTCCATGCAACGTATTTCCCCAGTTCTCATCTGTGTCAATGTAGAATGAAGCGCGCTTGACTGGCGTTCCGCAAAAATGCCCTCTTTGCAACAGCGTGAATGTTTTCTGGTACACATGCAGGGTATTTTTATCAGTTTTTATCAGTTCAGCGTACACTTCACAAAACTGACAGGCTGGGGTGGATATAAGGAAATTTGTTTGGGGGGCAAACTCAACTTGAGACTAAGACGTCTCAAGAAGTATCAGGTGATGTCGTGCAAAAGTTTTTTGGGGGGATGGGGGAGGGGCATGAGAAGTGGTGACTGACTGCCCGAAAGACTATCTAAGCGGAGCGCCACCATCGGTTGGCGCGGAGCGTAGAGAAAATTTTGAAAAATCGCGACCTCTCAGATAGCCGAAAATTGCATTTGCCAGGCTTGTAAGTAGAATTTAAGCAGTCGTTATTTTGAGCTTTTCTTTGCAATAAAATCTTCATAAAATCAAACTGCAAAAGTATCAGAAAATTACCAGATAAAATGTACTGGCTCCTTTACAGGAAGATGTGACATTTTATCATTTTCTTTGTCCCAAAGTAAAATCTCCATTAAAAAGAATAGACCAAAACCAAATTTTTGTTTAATATGTTAAAGATGAACATATTCTAAGCACTCTGGTGAGGTTCTCATTCATTTCTCGTGTTCGGTTCTCGATATATTAGCAATTGAAGTTGACACATTTTCTACAAAAGGTAAACTTGAACCAAGCAGGTGCTATGTCATGTATTCATATTGATGGTCAATGTTTTGTTTTGTTTTTTATTTATTTTTGATCCTGCTGTTTGATCTTGGATTGATTAGGCAAATTAAGTTTTTTAACTTCCATTGCTAGGGATGCATTTTGGTTACAACATAACACAGTTAAATTGTATAAATATGGTGTTAAATTTTACTAGAGAAAAACAACTAAACATTTCCATCAATGTGAATACATGACATCACGTCTACTTGTTGCAAGTTCACTCTTTGTAGAAAATATGTCAACTTCAATTCTAATATCTCGAGAACCAAACATGGGAAAATATCAAACATAAATTTGTTTTGGACTTTTTGTTTCAAGAAACTGCACACCGTTGGAAATAAATTTAAATCATAACTTTTTCGAATCATATTAACTCATATTACCAGTGGTCGAATGAGCCTGTAAACCTGAACCGGCCACAAAGAAGCATTGATACCTATATCAGCACCAATAACAGTACTGATTCTGTACTGCTATTGGTGCTGGTAGCCCTATCGACCCTTCTGGGCCTGCGGTACTGGGCTAAAATTTTGATACAATTAAGAACCAAATCCTTGACAATTATGCATTAGTTTATACTTTATAAATACTATATGACATTTGTATGAGAGAGAAAGCTGTGATACTTTGCCCAAATTAATAAAAATGCTACTTTTTATTCATGTCATATCGTATAACGTTATTTTTTGGAAAATTGAAGACCATGCTTTGGAATTGTTTGAGGGGCGGGGCAAGTGCCCCCCCCCCCCCCTTGCCCCTATGACGAGCCGCTAATGCTGACAGGCTATAAGACGGCAGCATAAGATACCATTATCGAGCTAGTTCCCTACGTATTGTTGAGCTAATGTTATGTTCATCAACTTGATGCACTATTGGATAATACGTTGCTAAGAAATGGTAACATAATCATAGCCTCTTGAACGAAATATTCCCTCATTTAATTATCACAATTTCCGTTTGTTTTCGTTCCACAACCATTATACTAATATTCGATTTATGGCTGTCAGCAATACATACTACTGTACTAGTGGGCCTTAGAGTTTCCAATTTTTCCTTTTTATATATATTGTGAACAATTGTCTCCTTAAGGTTTTCAGGACAAGAAAAATATGGCATTCTAAGCATGCAGTAATGAGGCACAGGGAGTTTCATTTCCTGCAATCTAGGGGTGTTTTAGCGAAATTCCCCTGGCGGGACGCTCCACGCGAACCGATGGTCGCGCTCCGCGTATCACTCTCACCCGTCACTAAAGTTGACAACGCCCGAGGTTAGGTTAGGTTAGGCGAGGTTTAACAGCCCAATTTCCGACCTATTGGTTGACAGCTCCCTGGTTTAAGTTTAAGCATTTAATGTCCTCTCATCCTACAAGCTAGTACCGGGCAGGGTTATAGACTGATCTTACTCTGTGTTTAACCATGGATGGAGCTTAAAACAATAGGTCACCATTGTCTAGACATAATAACCCTGCAAACCTGGAAAAAACCTATGATGTTTACCTTATTTTTAAAGAACTATTTCGGAAAATTCATCTAATTAATCACTGGGGATGGGGGTGAAAACTGGCCCATGATGACATCGTCTTAATCCCATGTATAAAGTGAGCAGCTTCAGGATCTTGTACGCCATGTATTAACCTAGGTAACATTGCATGACGTCTTGATAATCTTGTTATTATCATAAATTTACGTATTTTGTATGTAATACATGCACCTTGACCTTGGAAATATACTGAAACTGAAAATTTTGGGGGAAATTTTCGAGCTTTGCCCCCTGGAAAATATCCTAGCTACGCCACTGCCCTAGATCCGCCCCTGTGTTATGAAAAAAAGGGGGTATGAGAAAACAATAAAATACAATGTATACAGAGCTCGTCGTGCTTATTGGAGCCTGGGGTGTCTGGACCTCCCAGGATTTTTCAAGGGTGTCATAAACTTTTGTCTGAAAATGAATTTTAAAACCCTTCAGGTACTATGCGTAATTGATTTTTTTTTTTTTTTTTGAAAACTCCGCTCAACCAGGAAGTTGAAACTCCCTGGCTCATGCATAGTTCCGAACAATTCAAGGTACCGCCCACTTTTTGTATGAATTTACTGGAAGATCTGCATGTTTGTCAAATATTTTTGTCTGATATGACGGAATTTAGAATGAAAATCCTTGATTTATGTGATTACATAGAGAGTTTTAAAGGAAAACCCCTAATAAAAATATACAACTTTGAGCCTTAATTTTTCATGCTGTATTTTTACACTCTAGGCTGGACCATTTGTTTGAAGGAAATCTTAATATATAAGCTGTAGTAAAGTGCTGAATGTACGTTGGGAATGAAACAGCTAAAACACGACATGAATGTTCCCTAAGGAAGCTGTCTAAACTGTGACAGTAAACCGGAACTTTCTACATTTAATAACAAGTTGAACTATAAATATTTATGCTACAGTCTAGTAACATGAAGAAGGTTTCTCTTAGTGACCTTTCACATGACAGACCAATGACGTAAATGGTTTGAAAGAGGCCATGAAGTTGTTCAAGGGTTGTCCTTCAGTGGACGTATAGCTTCTTGCAGGTGAAGCAGTTTATAGTAATGGTTTTGCCAAACGGCTCTTTGCCAGACAGTCGGGAAGATTTTAGAAAAAGCATCTTTCAAATAAGTGGCCTACAATTGAAGATGAAAGGAAAATAACTTGTTTGAAATTCATCGACTTGCTCATTGGTCAGTTCCCACGGAAGGTGGATTAACAGTCAGCTTAACGGTGAAAGGGTAGGTTGGGTTAAATGGAGTTTAACGGCCCCAGTTTTCAACCAATTGGTTCAAGTCGGGCTGGCCACTGCTGTTACCAGTTGTGGCTCACTGGCTTGGAGGATAGGACTTGGATAACTGTGTTTAAGTTAAGGATTAAAGTGGTGTCTGTGTTTATAATATCTTTTGGGAAATGTCCCACAGAACCACCCAAAATTTTAGATCAGTGTGATAGCGGGAACAAGATCATAATCAATGACTGTTTTTTTCATGAATCGAGTTTCTTTGTATCTGACCAGGTAATTGTTTTGGGGGGTATCATAAAAACTCAGTGATCCGACTAAAATCTGCTGTTAAGCATATCAAAGATATTACCAACGTAGATTCCAAACTCCTATCTCTACACTGTTAAACGCGCTGACAAATGGACTGGCAAGTGTTGATTTGATATTCGGACTGTTAGGCCTATTTGTTGATCAACTCTGGATGCGTAACAGAAAATTCCCTTGTGACGATGGGTGAGGGGTCAAAGCGCCTTCTTTACAACAGGCAGTGGATACTGGGGCATATGCTACAACCGGCAACTCCTCGGGGGAAGACCCTAACAAAGATACTGTGCAAGTAGATAGACGTACTTTCCCGTGCCGGACCGGAACAGTTACTCATTACGCAAACGTCACAACCGGTTGAAAATTGAAGACCTTACTATAGGACCTTAAATTTTAGATGTTTAACTGTGAAAAGTTCCATACGTTACTGTATAGCCTATAGCGAAAGTAACAACCAAAAATATAAAATATTTGCGTTAACTGAGTGCGGTAAAACAAGCTATAATTCACAAAATACAGATAATGAAAAAAATCTTTGAAACAATATTTTCAAGAAAAAACAAATATGTAAAACGTTCTTTCAACTTCTTGATGACGCCAAATTCACAATCTTATGGGCATGAGTGAATAAAATTTCAGCGTTTTTATCCCCTAATTCCTTGCAACTTTCATTAGGGATTTTCCTCACGTTTTGCTGGCCTCGAGAGATAAATCATAGGAACAAATGTAACTAACGTCCCACGCGGCACCTAAGTGACGTTAAGTTATTTGCAGGATCAAAAAATTGAATAGAGAAAATTTCGACAGATGATAGGAACTTGAGATGATAGCTCCTCCATGACAATAAATGGTAAGGTCTTTTTCTGTGGAATCAACCTCTTATCAAGGGGCTGTAAGAGATGGGGATATAACGTATCTCTCCTTCTGTACTGGGTGCTGAGCTGAAACTCAACGTTTGCCTTATAGCTTATTGGTTTTGGTTTAATCCCCACACAGGAGACACTATCAGTATAGTCAAACCACGAGAAGAGTTTTCGGACACGACTCGCAGTGTATGGTGCCACTGGCATACTTCATATGCTTAAAGTTTGAATATGCGCGCGAGGCGTTCGGAAATTTCTTGTGTGAATTCCGAGGATTTTTCCTATAGGCTCTGAAATCGGAACTGAAGAATTTAGCGCTTTGCGAACAGCTTAGCCTTAAAGCAGGGGGATCAGTGACTATTCCATCATGTGGCAGGCTTGGTACAGGAAAATGGAAACACTACCACGGAGCTTTCAGCAGGAGTGCAAATGACAGAACACACCCAGCAATTCACAGTCAACGTTTCAAATGGTCATTATCGTATTTTTTCTTAGAGCGAATTTTGGAACGAAGAAGAAAAGTAATACTTTAGTAAATTTGCAGTAGTACTCATGCAGTTTTGGCGTCAAACCATGTAAACTAATCCGGCACGTTATGAACGTTGTATGCACTGTTACAGATTGCCCACGTGTAATTTTGGTTCAAATAGTTCACTGAAGTTTTAAGACTTACAAATCAGACAATAATTAATCGGTAATACAAATAGACAATGATTAATTGGTAATAAAAAGATGAAAACCGAACAAACCGCGAAGCTCTAAGATGTAGTTGCATGGACATTATGCACAGCGGTTATACCGGCATGCAGACTCAACGAAAAGTGGCATAAAAGGGTATTTGTATAATTTTCAAGGGGGACTGAAATCCCAAATCCCCATCAGATGCGACAGGTTGTCCCATCTTTAGTTGACCCAAGAAGCGCGGAGAAAAAAATGGGGTTTGCTTGGAGAAATACGGAAAATAATTGGATGTCCCACAAAATAAGTGATTTCGACATTTTTCTTTTAGTTTTTAATTACATTTTTCTTGGTCGAATGAAGGGGCGGTGACGTGCGCAATCCCCCCGCCCCATCTGGATCCACCCTTGCAGGAAGTACTAACATTGACACCCTTTCTTAGCCTAGTCAGGGAATTGAGTCAAATTAAGTGCTCTTGGGAACCATAGAGTCAGGAGTTTGTGGCGCTAGCAACACATGGCACAGACTTAAGATCTCTGTCAAAGTAGAACATTAATTTGTGTCGCGGTTGTCCATTTCATCGATAATTCATAAGTGATGGTTTATCAATTCCGAACAAAATCATGAATCCAATCAACAGTGAATTCAAAACCGATCGATTTTATTTTATTTTCACTTTGAAGTTTCAGACACACTGAGCGAAGCTGGCTACATAATGTTAGCCACCCACTTACAAATTAGGAGGATTACAAAAAAGTATGGTACCGTCTCATTTTTCTGTAGTTTCAAAGCAACGCTATGTTGGAACCTACTGGCAGTCAGGAGACCAACCCAAAACCTCAGGAACCGTAAGTTGAAGAAAGTAAGCTTTGATCCACAGTGGAGTTGAAGTGTCCCAGGTTAGAGTGGAAGATGTTCAGAAATAACCCAAGATAAAAGTCAAGCTATAATAAAGGTTAAGAGTTCAATAAAATATCGTAGGTGCTCATTTCGTCCCCAAAAATCATTTTCGACTATCCGAATGTGCGGAAAAGTAGCAAAATAGGGATCCAGTTTTACATGTAAAACTATAACAAAAGGTACTAGCAGCAGGTACTATAGTCTTCGCTATTAAATAGGGTGTGCTTTGATTACTTAATGAGCGCCATCTTTTTCTGTAAAAAAGGTAACAGATTTCACTAGAGCCGGAGAAGCCCTAGTCCGATGGTGTGGAGAAAGTGGGGACCGTTTCTCCTTACCATTTGTCTTGGAAAACACGAAAGAGGGCGACGAGCTGTATCGGATATCTGGGGGTACATTTTCACGAAAGACAAGCAGATAACCAGAAATTCTGATATGGAAGAGGGGCACCGGCAAAGAGTTATGTTTGTATTCAGTAGTGATAACATGTTGTAACCACTCATTAGAGAATACTTCCCCTTGAAAAGTGAACGTCATGACTTGGTCGATGTCATCACTTAGCCGATTTCTGAGCAATAGAAATCCGCAGACACCAATTGGTGCTCAATGGACCATGCAATCTCTATATGTGGTTTTTGTCAGTTGCTTAACAAGAAATGATTTCAAGGCAGTGATAAGTCTGTCGAAATTTCAAGGGAGATAAATCTGTAATGTGTTTAATTGAGGGAATCACAAGTCACCTCATACCTGATATGGTATCCTAGCGGCGTCGATGAGATTCGTGATGAGTGAAGCGAGCGAAAATTTTAGTTTTATGGAGAATATTCATATCCTTCTGCAATAGAGCATGGAGCATGAGCAGTGCATTGAATGGCAGAGTCAAATGGTTATTAAAGGGTTTTTACTTAGAACGATTTTTTCATGATAAAGGAAAAACGTAAAATTTTAGTATTTTAAGTACCAGTACGAGTAATTATCAAGTATCCCACTCATCACATTAAGCATGTTAGTCTAGTACTCAATAAAACTGCTACTACATGACCCCCCCCCCCACAAGTCGTGAGGCAAGGGAACTAATGTTGAACATTTCTCTAAAAGTTAACTGCTAAAATTCGGCTAATAATAAAGTTTAAAGTCGGTTTAACTTCGGCTGTGAGACTAGCCCGTGGGGGGACGAAGTCTTTTAGTTCAGCTCATCCGTACGAAAAATCTGAGGGGCGGCAGCGTAAAGGGGGCTGCAGCCACAGAGGCGCTAGGCAGACTATGAGACCTACACGCAACAAACGACATTTTGCAAAAAGTGAATTGACAAATAATATTAGAGAACATGAAAGAATGTACACGGCAAGGGGGCAGCTTTGTTCCATTAAGGATCCAGTAACCCGAAGCTGTGCCTCAAGTCACGGTGACGGTCCAAAACAACGTCGGTAACGAAAATTTGCGGGTTCTGCCAGAGAAACACTGGGAATATTTGGCCCGTGTTAATGAAATGGAAGAATGTTCCCAGTTCTCATGCCGCACACTTCGAATTTTCCCAACTAGCTTATTCCCATTCCCTACTGAAAGTGTCTTTTGCAGATTAAAACCCAATAACAGTGTTCCAGAATTATCCTGACTGGCATGCAAGTCCATAATATGTAATCAGTGAGTTCTTTGTTCATGTTGAAATGTCAGCTAACCTCAGACTGCTCCTTTTGACTTTGATGATTATCAAAGATCATTCAGTCGGCCCTAAAATATACTTAGGGTGAATAGCCATTTACGGTACAGGATTTTGGGACGGGAGGCCCCTTTCAATACCCTAAACTTATCATTGAGAAAGTTCATGTTTTCTACACAATATGATGTTGTGTCTGAATAAGAAATCTTCCAAACAGCAGCAAAAAGAAACATTTAATCGATTTAACATGGCGTGTTGGTATAATAAAGGCCGTACTGACTGCTAAAAGGCTGTTTACGAGGACTATAATTTTATTCAAACCAAGGCCTACAGACGAATCCAAGCAGCGCTTGTTTTAAGCGACTGTAGGCAGCCATTACTGGGGTCCATCAGCAATAAATCGTCCTCATATTCAGTAAAATTGAAGAAATCAAGGTACAATTCGGTGTACAACCATCCATGGTACAGTTTATCAAGGATATAGAAAGATTAAAGGTAATAGACCCCATTTATGGCCAACTACAATCAGACCATCACCGACTGATCACTTGCTGTCCGAATTTGTCTATATGATGTCAAATATAAGCCCCTGTGCATGTTTTGAATTTGATGTCAATCAAAAAGTTGTGCCAACTTAGTAAGACTTTCTATCGATTATCGGTAAAATTGTAGTTTGAGGCCACGAATGACTGCCTTAAAGGTTTTCTTATAGCACAACATATGATGGTATGAATTCAGTATACCTCACTGGTATGTGGTACCTCCTGGTGTCCATTATTAGAAACCCCGGGGAATTAGACCCACACCAAGTTACGAATACCCTTTCCAACGATTTATAGCAGAAGTAGGTAAACAGTTGAACCAAAAAATAATGCATGCTTGGCATCCGCTTCAATTCACATTATCGAGAAATGAAATTTTTCCAAAATAAAAAATAATGTATTTTAAATATACAAAATATCAATAGGGATATAAGATAGTAGGAGGGAAGTCCATTTCATTACCACAATTCGGCTATCACCAATCACTGCAAGAGAAATAGCGCCCCCGCATCAGCAGGATGTTGACGGAGGCTGGACACGCATGATTTGCAGATATTTGAAGGGATGTTCTACAAATGAGTGTCATTATAAACGTACACCCTGTCGCGAATAAGCTCGAGCTTGCGCTTATGTGTTTGAGGACAGGTCTCCTAGCCATGGGCGTAGATCCCGGGGATATATGCCCCACATATTTGCCGGGGGTAGTCAATATAATCACCCCCAACGTTCAGTCTACAGATAAATGTATGCTGGCAAGTAAATTTATCATCCACTTTAACGTGATTAGGTGTGCTACGTATTTAAAATTGTGATGCTATCTAGGTACGCTACATCGGAAGTTTCCATACTTATTTCACACTTGTCAAAATGTTTCGAGCCATAAATCTTGTTCAATTTCAACGAGTTTCAAAGAGTTTTGTGCCCAAAAGCGTCTTTCCTAAATGTGTAAATATGTCAATACCCAAGAACCGTACCTCTGAAATATACCTCTTAAAGTAGTCCTCCCGATACCTCTGAGTCGTTAAAACCCAGGGGCTTCCGCGGACTTCGCCCCTTGTACCCCCCCCCCACCGAGGTTTCGCGCCTGGATCCCACCGGGATTGGCTTCGCGCTTCGCGCTCACCGTGCTCGCTTCTCTTGCACATCGTCTACATTTGTCATAAGTCAAACCATTCCCCCCAAATTTGAAAAGAAATCTACGTCCATGCTCTTAGGGGGTCCAAGGGGCATTGCAAATGAGATAAGAAGACTAAAAATTGATTCCATATGGGTGTTACTTTTTGTGCTAATGAAGGAGGTTATACAGGTAATTTTTTTTATTGAAAATGAATTTCGAAAACATCAAAAAAATGACTGAATTTTTTCATGTATCGGATCTCTGTTTTTCCAGATTAAGAGCTAGTTTTTTAGTCAACTTGAAAGGTTGCGGTGAGTCATTTGCGTAATTTCATTTCATTTCATTTCAATTCATTTATTTGTTTTTCACATCATACATATTTACATACAATATTTACACCAATTGGAATAAATCCTTAGTTATGATGTGAAGGAAGTTGAACAAAAAACCCTCAAGGGCTCGAAGGAGTGCTCAACTCCCTAGAGCAAAACCAGAAAAAAGAAAAAGAAACAACAAAACTTAATAAGATACTTAACTTCCCCCTCCCACCCCATATGACCATCATTCCTTCATACATGGCTACGACTTACGGGCCTGCTTTCGCAAAATAAAGTAGAGTAAGGCAGGGCTCCGGACAGTTGAACGTCAATAAGTTATAAGATATAGTTTACCAAGATTATACCTGAAAGATCTAAAACTAGGACCATCCATTACAGTCTTGGGTAGGGTATTCCAAAGAAAAATGGCACGATGCCGAAAGCTCAATTGAGAACGAGATATGCGACTAACGGTATGTAGAAGAAGCTGAGGATTACGCGTGTTGTTACCGTGAACCTGAGTGCTAGAGCCTAGTTGTGAAAAAGTCGGAGAAGGCGTGTGGTAACAAGTTGTGGGTGAAGCGATAGGGGAACGAAGCTATTCCTAGATTGATGAAAATTGTTTAGTTTAAGTAAGTTCAACATTTTGAAAAGAGGAGGGGATAACCACGGTCTCGAGGCAAAGTCTGTTCAGTAAGCGAAGCGCCCCTAGAATATTTCACACTACTGACAATTTCCGTAACATATGTTGCATGCTAAACTGATTTCGTCATTTGGATGTCATCCCCAGCCCCACCCCCCACCCTCATGTTGCATCTCTTGTCTGCACGCTTCACCCTTTAGTAGAACGTTTTGTTTTTTTCAATGCATTGGTCATTGGACGTTAGTCGTAGGGCTTTAAGCCTACGGGACGCATTGATGTAGGCGCACAGGGATTCAGGGCCAAAAAGTAGGCGCCTAGCTAAGAATGAGACTGGGACCAAACTCCTGTAATTATTTCGTTGCCCCAAAATTTCAAGTTTTTATTAGCTGAACATAGTTTTACATATCTCACCACAACATCAATGCTTACGCTTTGATTGCAAGCTACCCGAAAGCGGTTCCACATCGGTGTGTTAACGGGCAGACAGGGAGAAACCCACATTGATTTACAGCCTGCCGAAATATTCAGTAAATGTTGAGAAAATTTCATTATTTCATCGAGAAAGCCTTTTTGTTAAATAGGAAATCTTAGACCATGAAACATTTTTCAAAGAGTAGAGTGTTTCATTCCCTCCTCTTACCAAAATCCACCTAAATTACACCCTACCAAAATATTAAGAGAAAAAAATCTTAGTAACGAGACTTTTCTTAACCGTATACCAAATTGTACCTTGCACAAAGCTTTAGCTAACGATAACACTTATTTCCATCTAAGCTACCTTAAAAGGCAAGAGCAGTCTCCTCAACTTGAAGTAGTGTAGTACACTGTTCTTTTCCAGGATTGTTTCTTCAGAGTCATGTGACAGTTACAGTATTTCTTTATCTCAAGTGGGAAATTACTGGGGTCCCTGCTTGGTTTACCGTGAATATTAAATATTGAAGTCCTGAAATATTGTGAGAAATAGTTTGAAGAGAAATGAAAAGAAAATTGTGAGTTCTTCTGTTTCTTCAAAAGAGGATTAGGACCACTGCTCTTGCCCTTTAAGTGACAAGTATTCGATCCTTCTTTGATAATTTGTTGAGATATGAAACGACCTGATCGAAACAGTTGCATTTGGCCTACCCAGTTTGAAAAACTATAACTGTTCTTGTCACAGGGCCATAAAAATTTAGCTTTTCCTGTCTGGCTGGACGGACGAAGGACCTAATGAAATGTGGTATATAAGACCCTGACTTTGTATTCAGAAACAATCCACATAACATTTTATGGGTGTGGTCGTGTCATGCACTTTTGAAA
The DNA here is from genome assembly GCA_037179385.1 of Holothuria scabra. Lineage (NCBI taxonomy): Eukaryota > Metazoa > Echinodermata > Holothuroidea > Aspidochirotida > Holothuriidae > Holothuria > Holothuria scabra. The sequence continues at coordinate 29,533,621 of CM074198.1, forward strand.
CCGGGCGATGACGTTTGAGCAAATGAACGGATTTGAGAAGTAGAATAACGACCAAGAGTTACAATTTTAGGAATGTATGTGCTAAACTTGATAACTTGAAACATTGTACACTACTTTGACAAATATTGAGAAAGAAAAACCAGATCAGACTTGGCGAAAATATTGACAGACTACTCTTGATGAGTTAACAAGTCAATAAGTTCCTTTTATTCAGTGACGTCAATGCCTTCTCGTTCATTTCATGGCAAAGTCACGCGTTGATGTATCGGCTCTGAACTAAAAAGTTTCACTCTAACTGAGCATCCCTTCCGGCTTCGAGACGAAAACAACAAAGAGGACCGCGTTTCCAATGGTTCCAGTAAGACATAGAGCAAGTCTAGACGGCCCCTCCAAGTAAATGCTTGTATACCAGTAATAACTGTACAAGCAAGGAAGACATTGTCCCCTCCCTCGTCTCATCCCCCCCCCTCTCTCTCCCGCCAGTCTCGGCCGCTTGTCTCCAGCCACTGAAGAGTCACTTTGAACATCTGATGATGTTGATACTGCCCCCAAATTGAAACATCTGCAATATTAATTTGAAGTATGAACGTTTTAATGTCCTTAATTGCAAAAGTGACAACCTGCAGCATGACTATTATAGTTTCACGTACGTGCGCCCCCGTGCCCTAATATTGCTCTGACTCCTTTGCATGGCAAATAATCTAAGCTTCACTGCTTCACTGTTATGTACCCCGTGGAGCTTACTTTTTTCTCAGCTCCTCAGCTTCCTTTGGCGATAAAACTGGACAAGGGATATGCCGTACAGCCTGCCACTCAGGTAACACATTATGTTGACCATTTATACCTAATTTTTCTTTTGTTTTTTCCTTTGTCCCTCATTATTTTCTCTTTTCGATTTCCTTCCCGTTGTATCTTGTCAATGATAAAGGACCATACCTGATCTGAAGGTAATCGGAGTCTCTGAGTTTGGTGATCATTGCTCTCAAGCTACATTCCTTGACAAAAACGATGGAACAAAGCGAGCAAAACAAGCAATAATTGGATCACCATACCCCCACTCCCTCGATCATTGTTGCAGCAGCACAAGGCGGCCTGAAACTTCAACACTGATGGAGGAAGGCGGTTCGCTCCATGATTTTTGCCGAGGATTGTAGCAGATTCGTGACGAAGTAACCAATCGTATATATCGAGTCATGGCAAGCCAGGCTAATTCAGTTGTGGTACATTCTGAGACCCAGAGATGCTGAAACGCATTAAACCTAGAATCTCTTGCCTTATTTCTCTAATTAACGTTATGCATACTCGATGGAACAAGGGTTATTTAATGTTAACGTCTCCCAGATCTGAGTCCGCATATAGCTATATCCGTCGATGTTATTGCATGTTAACCTCCACAAAGCAGGTCACAGCAACACTCTGTGATTTCGATGCAGATACAAATCAATCCACACTCTTCTCCCTTAACCTCTTCCTCTTCTTTATGGGGTTTGTTTCCGTTTTCTTCATTCAGTGATGATCTTGGTTGCGCAGCTACAACGCCTGTTGGAGGAAATGCAAAGATTCAATACCTGAGTCAATAAAATCAATTTAGGGGCCGAGGACTAATATGGTGCCAATAGCTTCCAATTTACTGACAAACCTAGAGTTGATAAACCTGCCATAGATGTCACGCCTATTAGTCTTTCTTACTGCTATCATCTTATAACTTGATTAACATTCTAATGCACATCATTATTACTTTTTTGTAACTTTGAGTCGCAAGACCGTTGTCAATTTGATGATAATTGGGATCTCACATTTAACAGAAGCAACTTGACGAGCTGTCGAATCTCATCAATGATCTGAATTTATCTGACCAGTGAAATAGATGTTCCTGTCTCGGCAAAATGACCAAATTAAAAATCAACGGTTTGAAAAGATAATGGACTTTTTCAATTCCTACATCCCCTTCTCGTTCGTTCTTCATTGCAGAAAGATCGTATGAATATATATAACACAACATTCTGACAGAATTGCTACTTTGCATCAGTCTCTTGATATTAGCCTTAGAGACCGGGCATTGACGCCGCCACAGAGGTCATGAGGGCATACGTCCCCTTTCGAAATGAAACTTTTGGAATAGTTTAAAATGAATTCAAACCGCGTTTTGACCAAGACACTTATACTCTAACATCAAAAGAGTGAAATTAACTCTAAAAAAAATGAAATTCCTTCCAAAGAGCGAAGTTTCAGTCTTGATGGAATGTCTACAGCGATCATTGCAGACACTAGTGGAAGAGTGAGTCCCTTGTAAAGCACGAAAGGTTGATTTTCGAATCAGCAGTCACAGTACTCGTCTTCTACTTGAAAAATAAGTTTTGCAGGGGTTTGCAAGTTTGTCATGAACATGATGTTGAATAGCCTATCAGCATACAGGTTCGGATGCATGCTATATCGTTTCCACTGTGCTTTCGTAGCAGCTCCCTGGTCTTCAAGTAATGGGTCACTCGACTTTGCCTCTAAGCCACTCAAAATTAAAAGCAAAAACTTTTCAGTAGGAAAAGGTACGGCACCTCTCCTTAGACCCTCTCAGTCATGGTTGACATCTTTGTAGGGATAAAATGAAGGACCCTCAGGCACTCATGTAAACGGCGTATTAAGCAAGACAGGCGAGCATAGTAACGCTAGCCAAAGTACGATGGGTGCGAGGGACTTGCTCCTAAACCCGCCTGTGGAATCCCGGGCCCGGGGGAAAGCCCCTGCGGAGACCCAGGAGGCAAAATCCACGCAACCTGTCACATTTTAGGCTTTGTTGTTCCTTTAATGGGAAAAATTGCAATCAACCTCTGGGAACCGCAAAGTCATAACTTTTCGAAAGGATCATCGAGCTAGAGAATTAAACTGTATTTATGGCAGAGTCGCAAGCTAGGTCGAACTCGTAAACTTACTTTTGCTACTGTTTGTGGGCCACGGTTCCCCATTCCCATACTACACTGGCGTTTGGTTGTCACCTGTGAATAGGAACACTTTCTATCAACGAAATTAAGTATTCCTGTCTGTGGAATCAAATGACAGCCAGGAATTGGGACGTTTTGTAAAATACCCTTAAACTGCTGCAAGAAATGTCAAGTCCCGTGTCCCATGACTGCATCTAGAATTAGATAGTTCGGCTATTCGTTAGCGCGTGGAATTTGAGAGCACAGAGTGGGATATACCAACCAAGTTCAACACATAGTGTACGGTGTTGCTTTGTTTTAGCAAAATCCGAATAGCTAACCCAAACGAAAATAGGAACCCAGCCTTACTAGGCAGCAGATTAAAATGGATATTTTTACACCAAAAATGCAATTTAGACAAAGTCCACTCCACAGACCCACACTTATGATCTTTCCTTATGGTATGGTTGGATCAAACAGGAACGATGTCACCAATTTTTCATGTTAACTCAAATTTTGGAACATGTGTTGAAGGTGCGGGATTAATTGTTTATGATCCCGACGAATTGGATGATGTGAGCATGTGCCTAACCACCAAAACGAATTACCGAAAACGCTTAGGCCTATTACCAGTTTTGAAAATTTTCACGTATCTCGAAATCTGGAGATTGTGATGCATGCCAGTACATTTTGCCGACAGCCTGTGGAACGATGCATCCAATGAAAGTAAACAATCTCAATTATGATGAGCTGGTTAGTTCGAAACTTTGCTATTGAAGGAGAAGTTGGTATTTAGCCACCAAACATGAAATAAAAATTTCAAAGAGAAGGTTCCCAAGTTCCACTTTTAACTAGACCTCTCCCTAATATCCTAGATAACAACGCCTGAATGAATCTACTGGTAACAAACTACGGTATCATAGGGATGTTTGATTGATTTTGGGTGGGGGTGTGCGACATAATTCGATTGGTGGCTATATGTATGCACATTCACACATTCCTCACATCGTCGTGACAAAAAATGTTACTACACCTATCTACTACACGTAACCCAAAATTTGAGTTCACTTGTAAATTTCTTGTAATGTAGTAATTGGGACACGAATCCAAACTGAGTCAAATCTTAGATTCGACTTATAAAGGAATCGAATATAGTTTCACTTTTGAACCATTTCTAGTCACTTTTAAAACGAATCTTTCAAACATTTGACAAGATTCCGGTTCGTGCCCCATTTGACTAGAAGCTTTTTAGAGTGTATACATCCATAAGTTAAGAAGGAATCTTAAGTGTGGTTTTGCATAGTGGACTGTGTCGATTGCCTTAGTTGTTGGTGTCAAATTTCATGAAATCTGCAATTAAGTAGAGCTACTGGAACTATTATTTTCTTCCGGCTGGGAGTAGAGAAGACATGCGAAAAATTCTTCAATCCAGCGTAATAGATGGATTGTCTGCACCAGGGGGATGTTATTCATGGAATTACCGAACTCACTTGGTTACTACCAGCTCCTCGCAGCGCCTCTGACTGTAGAACTAGATCTATAGCAACAAGCTTTTTTTTCACCCACTCACTCACTACGCCTTTGAGTTTCGCGGAAGCAGAAAAGACAAATTACCTTTATCTGGCATATTGGTAGAGTCGAAATTCTCCTCTCTTACTGGTATTTACCTCTAAAATCGGATGTGACGTGGTAACCACCTGAAAATATATATAGGATAGTAATTAGAAGAAGGGGGGGGGGGTCTAGAGTCTGCTGAGAACTTAAACTGAGGCACGCACGACGCAATAGTAAAAAGTGAAAACAGAAAACAAATATTACTATGGAACTCTACCGACTATAGACGAATCCGATTAGCGCTTGTTTTTAGTGACAGTGGGCAGCCATTAGTGGGGTCCATCAGCCTTTAATCGTCTTCATTTATTGTCTACGTGAATTTCAAATCCTCATATTCAGTGAAGTTGAAAAAAATCAAGATACACTTTAGTGTACAACCATCCATGGAACAGCAATGGAAGAGAATTTTAAGATTAAAGATGATGGACCCCAGTAATGGCCGACTAAAATCAAACCAGCACAATCTGTCCGGATTTGTCTTTGACGGCCAGATAATAAGGAGACACCACTCTAAAAATTCTAGTCAATTTTGAATAGAATCTAACCAATTGGGACACGAAGCGAAATCTTGTCAAATCTTTGATTAGACTGGACTCATAGCTGAAGCGAATAGTATTATTTTTTAACCATTTCTATTTAATTTTGAAACAAACCTTTTCAAATATTTGACAAGATTCCGCTTCGTGGTCCAATTGGTTAGATTCTATTCAAAATTAACTAGAATTGCTTACTGTTTTTAGAGTGCATTAAAAATCATGACTTAATTCATTTTGATGTTTCATATTTTGCAACAGCTCCAGGGTTACTAAGGGTTGTGCTGCAGGCCTGTATTACGCGGGCCTATTGCCCTTTTCCCCCACCACAGGTAGCCACAGAATTCAACATAGGACTATGATAAATGTTTGAAATTCTCTTTTTGAGGCCGGTGGAAGATTCCGCAGAAAAAAAATTGGTCCGCAAACAGGACCAACAACTGGACCAACAATGTGTAAACGGGAATGAAAGTGCCGTATGGGGTAAGACAAATAACTAGATAGAAGATAACCAGAACACAATTCTGTTGAAAAGTATTTTAAGTAATAGTGGTTTAAAACAGACGTCTGGCGTCAAAGACATACTAACATCTCTAGGGTTCTTTTTTGGTACTTTCAATTTTTTGAATCGGGCGCACTTCCCAGGGGCGGTTATCAGGATTATTCTCGACCAGGGCAGACTAATAACCTGGAGCCCAGAAAAAAGCATTGCGATCATTCAAATCCTTTTTACAGAATATAGAGAAAATGTTTTTAAATTGTGGAAAATGAGAACTTCAAGCACCGTGACGCATAAATGCTATGTACGCAAGTTTCTAAACTGACTGAGCTACTTACTTGGACACCGTAATCTCTACGGCCTTCTCGAGTCTTTCAATTTCACTTATGCAAAAGTTAGTATAAGGTTCAGATGACACGGCTTGCTTTCTTTGTTCTTGTCGATACATATGACCATGATACGTCACACCTGAAATTGTGTCTGAAAGTGCGTGGAGCGTTGGTCACTGGAGTGATCTTTCAGCAACTGGTTGGACAGAGGAAAAACGGCGCTGCTTATATTTGTGTACTTCGGCCTCCAGCCTAAACCGTTTAGAAAACGGTATGACTACACTTTCTAACGTATAAAAGTGTTGCACTGTTACAATATATGTAAATATAAATCACATGTGAAAAACATGTTACATTATTCATTGTCCTACGTATTTCTACGTAAAATAAATGTTTAGATTGTACTTCCCATATAACCTGGGGTTTCAATCAACGACGGCTTATGCTATGTTTAGGCCTGCAATACAAACATTGTCTTTTGTATATACATACATAGTGTGTTTACACTTGAACCTTTAATGTAAAAAGGCAAAAAAAAAAAATAAAAAAAAAAAAAAAAAAATAAGGCGTTACAAAACGCAGATCTTCCGATATATATCTATCACTGGCGCAGCGTGGGGGACTGTTAGCCCCCATGAAATTGTCCAGTTTCCTCCCTCCAGGAGTTAGTGATCGGAGATAAAAAAAAAATGACATTTAAAAATAAAAAACATAAAAATGGAATGTTATGAACAAAATTTATCATTTTGTTGTACTGTTGGAGACACACTTTCTACCTATACAGCCTAGACAGGAAGAACAAGAATTTTTCTATCAAGCGATATGTCCTAGGCTAAATTTTAGCAAAATTGATATGCACATGCGCTCAGAATATCTAACTTAAATTTAACGAACGAAATTTGGGTACTGGCACATTTGTGTAGGATAATCAGTCCCGTGTATTCAAATGTCGATTTGCAGGCTTCACATGCACTGAATTGCAAACGTATGAAACGTCCAGTCTGTGGTACGATTTTGTCAGCAGACGTGCGACACAGTCGCTGGATGAGCAATGTGCAAAACTGCAATGTGCTCTCCGATGTTAGACACGTGATGTATACACGTTAATAAACCAATTGCTCACAAAATGACCAATTGCTTAGAAACTGACCCGGTTTCTAGGCATTTAGTTCAGCGTGAACTGACGAGGAAAATAAACTCATTTAACTTCATCAGCGTACGGCAAGTTCTGCAAGGTTTGTCAGAATAATTTTTCCCTTTGCATGGGAACTTTTGAAAAAGAAGTATTCTTTATTAAAATTTTATAAATGCAGCGTATATCCGGGAAAGCGTCATTTTCTGTAATCTAGAGGTACGCCCATATCGCTGCAAAATTTTTTAGACTCTTGAAATTTTCGTAAGAATTAAAACGTTCCAAAAAATAGCAATACCTTCCGGGAGTTCATGTGAAACGATTTTTCTTCAGTCTCTCTCCATCACAGTCCTGCGCAACAGGTTGCCAGGTAACTCGGGCAGACGGAAGGATGTACACGTTTGAAATGTGCACAAAAGTGTACCCAAAATCGTGTTCGTACATTAATCTTCATTATTATTACTGCTACCACTATTCTGCAATTGACTCATTTTAATATTGAGGTGAAAATTTCATTGTAAAGCGAAGTTCAAAATAGCGACTGCCTAGATTCTACCCAAGGGTCTGGGAAAAATTACATTTTCGGTTGTGTGAGGGGTCGCGGTAGCGATTTTCCAATCTTTTCTGTACGCTCTGCGACAAAGGTTGCAGCCCTCGCTCAACCCCCTTCAGAGAAATCCTGGCTACACCACTGCATGTGAGTAAGCTGACTGATGTTTTACGCACCATGCAAATAATTTGTCAGACCCCTACCCGGATGGCCCTCTACAATTTAATTTATGATCTCACTCAGTGTAAGAATTTTATTCCAATACTTCGCTTAAAAAATTTTAACCTGCAAGGGAATAGGGAGCGACATCCCCCAGTGAAAAATAAGGGGCGCAACCATCCTTCTGCCACATATTCCGGGTAAGAAAACCCCTTTTTCATTTCTATAAAGTTTGAGAACCTTTTGAAATTTCATCGGAGAGCCTCAGTTCGTAGGTCCTAGATAACATTATGTACGTAACAACAACGATGCCCAGTTGTGCTATCATTCTCACATTTTTCAATAAAGGAAATGCAAATTCTTCAGAAAAATCTTCAGAAAACTTTACGAATTTCTTTACAGGATACCCAGAATTCATTACTCTTTGCATTGCAACCTTCATATATGCAAATATTTGTTTTATAAAAGGCAAAATTTTGGCGCGCTTTGGGCGCTTCAAATTAGCCTACGTCCCTCATAGAGTGGTGTTCAAACTTGAAAGTAAAAATCGAAAAATTTAACTGCTTGCCATTTTCACCTGCATAAGTCGATTTAACTCCAGCTGCTACTACTCACAAGCCTGGGAAATGCCATTTCCGGCTGTCTGAGGGGTTCTTTAAAAATTTCTGTGCGCTCCGCGTCAACTGAAGGTGGGGCTCCGCTTAGATAGTCTTTCAGGCAAGACTTCATAACAATTTGCCTACCGTAGTACTCAAATGCTCTCATATCCATCTATCATTAGGTACCTTTCAAGCTGTCTATTGAGTAACCTGTGTGGATGGATTCTTTAATTATTGAAGAGTCAAAATGTTGGGAATGTTTCTGCCGTTGACTGTGACACTCAGCATATAAGCAATGGAGAAGGGAAAACAACCCAGTGCACTGGCTGGAAATGATGAAAACGCTTAACCCAACTGATGGAGGCAGTTCAGTGACTTAAACAGTGCGAGGGCAATAGGCATAACATTGCAAAAGTTTTGTCGACTAAATACTACTGGTTGAAAAGACACGACAAAAATAAATATTTTCTTTGAGCAGAAATGCCTTCTGCTGAAATAATAAAGTTGTTTAAAAAGGAACAATAAAACCGTGGTGCACAACATGCGATACCGCTGTCGTCATGACAAACTTAGCTTTCACTAATATCTTACAAGCCATCACCGTATAATAATCAATGTATGATGGGTTGAAAGGAAATAATGGACCATTTTAAGTATTATACGTCGTTTTGAAATCGTCATCTTACCTTCTTTTCTGAAGTATCTCTTGTTTACGACCTTTGCCGATCAGCAGCACACCTATAACAGTTTGTTGTGGTTAATGCAGCAAGTTTTCCAGTATCTGGTGGTTTTTTCTAACTGACAAAGTAAGCTCAGTGTTTTAACTGTTCCCAAAATTATCCTTTTCATTGCATCCCGTAAACCGTCACGGTGGCATTTGCTGAAAACGCAGCGGAGTGTAAACAAGTTGAACCCTTTGCATTACTTTTTCTTTTAGTGGTAAATGGCCTTGTGCGGACCCTATTCATTACAATTTTTCGCAAGCAGTCAGCTTTTTTTTCTTTTTATAGATTCTGAGAAATTTTTTCAAAAGTATGATGAACGTAGCAAAGACATTTATTATTAGCGAGTTACCACTTGTCTGTGACAGTCCTCGTTGAAGAACAAGCCCAGAATGAGGCTGTGCCAAAGTTATTACTTTTATGAAGAGTTCACTGGTGGCGTAGCAAGGGTTATCCATGTAGCAGATAGTAGGAATAACAAATGGATCAACAAAGCAAGGAGAGCCGAGCCGTTAGCCAAGTCTTCAGGGGTCAAATGTGTCTCCAGGCCAAAATAGAATAACTCGTAAAAAGGGATGTTTTGTACGATGAGTCACGTACTAATATTAACAGCGTCTTTAACCTGTTAACTTACATATGTTGAAAAATAAATCAAGAAAATTGTTGTTTTGTAGTTCAAGTGTTAAATGTGAAAGCAGACCCTTTCCACCATTAGAGGAAATGGGGGGGGGGGGGCGGTGGGAAAACGGGAAATGGGTTAAATGTGAATGTGATATCAGTACACTACTTCATTAATGCATAAACCAAAGAGAGCATTTCAGTTGGGGGAAGAAGATGCTCTATGTAATCCTTCCAAAAGGACGGTGCAAGCAAGTTGGGACAAGGCTTAGGCGTGTACGAGTAGGTGCCAAGGGGCAGACTGTCCCAAACTTTCTCATTTTAAGATCTGAAACTCGGACAGGGAATTTGGAAAAATTGCGGGCAGGAATTTGAAAAAAATTGGACAGCCACTTGAGTTTTTAAAAATGTGCATGGTTTTGCAGAAAACTCTTGAACGTGCACGGAATCTTAAAAAGGATGAGCCCGAAAAAAGTCGCTGTAAATTTTCATAAAAATCAATAAGGTTACAAAAATTCGCTACACATTCTAGCAACGCAAAGAGCTAATACTGTACTGTCGTTCACAACTTGCAATGCCCAAACATTAGAGAATCTCGCCCCTTGAACGGTGGACGTTTATACTTTGGGCTTGATTTCCGAATCTATAGCAGTAAAATGACGTATTTTTGCGGTTATCCTTAAGACACTGGACATCCACCTTCAAAAGATTCTCATGATTTGTTTTTTCATATAATATGACTAGTATCGAATTCAGTGGCCAAATTAGTTACCAAATGAATCTCGAATCATGAAAATTGATTTAGATTTAGGAAACTTTTGCACAAATATGGCGAAAATGAAATAAAATACTGCGGAAATAAAATTTAAAATTTCTAGATAAATCTGTCAAATTATTGATGTTTTGAACGAAAAAAATATCAAAAAGGTACTACATGATCCAAAATCAACGAAAAACGTAATGATAATTAAAAACGAGCATTATTGATATTTTCAGCGGTGACGTACACCTCTAGTCATTGTTTGGGCTGTGAACGCCTGATAGACATTTCAATGTCAGCTGTAATTAGCGGCTTTCTATCGTAAAAATATCGGCCGTTTTCCATGACACCCTAATTCAATGGCACGAATTTTCTCATGGAATGGTTCCGTTCCCGAATTCTTACAAACATTTACACGAAAAAGAGACTGAAAATCAACATAGTCAGGGTAACATATTTATTCAAAGAGATATATCACGTTACATTTGGGAAGCCTGTTTAGCCTGTTGTGAAATATTGAGCCGCAAAATGCTCGAAACGTCCGATTATTTGAACACTTTCAAAACCTTGCCCGAAAACAGAAAATGCTACTATGCAAAGTCAAGATCCCATGGAAAATAAATATGATCACAAGGATTTGCGACACATTTAGGGAGAAACAAGTTTTTCTTCTGCACTAGTTCATACTGTAGTCTTGAGAAACCTTTGCCGGAAATGGTAAAAACACTCAGACGGAGGTTGAAAAAAGACCTGGGACGTTTTCCTTAGTATACATTAGGACCCCGTGGACGCAGGTATAAAGACTTGTGATCTCCGCATCTTCTTCACCATCTGCACCGTCGGCAACTGATGCAGCAATAGCAAGGTATGGGCAGATGAGATGGGTTACTGCCATACTAGCCAATCACCAGAGTTGCTGACAAGCCATTTTTCTTCTAGTCAAGTCAAGTCACAAGTCAAAAAAAAAAAAAGACCGGAACTCGAGTCGCAAGTCGTTGACTCGAGTCAACAACTCTGCCAATTACTTGACCCTGTTGACATACAGATCAGCTTCATAGTAATACACAATCCTCTGGCCAGCCCAAAATCTGATAGAAGCCTTCTCAATATGGAAAACACTCGCAACTGAAACTACACTCTCTGAAAGGCTATTCCAAACGTCAACAACTCTACAAGCAAAACTTAACTTTGTAATGATGATTCTACGAAGCATTTTAAGTACAGCTTCTGACTACGACCATGGGTATGATGAGTAATTGCTCTATACTCTAAAACTTTCCAGTCAAATTTGAATAGAATCTAATCAATCTGGGCCCCAAACGGAATCTTGTCAAATCTTTGACTAGATTCGAATCATACATGAAACGAATAAATCGTTTCATTTTTGAACCGTTATTTGTCAATTTTGGAACGAATCTTTTCATTATTTCAGTATTTGACAAGATTCCTTAATTAAGAACCCCTTTTCAATTGCCAAATTAATTACACAGACAAATAGGTAGGATGTTCGGGTGAAGTGTCCAACAGTTGCCGTTTATCCTGCCCTAAAGCCAAAATCAGGCAATGGAAATGAAAATCATTTACTTTGCATATGAAAATCATTCCCATAAGTCTGCCTGAAACTTTATAAAAACCCACCTCAAAAGGTTTTTGAAGTAAAATCACAATCGGGAGTCACGGCAGTCACATAGACAATTTCATCAGTTTAATACACCTTAAATTAAGCCAAGAGTCACAATAGGGTAATTAACAGTAGCATGCTACCAATTCCATTGAAAAGTGTTTCACCAGAAAAGATGAAAATTTCATCCAGTGGTAGAAGTACATTTTATCTGGTAAATTTCTGATCACTAAGCAAGTTGCGGATTTTTTCTCTCGAGTTATTGCAAACAAAAAGTCAAAATAGCGACTACTTGTTCTACTAATTGTAAGCCTGGGGAATGCCATTTTCGACTATCTGAGGGGTCGTGATTGTTCTAAATTTTCTGATTCCGAGACCACCAAGTTTCCAATATGTTGAGATGTATATCTAATTCACAAGATTTCCAGTGTTTGACCTCCAGTGACCGCAGATGATCAATGACCTATACCAAAAACTCCTCTTTCTGCCATATCACTTTCCAGAACTGTTTTACAATTTTCACCCGACTTAGGCTATTACTCTAACATTTCAAGCCACATTTGCTCGACTATAAAGTGATACTTAGAAATATGTAAATATGTTTTACATAAGCTGCCCGAATGTGTCGCGAAATTTTGAGATCTTTTCAATTTTTGATGAAAATCTTAATGTGACTGTAATGCCTTTGTACTTCAATCAATTCTTCGTCCACCCTCATTTTGCACCAATGGCTCCGTATGCGAGTCCATTGGAGTATCCAGAGGGTGGTCAGGGGACCAAGCCCCCCGCCCAATCGAATTCTGATTTTGTTATAAAAAATGAATTTATTGAGGGTGTGCTCCGTGCTGCGCTTATTTCTCATCAGACGTTGATGTTCCCGAATTGCACTGCGTTAACAAAAGGAACCATTAGGGACTGCTTTCTCGGATCTTTACCCAATTACCAAAATCTTCATGCGCTCCGCGCACTTTCAGTCTGTTAATGTTTTTCTTACAGCGACTCGAACGAATTCACATTATTCATTGACCTGTTTCGTTTGATTGATCATGCGCATAAGCTAATGGGTTAGGTTATGGAGGAGCACAGTATTCAGTCATGTTTTATGAAATTTGAAAGCTTTATCGGATGAGAAGAGAGCAACTGGTTCCCCTGTAGTTGGCAAACGCGTTTTGAGGGAACTGCTTTTGTGATCGAAATAAATGATTTCTAATGCATCATTCGACATGCTTGTCGGGCATTTGTCGCAATTCGCAGTTTTTAACTTATGAAAGTAAGTAGGGGAATAAAACTACACGGAAGTTTTCTAGCAAGACACTTATCCGAAAATTGGAGGTACATCTCCATCCTCTGTCTGCAAGGGGTCACGATGCAGTGTCGTTGAAACGAAGAATGGAAATATTTTATCGTTAAAAGTCCATAAGGGATATGTTGTAAAGGCTCTAAAAATTGACATTCGTTGCCCCTTTACTGTACCTTACAAATGTTTGAACATCAGCAACGATTTTTCACTTGTTGGACAATATGGCAGGTGTTACTTTTTCAATACACAGTATATTTGTGACGTCATATAACATGCGACACGAAAGGAATTCAAAACATAAAAAATCTTCCTGAAATTACCAAACATTTGCGTGTACTTAGTACACTTAAATCTTTGGTTCTATTGATTAATCTTTAATAGAGGCTTTGCAATTACGTCACGCAACCGCCATGCTGGAGGACATTCATGCCAACTACACCTGGTTTTGTGCCGAGCGCACTGCACAGTGTGCACTGTGACATGCGCGGTGTATACAAATTCAACGAGCAAGCGCGTCCCGTATCGTTTGCTACGTAGTTACATGGGTTATGGTGTACTCCAACATGGCCGCCGGAGAGTATTATGACGTCATGTGAAAAGCCTCTATACCGTTTAGAAAACATTCAGATTGTTCAACGGTATCGTGGGTTCCACAAGTTCTAAGAAAAAAATTGGCGCGATTCGCAGCCTGCCAATTACCACGGTTTACACTCTATATAATGACATCGGCATGGGAACGTTGGGGTACATGTCCCATCGAATCCCTCAACAGGTTTAAAGCCCAGGTCACACTACAGCAATATCGAATGGGATTACGATCCGCTTTTTAGAGATTTACTTCAAATCGCTTCCATATATTGTCCGAAAGAACCCAAAATTTGGCATCGTGTGTAAATATATGTTCAGTATGAAAGGACCACGAAAGTGATACCTATATTATTTTTTCTGTTACGTCACATTGACAAACAGCTTTCCTCAGACTACGCGTATCCGATAAAAGCTGTCTGCGGATGTGATGTCACGAAATAATTGTTACAATTTAGATTTTTATTCTTCCCGACCAAAGATGGAGAAGATTTTAAGTAAAACTCATTCAAATCGGAGCGAAATACGATCCGATATCGCTGTGGTGTGACCGGAGCTTAAAGCTTTATTCCTTTATGGGCCAGGTTGAGATGTGTTTTCGACAGAGCCATTGGTTTATTTTGATCATGTTCAGACAAATGGTTCTCAAATTTTTAAAATTTTTGCGCGCCCGGCACGCTTCACACTTTGTCTCAATGTTGTCTTTTTTATCAGCATCTTGTTATAACAACTTCCGAAGAAGCACGGTAGCAAAGGTTATAAGGCTATTATCAAATATCATTAAAACTGAATCGTCAGGTAGAAGACTCGCCTTGTCATTTGCAGATGAGCTCTGATGGTGAATGCTTTGTTACAGAAATGATATGTGCATTTGCATGTCTTATTTCCCGAAAGCCTATACAATATAAAAAAAGAAATGACACAGTGGTAAGGTATGTGTTCTGATAGCACTACCATAGACCGGCGATGAGATCCTGTAGTTGGCCACCCCAATGAAAAATCCTTGCTACACCAGTGAGAGAGTCCGGTGGCTGTCCCTGTAGTCCATCTTACCCCCTCCCTTTGTTTTGTCACTAGCCTTGTATGCTGACCATGTGATTGTGTCTGTACAAAAAGGAGTGAAGTACAAGCTTTGGGAAGAGCTAGAAGTATATAGGTTGAGAGAATTGGAACTGTCTGGGGCAAGAAAATTTGGAATTTAAGCGAGAAATTTCTGAGGTTTATGTCTGTAAAAAGGAACAGCTGATATTGCACCTCAAGTGAAGAATTATGGGAATATATATTTTAGAAGTTAAACTTAATGAGTCAAACCAAACCCGACTTTCACATGCTGTTTCGATTGCGGTAAAAAAGTTGATTTTCTAACCTCGGTAATCTATTGTTCAACTGAGGTATATCAAGTTTCAAAACCTACTGCTGGAGGTCTATTATTACCACTTCACCGAGCTTCTAGTCCACTTAGGTTGCAAAAAATTACGCAGTGCTTTGGACAGGATTGTAATCAAAACCCCCTCTATGTGCTTTGCATACTGTGGCTAGGGTTTCTTGACTTGGATTAAATGTCTTTGCATGGAGTATTACTGTGTGTCAATCATCAAATTGTGTAATTGGGCAAGGAAGGAAATCAAGTGTATTTTTTTTACCGTAACCATTTCGTCATGCATGACTAACTTCATTTCTGAGATTTAAACTGTTGAAAATTTTCCTTTAATGTAATATGGTCGATTGCTCAATTATTTGTATTAATGTCTTCCTAGTGCAATTTAGATTACACTATGCTTTTTCTTTCTTTTTGAAAATAAAACACTAACATGGAAAAGAGCCAAAAATTTGTCAATTTGTTTAAATAATCGAGTTGTACCACAGGAATATTAAAATTAAATTTATGCTTATTATTCAGTGACGCCACATCGATGGACTGATAATCATCGGACTCTGCTGTCTGATAAAAGAGGTTTGTCGGTGTGACGTCACGAGAAAAATAAATTGGCCTTTTACTTTCATGACGTCAGATGCAAATCACCTATACCGTATTCAAGTTGACAAATTTTGGGCTCCCTCCGACAAGAGATGGGGATTTTTTACAAAACCCTAAAAAGTCTGATCAGAATCTGATCCGAATTCATTGGCGTGTGACCAGAGCCTTAATTTGGAAAAGCTAAACTGTCTAGGACGAGGACAATTACCTTTAAGAAAATGTGTAGAATTAGGGAATGCTTTAAAGGCAATTAATACTCATTTTTGCATTTGTGTGAGGTGGGTTAATGCTATCTTCGACAGCGTCTACTTATCAACCACTGCCAGGACAAAAGACGTGACCGTTATATCCCACAAGATCCTCCACAATTGAGGACAAACGAAATTTCATGATTAACTTCTACTATTTGATTTTATTTGATTTGCTACAGCGGAAATTTGTGAGAAATAGAATTTGGGCCTACTTTGTGGAAAGCACGTATTGTACAACTTTTGGCTTTTCTGTCATAAATCTGGTAACAAAACAAACATCCCAAATTTAAGGAAACTTTAGAACCCCACACACTTAAAAACCTTGATTTGTATCCGAGAATAAGTTTAGTTATGTCTGCAAGCAAAGTTAGAAATCTAGTAATTTAGATACTACAAATTATGTAACATTTTACATTGACTATAATGGGTTGAAAATTTCACATCCATTATAATTCCAGTTTTTCATCATGTGCACACCTAACCTCTACTGATAGAGATCTTTTACATCACAATAGAAATGGAAGATTAAATTTATTGTGGAATGTATGTTTATTTATTGTTTCTGAGGTTAAACCTCTACTTGCTGTAAATAAGTAAAACAACTCACAAAATTCCCCTTCTTAATTAAGAAGACTATAACACTCATACACACAACTGCCCAAAAGACAACTGAGATGAATTACTCCCAGAGAATGAAACTTCACTCAAATTTACTAAAATATCTGGGAACCATTGACAAAATAAACATTTACAAATGCATAATGTAAATCTGTCATTTAATTCCCCACTTGGAAAGCCTATTATATTTATAAATAGTAACTACAATTTGGGCCTCAAAGGGCAATTAATTTATGATGCTAAGAAACCACAAATGGGGAGGAAGCCCATGTCTTACATAACTTCAAAACAGATAGCTCAATAAATCCAGAGAATATATTAAATTTGGTTTTCCTAAAAGGCAAGTTCCGATGGGAAAACTGCAGACTGCTCCAAAGAAACAAAAAAATCCACCTTACTTTTAGACTCACCAGAATGCAATCCTCAAATCTCCCAGTTGCTCAATCTTCATAACTTCAAATGCAACTGTCAACTACAGCATATAAAGTTCCACTGTCTATATTGTTGACAGTAATAAAGAAAAGAACCTACTTTTTGGTTATATACCTCCCACATCTTATTCAAAGCTATGAATTATATAAGTGACCACTCTGAGGTATGCAGGTAAATCCTCTCCCAATAAGTGACCCCTTCCTTCATCCACACCCCTTCCCACAGAACCCAATACAGAAATTTAGCAACCCCCAATTTAAACACTCAACTTCTCCAAAATTAATTGGTGAGTCACAAGCGGTATACAACACACGATTACCTCAAGTATCTTTGAACAATGCCTGACCATTGCAAAGAACAATTCATCATGCTCAACCACAATACATAGCACAATCAAAATGACAGCAACTGCTGGCCTAAAAGATTAAAAAATACTGCTCTTTCTAAGATAGTTTCCAGTTGACTTTTCCTCCACGGATTTTGAAATTATTAGCAACAATGTAAACTCCCTCGCAACCACATACAACAACCCTTGGTTTTGAATCATAATGAATCTATTCAAACTAGCATAATAAAGACCTATTCAGAATAATCCTTTGCAAGTGTATGGCAGCACCACAGCCTCATATCAGAACCAAGCCATATGTAACCTTCACCTCTGTAGCATAACATGACATCACAACATCCACACCAAAACATAAAATAACAAAGTTGTCTTGCTGTAAGGGAGATACGAGCTGACAGCCAAACATTTCAATCACTTCAACACTGATTAAAAAACAATTTTTTCAGCTAAATTTCATTACAATAATTTGAATACATATTTACTGAGAAAATGATATCATGGCATTGTTCTTTAATGGAAGATGGAGAAAAAGTACCACTTGATGGTTGAAATGGATGCCATGAAATTTAAATTTGATCTGCATTAGGAGGACTTTAACTTCCATTCAAATACGGAATGTTGCATTTAAATAACTGACCATATACATCGTAAAGGTATACTGCAACACTTAACTGGAAGTCACATGATACAATCATGATATGAATATTTATAAGTTGTTAGGCACCATTATCAAACAAGCCAAGTTGAAACTAGCTGCTAAGTTGCAGTAGTTACAGTCATATCCTGTAATTGTTACTGCACACACATCAGTGGCATAAACAATAGTCTGGGGGAAGCACCCAAATTTTCTGAATCTTTTTTATAGTGCAAACATCACTGCAATAGGGACAAAATTTGCCTCTTTCATCCGAATATTTGGAAAAAGTATTACAGAAAATTTTTGATTCTTGGTTTTCCAACACCCCCTAAATTACTGGAAGTATTGTTCAATGCCTTTTTAAGACAGGGTATTTCAAAAAAATAAAAAAAAAATGTAGTGGAAAAATTTTGGAATCTTATGAAATGAAAGAGAATTCAAGAAAACAGCTCTGTCATTGCCAGTATCACTTGATGATCTGGCATCATATATCGCAAATATCTGATCTCTTTACTTACACACCTTGGTAAATTGTACTAAACTGATTTATGAGAGAGCACTACTGCAAAGGGATTGAAATTTGGGGCGCATGAAGAATGCTTCTTCATTGAAACAAATTAAAACAAGTATAGAGATTGTGTGGAGAGAATTCAGAATTTTGTGAAGGAAAAGTTTGGAAAACCACAGTGCGGTTGACTGGTGTCACATATAGCAAATTTCAAAATCATTCAGAGCCAAGGGAGTAATCCCCCACCCCACCCTGCCCCACCCCCTTTTGCTACAACACTGTGCACACATTACAATAGTAAATCTGCTTAATAATGCCACTATGATGCATGTAGCAAAGGACATGGCTGATCGAGACAGCTCCTGCCAATGGTTTTGACATTGTGCTCTATAATGCTCATGGGTTTGAGTTTTGTAATGACTCCAACTTGAACAAACACCCACAAATTGGTATTGCTAACTTTAACAGTTATCAAACTGTTCTAATGCCCATCAACCTGTCTTACCCTCCTATTACTTAATTTAGTGAACCAAGACCAACAAATAGGTATTGCTGACTTTCACAATTATCAAACTGTTCTAATGCCCACCAACCTATCTCACTCTCCTATTACTTAATTTAGTGAGTGAGCACCAACAAATAGGTATTGCTGACTTTTGCAATTATCAATTGTTCTAATGCCCATCAATCTGTCTCACTTTCCTATTGCTTAATTTAGTGAAGAACTCAAATTATGCGCACTGTCATGAAGTGTATAACGACGTAGTAACACTTTGGTAGGTTACTGTTTCAGAATGAAGTGTGTCACAATTATGTGTGAGACTTTGCCAATGGATACCAAACATACCACATAATTGGTTTTTGTTCTTTTTTCAGCAGAGAGTTTGTGTTCCAATGTGGTTATTTTCATGAAGAGTACAGGCCTAATAACTTTATAGCAAATTTTATAATCAGTTTTAATATATGTACACATCCATAAATCAATATTAAATGAAAGGAGTGCATAATATTTGCTCATTATTTCTTTCAGATAACATGCATTTTATTTCTTTTCAAAGCAAGGGAGTCTGAGAAAACAAACCTCCCACCTATGGCTCTGACTATGCATATCATTTACATATATGAATACATTAGACGACTACAACTTCAAAATGCAGGCATCTGCCACAGGGCCGTTATGATATATCACTGTAAATTTTCACATGGATGCTGCATTCCTGCCCACTATCTGCAGAGAAAAAAAGGAAAGTTGTAAGTTAGAACTTATACAAAACCCAATTCAATACCCTTACAGTGATTGTCAAAAAATTTCCTGTGAAGGGAAAAGTATGAGAGTATATATTGTAGCAAAGAACTGGCATATGATGGCTATCCACACACAATAAATAAAGTAGAGTAACTCAATTCAAATTACAGCATGATTTGACATCAATAAATAATACCCTGTGAATAGCGTAAAAGGCTTCATATCAAGGAAGCTATGTGCCCTTTCAGGGAATCAAGAAGCTATATTTTTGTAATGACAGCGTCTCTGTTTTTCCCATTCGTGCACATAAACATTATTCCATTATCACCAAAATTAATAATTTGGTGCACAAGAAAGTCTATGGGGTTGTTAGTGGCATTTTGAATTTAGAAGTCCCAACAGGTTCAAGCCTTTGAGACATTTAAAATCTCAAAATGCCAAAGTTTTGTTTCCCCGACCAACTTCTGGCATGAGGGGGGGGGAGAGAACATGTAAGAGATGTATGCCGAATGCCACACCTATCCTACGATGTCAATCATAAAGTTGCATGTTTAGTTACAAAAAAGCTATAAGAAATCTGGTAAATGATAAACACTCACCAAGCTGTAAGGTTTAGGAAATATGGAATCAGACACAAGAACTCAACTTTGTTCATGCTTTCTTCATTTGTCTAGTAAAGAAAATAAGTGAGTATGAAAAATACTTTCACTGCATGTTATCTGCCAGTTTACATTGGTAATGTTAGATGTACTTCTTAAACAGATACTCATTTTGTATGCTAACACTCACTGTCTGAGTACTACAACATGTTGAGTGCATGCTGTAAACTCCAACATACAATGCACTTCACCACTATAATGATACTGAACATCTATAGATGTTGGTAATTGTCAACATTACGTGAAATAGCCCTCACTAAAACTGCCTACCACTAAATGGTTTAAAACCTGACTTTTGGGTAATAAGTCAGGTTTTTACTTGATGTTAACATCCTCAGTTTATAGCCACTTCCATGCTTAAAGGGTTTTATCATATTTTTATTGATTTTAGGGTTTGAGTGGGTATAAACTGTAGGTGTGAACATTAAGTAAAAACCTGACTTAGATGCCCAAACATCGGGTTTTAGACTGTTTAGTGATGGGTAGTTTTGGTAAGGGCCATTTCATGTAATGAAAACAGGCAATATCATGCTTAGTGCAATAACAGTGAGCCAAAAAGCTTTTCAAGAGTATGACTTTTACATACAAAGCTTTCTTGAGTGTAGGTTTGGGACAGTACCAAAGGTTTACAACCAGTGTTTACATTAAGCTGCTATTACCAGATTTTGACACAATGGCTTGTCAATTTGATGCACTGACGTTTGTGGGAAAACATGAAAAAGATTATCTAATTTTTTCCACATTTAACGTGTGTATAGTTTCCACAAAACTGAAATTTCCAATGAGTCAAATTTCCTCATACTGAGTATACTGACCCCATGCATAACTTCTAAGAGGAAACAGTGTTTGCAACCAACCTACATTCTCCAAATGGATGATTTCCGTTTGGTTAAATTGTTACTTTAGTGATAATGCATAACATATCCTGTCTCATGCTAGTATATTCTCTGTTATACTACACTAGTATTACCACTTTCCTAACTGATACAACCATACAATAATTCTTTTCATATGCAGGACTATAAAATTCTCTTGCATACAGTGCAGAATATAATTACACTTACTGTAAATATATGGTTACTTACCCTTCGAATATCTGTCAAGACATTCTCCCACCAGGATGAGTCATTTCTAATGTCACTTAATGATGCTAAGAGGACAGACTTCAATGAGTTCATTGAGATTGTTGACCTCCTGTCAACATCAACCTTGCTGAATTCCATCTTAATAAAAAGAAGATCACTTATATCAATTTAAATCGATATACCATGTTATTCACTAATCAATTGTAAGATGCACACTTTGACCCCTGGTCAAGATTGGCCAATGTTTGTTTGGAATGTCAAGCAGTTTTCTGCATTGACACATACCACCCCTGTCCCCTTCCATCATACAGTTGATCCAACATTTTATCAGTGTTGTATTAAGTCACGACTCAAGTCACTTCCTCTCAAAATGATAGTGACTTGATAGAATTCAGGAGTAATTTCCCCACTGAAATAGTGCAATGACTCGAGTCCATGACTTGACTCGAGTCACATAGAAGTTTGACAGCTGGTGACTCGAGTCACTAATCTAGTGAATCGATTACAACACTGCATTTTATAGACTTTGACACGTCTCCTGCAGAATATGAAGCACCTGCCCTACACCTAGTAGGTCATTTTCACAAAGGATTTAAAAACCTTTGACACACCCCAGAGTCACAACTCAGATTAACATGGTACACACATGACTCACCACCATGGACAGAAAAAACGTTTTTTCCTGGAAAGTGTTCCAGTTTTATTCCTTATAATTATTTCTGTGTTTTCATGTACCATGTTTCCATTTAACTGCCCATTTTTTTTTGCCCGAAGAACAAAATTTTCATGAAGGAATCTCTTAGCTTCCCAACTTTTTCTTCCCATGCTTGTCCCTGTTCCAGGGGCTACAGGGTGGTATAACAAGTGATAATGGTAAGTACTAAAGCTTATTACCAGTAACAAATGACAACCATCTTTCAGCTCTTTTCAAAATTCTTCTTTAAAGCAAAAATGAAAAAGGAAAATCGCAGACCATGCAAAAACATACAGAAGACAATGAATCATTTAGGCATTCAGAAAGGAATCAAAGAGCTGACTTAGTCTAGACAATACTAACAGTGAAAGAGGTATTGTTGTTTAAGAACACACAGTAATAACTAGCTCATATCCGCTGGGAATCAGATAAAGATGTTTTTTTAAATAAAATACATGCACTTGAAAAGGAAAATACTTTTGGTTAATGGAAGAACTCAACCATGACCAAAGTAATTGTTCTCACCATAAATACAGCAATATCATCCTGCAAAGACTGGCTGGTGTTTAAGTTGTTTATTGCCTTTGTTGGAATGTTAGGCAACTGTAACAGCTGTTCACATATTAGAGCTACAGTGCAGAACTCTGCCAGTCCAAAAAAGGTGCTGGAACTAATTACATTATAAACCTGTAAAAATTCAATGCAAGTTTTCCATTAGTGCACAAGCATTCATTTATTTTTTGTAACATTATGTGAAATAGCCCTTACTAAAACTGCCTATCACTAAATAGTTTAAAACCTGACTTTTGGGTTGTAAGTTGGGTTTTAATTGATGTTAAAACACAAAAGTTTTTTAGCCACTCCAATTCTTAATGGGTTTTATCATATTTTTATTGATTTCAGGGTTGAAGTGGCTGTAAATTGGAGGTGCAAACATCAAGTAAAAACCCGACTTAACTACACAAAAGTCTGCATGGTCAAGTGGTTAGAGCATCAGATTTGCAGTCAGGAGTTCAAGTCCTGGCCGGGTCACACCAAAGACTTTTAAAACGGAACCTACTGCTGTTGTGCTTGGTGCTCAGCATAAGCAATGGAGTAGGGAAAACAAGCCAGTGAGCCGCAACTGGGAAAAAAGGCTGTGGCCGGCTTGACTTGAACCAGTGGGCTGGAAACTGGACCGTAAAACTCCATCTTACCTAACCTACGCAAAAGTCCAGTTTTCAACTGTTAAGTTGTAGCCAGTTTAGTAAGGGCTTTTTCAAGTAATAAACTACTATGAAAAATTGTAATAAGGGTAAGAAATTCAGTGCTATGGGAATTTTGTTTTTCACTTCAGGTCTACTCATCATACTTTATGCCTGGTAACAAATGAATCCTACAAAATTACAGAAGTAATGACTGACTCCCAACACTTCCTCATAGATAGTTAGTACAAAATAAATTGCACATGAGTGGAGGAGCATTACTATTAGGAAACAAATTTGTTTTTTCTGAATGCTTAAAGCTGTCTGACTGTTACAGTTTGTCAAACATAACTCATGTAGCAATTACTGATCATGTGGATTACAGGTTTCTATCAATCATTTTCACAGGGCACGTGTGTAGTTTTGACTAATTACACTATTCCCCTTTAACATAACATGATTTTATACCATGGTACACTAGAAATACAACATCCACTATGTACTTAATTCCATCAATTCTTTTATAATACCTCATTTATTTTATTTAAGGCCTACAATATTTTCTTCCACACATACGGTATAAACAAACTGCTTATATACAAAGAGGCACAGACATATGGCAGACATACTTAAACTTACCTCCTTAATGAAAAATTTCTGCATGAGATTCAGGTTTGTAGGTATTTCAGTTTCAAGCTCACAAAATTTCAAATGCCTAGAAGAGATGAGAGTCCTTGTTGAGAAGTCATGAAGATAGATTATCAAATATGAAACAATACAAGATGCAAAGAATTCACAATTGAAGCAATTTGCCTGGTGCCAAAATCTCAATTTGAAACAAGTAAAGGCACTGTGACATGATGTAGACATATTACTACTTTCAGGTATAAAAAATGCACTGCATAAGACACTCAATAATAATTTTTATTAGAAGGTATTAACAGTTTTTATATTCTAAGTTACTTTTCCACCTAAGATAAGCATTGAATATTAAAACAATCATGACAATTATAAGAAATGGGACTCATTATTTAATACTTGGCATAAAGGCTTTCATTCCACACCCCAGCTGAATTCCAATTCTTCCAACCTTCTTTTGGCCCTCCCAACTACAGTTGCCTAAAACTGATCCTTATACAGACTCAGTCCTTGTGAATAGCTTCAGAGCATACCCTAGTAAGCATACAAGGTAGTAATGTGTAATTGCAACACTACTAACAGCATGCTGAAATGTCTTCCTCTATCTAAAAATAAAATTGGAAATTGTCCAATTTTTCTAATAAGCTAGTTTGGAAATTTGTTGGGGCATAGAATTGTGGGGCATGGCTTGGGATATACAAAGCAAGCTCAGCATGTAGTGACCGCCACTATGCCACAGGGGGCGGGGGTGGCTGTGGGTTAAACCCCCATGACCCAACCTTGTAATGCAAAAAACACCTAAAATGGCAGTCTTTTCTCTCTATCCTTAATACACTTTTCCCTCATTTTGCGCCTCAAAACCCTCCATGGCACCAACCCCCCCCTCCCCATGACACAATCCTGGCTACGCCCCTGAGTGACAGGCCTTCCCTTGTTTTCATCAGTACATGCGTACAATTTCCGACCAACCTGAACGAAAAAAGGCCTACTTTATGACAGATAAAAATGCAATTTTTTAACACCAAAAAGACAATTTACTCACAATCTACTGCACTTAACCACACTTGTTATCCTTCTGTATCTTATAGATGGATTAAGGAAGAAAGAATGAATATGGGAAAAATTCAGGTACATTCAAATTTTGGAATATATGTTGTAGGCGTAGGATTTGTTTGTCTATCCCGCAAATTTGGAGGAGGAGAACATGTGCACAACCACCAAAACAAATTACCGAACTCAATTATATTGTCCTTATAATATAATTACTTACCCATCTTTGTCCCCATCTAATTTATGAAACTTATCCTTCAGGTATTCCAACCTCTCATCACTGAGATATATTACGAGATCTGATAATTTCAAAAGGCTGGGAGAAGGTGGAATGGATAATGCTTGTTTTTGTACCTCTTCAGAGATGATGGGTTCGGAATTCCTTGAGGAAAGAGGCCTAACGAATAAAGGAAAATACAGCATTGATAAACCTTTACAGGTCACGCTGATAGAACTGAATAGAGCATTTTAGCCAATATTACCTGATACAAGACATTTTTCCGAGTTTGGCTTACAGTACCTCTATAATTACAATTGTTAATCCCTTTCACAAACAAGCCTGCTCTATTGAGCAAACAATCTTTCAAGTGGTCAAACCCCTCTAACTTTATTGATCTCAAGATTCCTGAACAGGAAGTTTTCTGATATTTTCTGGATTAAGAGTGATCAACTAGAGACAGCTAAAACTTGCTAATTGTTTCTAGCATCATGTTTATGAGATTTTAAGGCATGAGTAGAATAATTAAAATTAGCACAAAACAAGGAGGGTTGGATGAATGTAACCAAAAATAATTGCCGATTAAGGGTCAAGGGAAAAACAAATAGTAATAAAACATGGTATTTTTCACTTCATAAATTAGTATTTTGGGTTTAACATGTAGATGTACAAATCTTGATAAAATGAAACTGGAATATGGTATTTTACACAAGATAGCTAGCCAATATGGCCTACATACTACAAAATATACATACTACAAAATACCTTGGCAAATCTGACCACTCTTCATTACACTACAAATGGGTAATTATCTTAAATCATGCTCTACTTTTAGAGTATCGTAAATCTTGCACTTACCCTATCTTATCATAAATCATGCACTACACGCATGGCATCATAAATCAGTGACCATGACTCAGTGAAGGCAGGCAACAAGTCACGCAACATTGTGTAATTCTTGTATATGAACCAATGTCCTTTCTTTCAATTCTCAGAGCAAGACAGTAACTCTAATGTCAAATCAAGTTACTACTGTAAGTCCAAATCTACTTCCAATTCATGGGTCATTTGTGTCTGAATACATACCTCTAAATTCAATTTTTGTGACAAATAATCTCTGAATATAAACTTGCTAAATTTGAGAAATGGTTGGCAAAAATATCTCAATTCAGTTGCAGCATCAATACAGATACTTTAAGCAAAGCAAAAGCAACAAATAACTGAAAAAAGGTGTATATCCTTCTTCTTTATCGGCATTCATAGCTGTTTGCCGGGGCAAAAATGTTAATTTTTCAGACTTCAATTTCACTTCTTTTAAAACCACTTTTGGACTTTGATGCAATTTGAATATTAAAAGTCATCATGCATCTATAGGCCGGCTGGTAGGCTGCTTTGTGAGATGGAGCTGGGGATTTGTGATCATGACTTAAAGGGGCATATTGAGTTGATATCAATATCTCAAATGGGGAGTTGAATTAAGAGCGTAGGAAGCGGGAGAGGGGGCTGGGGAAAAATCACCCCCTTGAAAAGGTATGCTCCCCTTCCAGGGTCAAAAAACCTCTTTTTTTATTTCTTTAAATCTCAATGAATCAATATGATGATCAAAAACATTCAGTCCTGTTTTATGCTCTTCCAGTTTTTCCCCTTTCACACTTCCTAAAATCATCACCCTGGAATTTTGTCTCATAGGCGCCAAAACATATCAGTTTCATCCACGAACATTACCTCATACTGTTCCCTGCAAGTACATTCAGATCGCATGTTTGGCTAACTTACACAGCATGTGCACTGTACACCCTGCAAATCTGAGTATGCCTACCATGTTTTCCCCCCCAGGTAATTCATTGGGGATCCCAATTATCACATGGTTTTGAAAGTTGGAAACATGAAATGTCACATATTTAAATGGCCTGAAACACTGAATAAAAAGCATCATCATGATATTCATCTTTGAAATTTGAGGTCTCAATGGTTTATTTATTCACCAACAATACTCCGACAAATGCACTTCACTCCTTAATTCCATGAATCAACTTAATGGGCTGCTTAAAGAGACTCGCAATTTCTTGCTTTGGTAGTATGTACAAATTTAGCACAAAAGGCAAATCCATCTTGCACCTCATCTGTATGATTACAACCTGACATTTCCTTTTCCAACAACGAGTAACTCTTGATTACAACTTGAAATGCCCTCAACCAACAATGAGTACCTACCTCACTTCCTCAGATTCCTCTTCAAAGCACTCTTCTTCCAAAGTATTGCAATCATCTAGAGGTTCCATCATTCTGTGAAAAAAATTCAAACAAAAATTTTGCCATCTTCTTGAGCATGTGACTTTTAAAAATAAGAACTTGAAATGAGCTTGAGATTTCTAAACTAGAGGCAATTGAGAGGCAGATAAACGACTGGGTTCCAGGGACCCGTAAGCAGTCCCCTGGTGGCACTGATGTAATTTAGAGACTCTGAGGGTTGTTTGTACAAGATTAATATCTGAGATTTATAAGAGGTCTACGACACAAACTTTTTGGGTCTTTCCCATGAAAAGACGACAACTAAAAACAAAAACTAGGAGATCCTCTAAAAAGAAAGAATATCTATCTCATTCCTGTATATAACGTTTGCTGTAAACCTTACTTCTCTCACTTTTCACTTTTCTAAGGTTATAATCTGTGCATAAAAATTGCATTTGCAATTTTAGATAGAAATTTAGATACACAATGTGTTTCACATTTCAAAACTTGACCTTCATGATATGTAATATCAACAAAGAAATCATTCTTTCCAATTTCAAAAGAAAGCATGCTGAAATGATCATGATACCAGTGCTATGGCCGAGTGGATAAAGGTGGTGGCATTTAAAGCGATGAAGCTTAGCAACCCAGAGATCTGGAGTTCGATTCCTGGCCGGGTCAAAGTAAGGTTGGTTTTTCATCCAAGAGCAATCTACGGTTTTCCCATTTGAACTGGCCTTTCAAAAAATACCAAATTTGATCCAAATTGTTGAACTGGTTGCCACCAGACCTGAAGTTGTTATTCATAAGCCAATGGCTTTGCCCACATTCGTGGTCGCTTAGTGTCTAAAAATGACTGTCCTTCAAGGCCTGATTATTATTATTATCATTTTAAATATTTGAAACTCACTCATCTTGTACGAGCTGTGTCTGGTTTGCCACTTCATCCTTCTGGTCTTCTTCAGCTTCTACCTGATTGTCTTTGTGTTTTTTCAAATTCATATCCAAACCTTTCCTTCTTTCTTTCACAAGTCCTTTACTTTCTTTTTTGGTCTCACGATGATAAAGATGGCGATGTCTTTCACCAAAGGTGGTCTCTTTACCTTCCTTAGTTGTATCTTTAGAAGTAACTGACTTTTTTAATTGCTGAGAATACTTCTTGGGTTTACGCTGATATTCAGGTAACAAATGAGGTCCTTTTCTTTTCTCATATATTACAGTTGCATCAGTTTTATTTGAAAGAGGAAATATCTGGTGTTCTTGCTTTCTCTGAAAGTTTTTTGATTTTATCAAGTTCCTTTTAATTGACATTTCTTCAAGGCTCAAAGACCTAAGTGCTGCACTCTGATTATTGTCATTTTTTGGCTGCACAGCTGAGTCCAACTGATGGAATTCCCTGAGAGTTGGAGCTCTAGTAGGTGGGGGTTCCCCAGGGTCTCTGAGAGTTGGAGCTGTAGTAGGTGGGGATTCCCCGAGGTTTCTCTGCTTAGCAACGCTGTACTTCACGCAGACTTTAAGACTGTTACCATCATCTCTGCAAACAGAAATGGGAAAATTAAAATATTATCTTTGCAGCAAAGGATAGAATGATTGTTGCATACATTGTGGCTTTGAAAGTGATGTCGCTGAGGTAACCATTAAACCAGTATCTTTGTCTCTAAATCTTCTTGAGATACTCAACAACATTCTCTAAACAATATTAATATGGAATGCCCTTCAAGTTTTTATTCATCTCCATTACATTCTAAAATGAAAGAAAAATCCTACCCCTGTAAAATGAATGACAGTATGATTCATGAAGTTGCATGTGTAACTCAAAAACATTGCAACTTATGTGCATCCTTGAACTTTATTGTTGTTTATGCTACTTACATTAATGAAAATTGCAATTTGTAATTTTGAAGACAATTTATGAGCTTCACATCTTAAAGGGCAAGAGCAGTCACCCCAAAATAACTTTGAAACAACTGTTAAACAAAATTTTTCTCTGTTTTTCCCATAAACACATCCTCCATAGTATGTTGCAAAGTCAAGATAAACCAAGTGATTACTCCATGTAAATTTCACAACTAATGGGGATAAAATATTGCCCTGTGGTTCTAAAGAGCCATTCATGAAACTTGATACACCACTACTGATACTAATTCACCACTACTGATACTAATTCACCACTACTGATACTAATTCATCACTACTGATACTAACTTAAGTTGGGGAAACTGTATTTTGCTGTTTTAGTGTGACACACACAATGAAAAGTATATTACTTAGTCAACATTCATCAAGATGAATCATGTATTACTGTAATAGCTGATCACTTTCTTTGGAAAATTTCAAAATGATCATTTTCCCATGCCTACACATGTTGTAAGCAAATGTATCACTGTAAGCATAGGATAATTACATAACAGTCAGGTATCATCTAAGGTGACTCTTAACATATTAGCCACGGCTTACCTCTCTATTAAACGGGAATGCTGCCCTCCAACATGCAAGTCTCTATACTCTGCTTCAAGTTTTTCAGACTGCTTGCGCTTGTGACTTTTGCTACCACTTTCTTCTTCACTGCCCAGTTCATGGTATGACTGAAAACTTTCTAGTTCACTGCAAGACAGTACAAAAATCATGATCTTATTGATTTTATGTGCAACTTCTATGAAAAATGGCTAGCATAAAAGGTGCAAACACCTCACAGATATTCATCAATTTTCTGACATATTTTAAACTTCTGATACCTTTTTAATGCCTTTATATACTGTAATTTTGATACTTTGCCCTATAATCTTAAATCTTCACGTAAAAGTAAGCTTTTCTCCTAGAAAAAGACCACTTACCTAATGTAACTTCGACCTTCCAAAATATAAATATCCATATCATATATCATGCATGTAAGATATTACAGGTACACCACAGTTAAAGGGAAGCGTCTTTTTCTAACTGGCCAGTATGAGCAGGTGGGCAAAGAAAATACATAGGTGACTTGGCCATAATGGCTGCAAGAGTTGACTCCTTCCCTAACCAAGTCATGAGTCCATTCATAACTTGCAATTTGCTCAATGCTGGAGTCATGACTTGACTCATGTCACTAAAATGACTGTAGTTAACATGATGTGTGCCACAATAATGACTGACTCTGACTTCTATTATAATGAACATGTTTCCAAAGTGTACTGTCAATGTATGAGTAAAAAATGGTGCTGCTTTTCAAATGGACATATCCTACTGTATATAAGTAACCAAGCCTTGAGTTTAAGATTTCCAGATGTGCTAAAAATTACACTCATCATTAAATTATGGGGTGTGTTAGGTGTGCTGTATTGTTAAACTTTGACACATTACCTCATGCAGTTCCCTTCTTTATCTAGGTATGAAAAAGGAAGACTCCATACAGTGATTTCACAGAGATTTCACCTGTACATACACCTCAAAATTAAAGGTCTAATCAGTACAGAGCAAAAGAGAGCATTTGTCAGCTGAGCTACAAAATGTAAGTTTCATGAATATGCAAAATATTCCTTTATGAATACCCTTTCACACTCTACAGCAACATTTCATATGACAGCACTCACATTGGATATTTAGTTAGATGGAATTTTTCGGCACAGTTTCCAACCACAGTGAGACTTAATTTTTGGCTCCACTTGTTATAATTACCAAAATCTTACTAGAAATTTATAACAATATCAAAACATGAATACTTTTTTAGGCTCCCATAATGTTTACTGAGGTTTCAATGCAATGAACACCTGTTGTGACTTCCCCTTCTGCCATTTCGTCCAGAGCTGATTTTGATGGTAGGGATGGGGGTCCAAAAGTGGACCCTTGGAATGCATTCACCCCGACCAAGCTTGAACTTATACACTTTCAAGACATCAGCAATGCATTCCTTAAATGTTCAAGACAAGAATAGTTTTTCTGTACAGTATGTCTTCTGCCACGTCAAGTTGTTGTGTGCTTGCATGGACAGTTTTGATACGGTCACCACAGGCACGGAAACTTCATACAAAAGTATACATCAATACTTGCGGTATGTCATCAATTTACCAAGTATTTCCAAGCATGACTTTGTAAACCATAATGCTGTGCTCCCATTGCATTCATGATGCTCACTGTCACTTTGCACTCTAGCTTTGACCATAATGCATCACCAAGGAGATCAGATCAGAGCAATACCGAAGAGACAAGCCTCTGTGACCAATTTGTGCATGCCCAAAATAGTCACTGAGGTCAGGCATCCCAGGGTAACCACGGCATTCTTCTGGAGACAAAGCAAGTTTTCACTGAGATATCAAACCACTCTAAGAGACCGAAGTACTCACTTCTGTTATTGTGTGATTTAGTTGCTGCAACTGATGCACAGGGAAATCACATGCCTGGTGTGATATAGACAGTGTAGACAAAGTGAAATGTGTATCAACATGCAATAATTACCAAATTTTTTCTCCCTGGTATGGGAAATTCCTCGAATGTATTGATACCAATCTTGATTTTGTGACTTGCATCGGCAACTGCTGGTTCATACTCTCTACCGTACGGTGAAACTTTTTAAGTGGAACCATTTTCAACGATGTTGATGACCTGAAATGGACAGATGATATTTATGATATGATAATTGACATTCATTAACAATTTTCTACTTGTATCAAGCAAAATAAGCTGAAGAGTAATAATTTATGACAAGATATTTTAATATCATGTAAAACAGCAACAACGAATGCTAAAACACAAAATAAATTGTTCTTCATTCAGGTTATGGTCCAAGCTCAATCAACATGTCTTTACAAAACAATGCAAAAATGTACATGTATAAATGAAAAAACCTTTACAAATAATGAAAAAATAAATCAAATTTAAAACTACCACAGAGTTTGTTATTTGCTAATTTTACTGTAAGAAGAGGATGCATAGTGTGAGCTACATTTCATGTTCTTCTTCTGTGCCTGTTATAAACAGTATGCAGATCATAGGTCACACTTTGCTTCTCTACACATGTTTTCAACACATTTGTGCAGAGGTAATCCTCTCCACCAAGTCACTTTAAGTATGTAAGATGCTGATTATCAGAGACAATGCTGTGACACTTTCATGCGCCATCACACAATCATATTGAAACACATATTAAGTGAAACCTACAAGTTTTGATGGGTTAGGCTAGGTAAGATAGAGTTTTACAGCCCAGTTTTGATGGGATATTAACACTCTCTATAAGTATATAACTCAGCACCAATTATTCATTTGTATTCACGATGCTCATTGGATTGCAATCTCCAATTTATTTTAACAAAAATATATTGCAAGTTCATCTTCAAGTTAATTTGCCCCTGTACATATATTTCGACACATTTCAGATGCAATCAATCTCTGTTACATAATGGAGTGTGCTTATTTTCTTAGTTCCTGTCCTTCTAAATTTGAATTTGCACTCTTCTAAAAATCTTAACACATCAAAACATGGCCCTCTCTTTCCCCTCCATACAGCAACATACCAATACCACCCCATCACACCAATTTTAAAGGCCAAGAGCAGTCACCCCAACTTGAAGTAGTGTAGTAGACTGTCCTGTTTCACGATTGGCTGTCGAAAGTCATGTGACAACATTTTTTATCGTCAAATGTGAAATTTAATGGAGGTTGTGATATTTAGCTGTTTCTTCAAAACAAATTTGGAGCAACTGCTCTTGACCTTTAAACACTGTAGAAGATGCTTCTCTCAGATTATAGTCAGATATACATAATGCAACAGACCATTCTTTATTTTATACAAATTAAAAACCCATCAAAGACATGGCTAGTCATTAAAGTAT
Source organism: Holothuria scabra (assembly GCA_037179385.1). Classification (NCBI taxonomy): domain Eukaryota; kingdom Metazoa; phylum Echinodermata; class Holothuroidea; order Aspidochirotida; family Holothuriidae; genus Holothuria; species Holothuria scabra. Next base: position 29,567,137 of record CM074198.1, read on the forward strand.
GTCACCTGAACAGCTGAGGTTGATATGGCATTGGTGTAAGCTTCTCTGGTGCTTGTTGTAATGACCCCATGTCTCTATTATTATTCATTTTGTTGAAGCTGGGATGAAGTCTGGGCCTCTTTGCCTTGAAAAATGAGGAATAAATCATTAGGTTTGTTTCTTTCCAGGCTAACATTTCTACCACAGCTAAAATTTACTCTCACAGCTGCCCGTACGGTAATAATTCCTTCAAGTTTTAACTTGATATTGGTTATTTTGCTTACTCTATTTATTGTTTTTATACCTTTCATGACAGGTAGTTCAAATTTAAGGATATACTGGCAACATGTTGTATGTTTAAGAACCTCTTTGTAGAATCACTCAAACAAACCTTTTTTATAATAATAATCAGAGTCAGAGTATACAGTACCATAATTAAAGAACAGAAATAAATGCAAAATTTGCAATATCACAGCCACATGAAACCCTTAATTAGCAACGTAACAATCTCAAGATCACCATTTAGTAGATATATTAGTTGAGAGTGCCAAACAGACACTGTACCATACTTTAAAAAAACATGATGAAGTAACAACAGTTGTCTTGGATCCACTAATGTGCACTAAAAGTACAGTAGTTTGAACAAATTCTCCACTCTAGGGTGCCATTCAGAGTTATTATAGAATAGATCTTAATCTATCATATCATGCAATTTACTTTTGTCATATGAAAGTAAATCAAAAGTTAGACTTTATCTCACTTTCATCCCAATCTATGAGGTCAAATGATGACTACAACATCCTAAAACATAAAAAAGACTCAGATAAACACCCATGTTGACCATGATTCCACTGCTTGGATGAGTTACGGCAGGATAGCTTCCTGAAGGATGTGGCATAGCACCACCAAGCAAGTTTCACCACGAGTGACCATTCCATGCTAGATGACTCCAATATTAGTTACAGGGGAGCTACTAACTACAACAGGTTTTCTACACCAGGGTGCCATACAGAGTTACTATAAGAATGGATCTTAATTTATCACATCATGCGATATTATTCATATGAAAAAGAAGTATTTTCAAAAGGAAGTATTTTTCTCACTTCTGGTCTATGCAGTTACATGATTATGAGAATAGTGCAGAAAACATTTTCTTCAAAAGTGAACCTGAAGCAAGCAGGCATGATGTCATGGATTAACAGTTTCATACTGATGGGAAGCTTTTTGTTTTGCTTTGAAATCTACCACCTATTGCACAACAAAACCTTGATATATTGATTCCATTCATTCATTCTGAGCAATTTTATTTTGAAAGAAAATATCAATCCAAAAACAAAACACTAGGATGAAAAAAAAAATTTGGCTAGCTACATCCCTGTCTCTACATATCAAACATAAATTTGGTACTGAACTATACTTTTAATAGTATAAAGGATTACCTGTTTATTCCATGTTTGCTTTTGTGCAGTTTTATCCTCTTCTGGAGTAAGAATTAAAGGCAACTTTGTGTTTACTTTTACCTCCGCAGACTGCTGGTGATTGCTTGAAATATCCACTTTGTCAAGAAAGCCAAGGTCTGGTAGCATGGAATCCATCCTGATTTTGCTAAGCATCCATGCTTAGATCTGCAAAGCACAATTGATATAAAACTGAAATCAACACTAAACTTTCATTGGCTATATCATTACATCATTACAATCTATGTTCAAATAAAAATGACAGAAAATGAAACACCAATTTTTGCCAAAATTTTCTGGCATAAACCTGTGGTAGGGTTCCACTTTAATGTACAGCCAAACTTAGGACCGACACAAGCTAAATCAGGCACTGAAAGCACTTCCATCTGATGGCCATCAAATCACTTCCCTTTCATTTAGGCCTCCTTAACTGCAAAAGGACACTTTCTGTGTGCCAGGAATGTATCTAACTTCTCTAAATTCTCAGACAATCATAGACAAAACTGTTGGGAAACTTTGCAATAATATTTGTAAATCTTATTTAATAGGTTAACATGAAACCTCTGTTCCTCCTCCCGATATTGCATATAGAGTGGCTCCATGCTTTGAAACACCATAAGAGTTGTCAGCATTGGAAGGGGCTGCAGGTTGTCCCAATTAGTTTTGTCCAAGACTGCAGCTGGCTGAAAACAGCACTCTAATAGGAAAATTCAGGGTGGCTTCCAAAGGTTTAACCCAGTCTGGATTTTGTGCACTCCAACACAAAGATATTCAGCATGAGCACGGACTCCTTAGCATAGCGGCAGGCGAGCTGTACTCCTGACGCACCGGTTAATTCCCACCGTATGATAAATGTCAGGTATACTTTGCTATACAGTACTTGTATTGCCAAGGAATGGTGTATGCATTACGTACATGTATACATAACTATATATGTACAATCCCATACGGATTGCTTCTTAATGTGTGTACCATAACTTGTACAGTACATTGCCAATTTACGATAACCATGTACATGTATACTATACGTATGTGCGAAGGCCTGCATGTTGCAGTTATGTAGCATTGTATGTGCACAGATAATCCTATGATCACAAAAACCTTGGCGTACAGCATGCGTTTTACATGGAATGCACCCTGGGGTTTAACCAAGGAGGCAGTGAGCATAAGGATCCAAGACAAAGGAATTCACTTTAACAAGGGTGGAACAAGTGTAAGATAGACAGTAGCTTTAATACCTTGTGGACAGAAATAAAAATTCATTTTTACGAAGCCTAAGGACCTATTAGGTGATGAGGCAGTATGGTTGATATGCATTAACATGTGCCAGGTAAAATTGTTTGAACTATTAACTTCAAGATAACAATGGCAGTCTGTAAAATCAAGCACTACAATACATGAAGAGTAAAATTTTGTAAAGTATAGGATTTCTTGGGTGAGTAATTCTTATAGCAAAACACCTCTTGGTATTAAGTGCATCTGTCAATCTTTCTGCAATATAAAAAGGGTGTGTGCAGTAGTAGATCATTTTAGGGTTGTTCCTGGTCAGTAGCATCCCTTACTTGTCTAAAGATTACAAAGTTACCATCAGCAAAAAGTATGATTTCAGAAGAAATATTAATGGGTACATCATTAACACAGACTTTTATAACAAGGGACCTAAGACTTTGCCTTGAGGAACACCAGAGATAACACTGATCCAATCAGAACAGCCACCATCCACAATGTTCAACCCTCTGATACTGTAGCCTTCCAGAACTCAAGAAAGAGCTAAGCAATCCAATAATAAAGAGTGTGTAACTTAGTGTACCTAACCTACTGTATAGTGAGTGTACCTTGATCTGGATATACTGTGCAGCACTCTAGGACAGGTGGAGTAAAATGCACCTGGGGCAAGGGGTGTATAAAAACTAAAGTAAGTTTAAGTCCTGACTGTCTGTAACATCCTGGGGAAGATAGATCCAAATAAATATAGCAAAATAAATATCTTAATCTGGCTTTCTGGGGGATAACAAGCCTACAGTAGGCCTAGCTATATTATTTAAAGACTTTTTGAGGCTACACCACTACGAGCAAATCATTACAAACAAACCTAGCCTAGCTTAACGTTATGCTAGAAGCCCTAACATAGGCTATAACTTAATTAAAGGCCTTCAAGATGAACTTGAGTCGGTCAGTACAGAGAAAATACATTACTAGCCTACAGTATATCACGGCACTTACACCAAAATGAACATGCATGCATGGTAACAAAATGATACCAAACATAAGATAAGGCTAATAATCTGTGCAGGCAGCTACATAACATAGGCCTACATAGGCTGGCCTAGCCTAGGTAGCCCTTGAACAGGACTCTTCACAATGATTTAGGCTAGGCTAGGCCCTACTTACAATTAGGCCTAGGCCTAGGCTAGGCCTACTAATTAGGCTACATGTGTTTTCTGGTGAAAAATACAAATGAATCCATTCCAGATTCCAAGCCCTTACTCCTAGGTCTAGATCGGCCTAGATATCTTGAAGCTGGCAATGACCGATCGATGTTGAAGAGGCTAGGCTATTACTTAGGCTAGCAAGTAAGGCCTTGACCTTGATTGGCCTAAGGCCAAACTGAAGTAACAATACAGCCTAACGAGTAACGTTAGCCTAACGTACGACTATGGTCTATTTTACTTGTACATTCCGTCACATTCTTTCTGTGTCGCATGAGGAAGTTGTAGCCTGCCGTTACACTACAGCGTCCGCTTTCGTGGTGAAACGCACTTCTCGGCAAGCCAATGTTCACCACGAATCTTCATTTACGAATCATGAACTGCCATAATCCTTTTGAGTTCTGATCAATGTTTGCCATTGATTTAAATAAAATATACGGAAGTAGTGAGTACAGAGCTTCGTACGTTGGCAATGGTTACCATTACATTACTCATTTGTATGGCGTGCCGTTAAAGAGTTTATTTTTCAGCCATCTGGTTCTGCTTGAATACTACAAACAGTTCTACGCAGACGGGATACATACCATAGGCGGCGGAAGCCAGGGGCCTTGCCCCCCAATATTTTTTTATGGGATTTGGGGGGCATGCCCCCCCCCCCCCAATAAGTGATGTCGCAAAATAAGTTTTTCGGAAGTAATTAAACAAATTTAAGCTGCTTTTATTACATTTCGGCTAGTATTCTTTGGCACAAATATTACTTTTCAGAGTGCCCTTGTTGCAAAACTTCATGGGGCTTCGCCCCCTGGACCCCCAGATTAACGATAACCTGTAGGAGAGTTTATTTTCGCCCTTCAAACAGTTGCAGGGTATTCTGCAATTGTGTCCTGAATTTCGGAATAAATTCAGGTAGACTGTGACACTAGCTTCATATCTTCGGGAATCAATTGAATTTTTACTCTTCGGGTTGTCAGGATGGATAATTTTCTAACATATTTGGAGTGGCTAAAACTGGCTACCTTGGTGTGGATTAAAGTGTGCTCCTAGCATCTGGCATGTTTCTACCTCATGTACGGATTTTTTTTAATTCCTGGAGATGCACAAAATCCTTCCAAAATCATTCTTGTTGTGGCGGGTAGAATATTTGGGTCTATTAGCTCAAAAACTGTGATCGTCACTTCACAGATAATCACAACACAATGTCCGACATTGTCGAATATCCAAATTCTGACTAGCATTTGCCCGAAAATGGAAAAGTATCATAGTGAGGGTTACACAGTTACGAAAGGTTAAGAGATAAAAAAAAAAATCGCGACACATTTGGGAAGCCCGTGGCTTGTAAGAAAATGCCCGAAATGGTCAAATATTCGGGAAAAGGTTAAAAAGATGCTGAGACGTTTTCAATTGCCAAATTAATTCAACGGATAGACAGGAGGGTGTTCAGGTGTCCAATAGTTTGACATCTATCCTGCTCTAGAGCTGAATACGGGTAATGGTTTCTGGTTATTAGAATCGGGTAATTTGTTTTTCGATACTTTAATGATGCAGGGGGAGGACGTCTTCCCGTAAGTCTGCTTGAAAACTCATTTCGACACACCTTGTAACGTGACAATTCCGTCAATAAGTGTTACTAATAGAAGAAAAATCATCTACTTCATTTCATCCAACTGTTGTGGTACATTTTATCCGATTCTTCTGATCAAAATAGCGACTGCTAAGATCCCAATATAGGCCTAATTTTTCGAAAGTAAAATCATATAGGCCTGTAGTCGGAAGTTCGGGCACACAATTTTTTCAATATATATTGAATTAAGCCAAGAGGCGCAATATAAGTAAAATTTGATTGTTTTCAGTTCCGGTTTGTAGTTTCCCCCGAAAATATGCGCGACCATTTCATAGATTGGTAGTGATGCATGTTATCTGGTAATTTTCTGATCAAATAGCGACTGCTAAGATCCCCATTTAAGCCCGGGAAATGTCATTTTCAACTGTCTTGGGGGTCGGACATTTAAAAATGTTTTGTACGCTTCGCGCCAACTAATGATGGCGCTCCGCTTAGTCTTTTCTGGCTAAATTTTAGTTTGGAACGAACGTACGTTTATCTGCAATTGAAACTTAAAAAAGCGACTGCTTGATTCACCTTTACAAGCATGGGAAATGTTATTTTTGACTGTCTGAGAGGTACGAATTTTCCAATTTTCTGGACACTCCGCGCCAACTAGTGGTGGCGCTCCGCTTTTACTGTCTTACGGGCAGAATTACATTTTTCGGGCAAAAATCTTCTGCCCCAAAACTGGAGTGCCCCCTACGCCCCTGGAAATGCCTTACTCAGGCGTGCACTGGAACAGCTGCTTGCAACATTCAGCAGGATTCCGGATTTGCGATCCTAGGATACATAGTCCAGTGGAGTAATGAACTGAGCTAATCATTATCTCAAAAGTGTGTTTCAATCTTAGAAAAAGCGCAAATTTTTCTCACCAGAATCAGAGACAAATAAACCTGGCAAATGCCATTTCCAGCCATCTGGGAGGTTTCAAAATCCAAAATTTTCTTTGTACGTTCCGTGCCAACTGATGGTGGCGCTACAAAAGTATCCAGCCCTCCCATGAACCCCTACCAGGGATTTTCCCCCTGAAACCTCACCAGGGGCCCTTAAGCGGCCCCTGGACCCTCATGCCGATGGGGTTTTGTGCTTCGCGCAAAATCAGACGCCTTACGGCGTCACCATTATGTCGGCTGACGAAAACTTGTTGCCCCTCCAATAAAAAACATCTTCCGCCGCCTATACATGCGATACATCGATACATCTTCGATCGACCATAGAGCAACTCTGTGGACCATGCGCGAATGGAGGTCATTGAAAGCCACTTTGTAGTCACATAGGTTTAATTAAATTGACGTCAACTTCATCTCAAACCATGTCGAGTCGGAAACGGAGACGCGGGCTGTAAGCAATCGTTACTTCGGACTTTCGTTTGCAATAAATGTTTACTAGTAAGAAGTGGTGAACAAATCCCAATGTGATATGATCACAAAATTACCCGATAAATGTACTTCTACAATTTTCCGGTCAAAACTTTGCCATCTAAATGCACGCCCTGCCGTCTGCCTATGTAATCCAGCAGTTAAGAACATCCCACAACTTTAAGCAAACTAATCATGCACGAAATGAGACAGAATGAGGAATAATTGATTTTATATTAGGCTCCCAAAATGTGCGGGAAAATTTCATAATGATGTTTGGGACATTTTGTGGAAATTTTACAGTGCACGTGTTCACACATATTTACACATATTCGTATCTTGAATTGAGCCAAGAGTCGCGATGGAGTAAAATACATTAGCATGTTTTCAATTCCGTTGCAAAGTTCCCCCCGTAAGAGTATACAAAACCATTTCATCCAATGGTATTGGTACAATTTATCTGGTAATTTTCTGATTTAGTAAGTTGCTGTTTTTTCGATCCGAGTGAAAAGTTTCATGCAAACGAAAGCTCCAAATAACGACCCCTTGGTTCCGGCCACAAGCCTGGGAAATGCCCGACCATTTCCGGTTGTCTGAAGGGTCCAATTTTTCCAAAATTTCCTGTACGCTCCGCACCAGCCAGGAGCGGCGCTCCGTTTAGATAGTGTTTCAATCGAACTGTTTACTAAATAAATCATTGCAGGCTTTCACACCGTATTCCGTTTTTTATCAATATTAAAAACTATTTCTGATCACTTTGCTAATTTATTTAGAGTGACACATTTGATGACTGCGAACTAAAGATTGGAATAGCGACTGCTGAGATCCTACTTACAAGCATGGGAAAGTCGTTTCCGGCTATCTGAGGGGTAGCGATTATTCAAAATTTTCTGTGTGCTCCGCGCCAACCAATGGTGGTTCTCCACAGTCTTTCGGGCAGGTTCAACTACATTTTTCGTGCAAATATTTTTTCCCACCCTACCTAGACTTGGCCAAGTCTCTCGTGAGTGTTCCGCGGGAGCCGACAACTTTCTCTTCAAAATCCCCCTACTGCAGCATAGTACAGAATATCGTATTTTCCTTTTGTCTAATACGCCCTCCATCGGTCTATTAATTCTATCGTTTCTCAACGAGGGCGATACCTTTATAGACCGATAGAGTGCTAAAGTACTGGATTTGCGTAGAGACTAGTGTTGCCAGCTCCCCGAGGAACACTCACGAGAGACTTGGCCAAGTCTACACCCTACCATAATTGAAATTTTTCCGTGCTACGAAGTTTTCTACCTCAAAATTACTTTATTGTATAAGCGCCAGGTTTTCAAGTATATTTTAAGAGTAAGCCAAACTTTTCCGGTAAGTTAACTGAGTATCATCCGAGGGTCTTGTCTTGCATGATAATATCCATGTAATCCCGGAAAATTACAAGTCTCCTTGGTGATCTACTTGATCTTTTTGATAACAAGGTCAGATACTTCAATCAGAAACCAAAAATTTATAAAGAAATTACCATTCTCTCTCCAATAAAAGCTTCAGTTTTTCAAATACTTGTAAAAAATGAGGAGATACTTTCGGAGAATTTCCAATTTCGGTGGATACTCCATGAAAACTACAGCCACCCTCACTCAAAAAACTTATATGGAAATTTATACCTGGTCCAGACATGGAATTTGTATCTGGCTTTAACAAAAATTGGTATCAGAAACCTTGTTTAGACAGTTTTTCCAGACCCCCAGACCCTATGGCAAAAGGCCATTCGGCGAAACCAGTGGTGGATCCGGAGGGGGGGGGGGGGCGCCGGCGTTCGGACGCCCCCCCCCCCCCCCTCAAATTTCCCACTTATTCCCTTTTCAATTTTTTTTCTTATTACTGAAAGAACAGTTCCATGAGTAGTGACAGTCATGGGCGCCAATTTGTGGGGATAGAGAAGACATGTCCTCCTCACTTTTTTGAGTGGAGGGGACACTAACAAAAAAGACTATACATGTCGATTAAGAAAGGTGTGCTCTACCGATTACGATCAATTTTCTGTATCAATGATTCCACATGTCTACTTTGCAAATATTCGCCCGTTCTTGCAGTCTCATTGATGTTCTTTTTCACCTACATACCAAACATACTCCTAAGTCATGTCGGTTGTTAGTGTGCATTAGACAGCAGGTGTGGTGATGAAGGAACACAGCATTTAGGAATTTGAAGAAGATAAATCGTTCCTTACTATCTTTTAATGGAATCTATAATCTTTGAATGATCAGCCTGGCAGGCTTAAATTGATAAACACATTTGAGGAAACCGAAAATATCTCGATGCACGGTCTTCATGTTACTTTTTCAGAAAAATAAATGATTTTCAATGCAAAATTTCTACACGCACACATTCGTATAATGATTCGACCATTTTGTATTTAGACCATTAATAGAGAAGTAAAACCACAATGACGTTTGCCAGATAAGAGGCTTCAATCTGGAATTAGAGGCACATCTCAATCCTTTGTCTGCAGATAGTATATGATGAAGTGTCCTTCGAAAAAGACACCTTTTAATGTTTTTTTTTCTTTTTCTTTTTGTATCAAAAATCTTACACTACAGTTCAGTAAACTCTGTCATGTGCAAGAGCCCGCCCTTGCTAACGGCATTTGCGTGCTGCATGACTTAAACGGCTAATGGGGAATTCCGACGATTTCCCTAGGGAAAACAGCTCTCTGTACCCCCGTAAGGCATTGAGTACGGGTATGTGCTGTGTGTGGGTGTGTTTGTGACACGTTTGCTTGAAAACAATAGTTCAAGACAGGAATGACCACTTTTCAAATTTGGTGTGTAGATTTTTTACGTGGAGAGGAAGAAGCCTATTGACTTTGGTGGAGGTCAAAGGTCATTTGAGGTCACTTGGGGTCAAAACCAAAAAAAAAATGACCTGGCCAGGACCTGAACTTCCAACCTCTCCCGACTGCAAGTCTGATGCTCTAACAACTTGACCATGCAGTTGGTCATGACACTTTTCATATGATATATGGATTCATCATGTTGAGGAGAACAACCCTATTGTTTTCTGTGGAGGTCAAAGGTCATTTGAGGTCACCAGGGGTCAAAACCAGAAAAAAAAAATTGTAATTGCTACCTAAGAGGGGATCCAAGTACTGGAAACTGCAAAGGCTACAGGATAGCTCATATCAGAGCAAAGCCATTCAAGAGCCAGATTTCACTAACATTTAGCCATCATCGCTAACACCGAAATCCATCTCTAAATCTTAAATTAAGTGCAATTTAGCAACTGATTCTTCAAAATGATTTCACTCAACTGAAGTGATGAATTTTTTACCACTAAGTTTGGTTGTTTGCAATAGGTTAGTGAAACCCATAATTCATTGTTATTATTCCTATAATAACTTTAAGATCTTCAAAATTATTGGAAGTGAAATCAGTCCCAGATCTATGGTACACATGTGCTAATAGCAATGGTTGACAAACACAAAACAGCTACACTATTTAAAAGGTTTCCTGGCATTATCAAACAACTGTGAACACCTACAGTCTTTAATTTACCACAGGGGGCTGTTGTTTGTAAACAACTGTGAAAATAGCTTGAAAATACTTTTTTTGAAATACCAGTTTTGGCTGGTACTTACAGGCCAGTCAAATTGAGTGAAATGTTTTATTGGATCAAATGTATTTGTTACCTTTATTCAGTGGCTCCAGTTTCATAATGATCACCAAAAAACTTCATGTAAGTCAACTCTTCTCTAAACAAGAGCCTTGTAAGAACAATATGTTACATTTGCAATGTCCACACTTCCAGAGCTAATGCAACGTAACTCACAAAGACTGTAATAGAAATACATCCATAACACTGCCCAAGCCCATATGAGCATAATTATTACACTTTACTTATTGTGAGCATTGTCATGTACCCTTCAAAACCTTGTTAAGCTATCAATAACAACTCACTATGATGATTTAAGTGACAAGATAACAAGATGCAAAAAGGAAGATCATTATTGTTAATGAGGGATGACGTGCACCTCCTAACTTTTATTGAACAATTGATGTACACAAAAACATTTTTAAAGTTTGTGCAAGTTCATGTTGTAAATAATTTACCTTTCCATGGCTAATTCACAAGTTAAAACCATATCCAATGAGATGATGTATTAGTACAATGCTAATGGTTTTTAAGACGGGGGGTATGATTGGATCTTTTAAAGACATTTAAAGACATAGATGCCCCAATTAAAATATCACAAAAGCTATGCTGCAAAACCTCATTACTTTAGTCAAAATGTGATAAAACACACAATTTTGAGGCAGTGAAACTATGCCACATTGTTATTATAAAGTATTATTTTAAGTTAGGGATGTTAGATGGCGTTTTACGGCCCAGTTTCCAACCTATTGGTTCAAGTCGAGCCGGCCACAGTCTTTTTTCCAGTTGTGGCTCACTGGCCAATGGGTATCTCAATACATATTACATATTGAGATTAAAACAAAAAGTCTTAAAGAAAATTTTATAATATTTGCTCCAGTATGACTGAATTCAATGCTGGAAAATGATCCTTTTCTTCTTTTTTATTGCTAAGATCTGCTCTTATGGTACATTGAAAGGTGAGCAATAGGTATTTCTATGCATTGTTTACACTTTAAAACTTCCTCCTTGGTAAGCAGAATGTTTACATTGCTACTCAAATTTTTGAGCTCTGCATGACTTCATGAAGACATATAGGCCTTGTGCATATGGCACAAATGCTACAAGGGGCATTGGAGGGGTAAATTTGATTCCAGGCTCGTAAAGTGGGAATCCATAACTGTTTTGAGGCAATAATGAAAGACTGGTGAATAAGCTAAGCAGATAACAGTAAAGCAGTACAAGATTTCTGCACCTTCATGACTTTTCCAGGACCAAAGGGAAAAATTTTCAAAACTTTTCTCCCACAACATGTCAAGCACAAGGAGATAAATAAATTTTTATATTACAGGTGAGAAAAATGCCACTTAGTGAAACTTTCCATGACTTTTCCAGGACCTCACTCAAATTCCCTGAAATTCAAAACTTTTTTAGGCGCTAACATTTCTTTCAAAATATTCATGCCTTTCCCACGTTTTCCATAACTGCAGGAACCTAGTTACAGGTCAATAAGACACTTGAAAGGCCTGGAGATCAGTCTTCAACTCCTGTGTCCAAGCTTTCAGTTCATGTTTGTGTTGCTGGTTCTTTAAAGCTAAACAGATTAAGCACGGCTCTTTTATATGACTCAATGCTCTCTGGAGTTTCCTTGTTGTTGCAAACCTGTGTGTACGCTGTCTTTAGTTCCTCCTCGGCAGAACTAGTTTCCTGTAAATATAAAATCAATTACAGATAAGGAGTCACTTTGATATACCTCACAGTCAATTTACAAAGCTAAACAAGTCCTTAAGTATGCAAGTACAAAAATTTGAAATTCAGTTTTATTGTTCTGATTTCTATCTTCTTGGACTACTCTCATGTTGAGATGTTGAAATTTAACCATAAAAAAAAAGTACTGAATGCAAGCATTATAATGACACTTAAATTCCATTTCCTCACTTTCGGGGCACTCCTTACTTTTCAATCAGTACATAATTACAACAAATTGACATTTCACAGTACAGATTTCCTTATGAAACCTAACAGTCAATCATGTGACTGATATGCAAAGATCAATAAAGTCATGAATACTATATTGCACAATCAATTTCTTTTCAAACTAAATGCCTTTCCATGCATACTATATGTAAGGATATGATACTCGGTCCCAAAAGAGGGACATTTGGGTCTTAAGCCAAAAGAGAAGAATCATCATTGACCCAGTTGCTGTAAATTGTTGATAGATATGGTGGAAAAGGTCATTAAAAGGTAGACCAGTATGTTTGAGGAAGGATCTAATGATGAATGTTACAAAAACTGGTTGGAAGTTTATGTTAGTATATGAGACACCAAAGTAGGTTAAAATTAGCAAGAATAAACTTAGAAGACCGACATTACGTGTAATTAACTGTTAATATGTTCATATTGCAAGTTACAATGACACATAAATGTCTCTTAACTTAAGCTACTCTAATTCTGAATGTATGACCATGTAAATGCCAAATGTTATGTTAGTTACACAGGACACCATTTTTTTGTCCCATTTTGGTGTCCTCTTAACCAACGTTATATTTGCATTTACACTTTCCTGATCAGCCAACCTTGGCAACATAAAGCCAACTGTCCCTTTGATGGATTCATAGTGACCACTTCCAATGCTTAAGAGGACTTACTCAGGGAAAGAAAGCTTTTCGCACCTAGACCAGATTCCTCTTCAGCTGTAAGGCTCCCCTACTATCTCCTCTGGAAACACAGACAACAGTAGTGTGTGCAGTGCTATTGGGAGCACACGTGCATATACACAATCAAGGAGAAGAAACAGTTTCAAAGTCATGTTTGGTTGACCTTCCTTTGTGTAGGAACTGGGCATTGGTTGTGAAAGGTGATAAGTTCAATCTCCAAGCTTGAACTAAGTCCTCTTAAGCACTGGAAGTGGTCACTATGAATCCATCAAAGTTATCAATTAAGATGCTGGCCAGAATCAAGCAATTGTCTAAGTCAATCACCTTCATCAATAATACAAAGCCAATAATAGTTTACAAACAAGCCAATATTTTTTTAAACAGTTCACATCAAATTATATTATTGTCTACATTTTGGGTGCATAAATATGGTTAGGTAAATGTTTTGGTGTCTTTGTAACTAATGTTAAAACTTAATAGCCAACCAATACAGAATACAAGAGGAAAGACAAACATGTTTTATGTAGAAGTATAGACCATCACATCACAAAATCATAGAATGAAAAATAAGTCATGAAATTAAGATTCACAGACACCTTTAAGCCCAGTTAAAGTTAAGATACTATGTTTCTACCCCAGTATTGTGTTCTTGCACATATTGCACAATAATTTTTTTTTAAACCAAATGCCATTCCAATTGTTCTAAGCATTTAAAGGTACAATCCTCTCAGTTCCAATTCTCCTGACCTACTTACTTAAAGCGGCTCATTGAGTTGGTTCATGAAATTCAGCAAATTTTTCCAAACCTGTCAAGTTTTCTTCACATACTAATGACAAATGGTCAAACTTAGACAATCCCCACACCCTGCACACAAAAAACTGTTAATGAGTGAGTACTTAACAGTTGAACTGGGTTTTAAAAAATTCGTGACCAGACACTTTTTTCAAATTAGGCACAAACTGTTACAAGTCAGGGCATCCAAAAATGCAAAATTTTAATTTGTATGTCACTATCGTATATATAACCTGCTTAATCATGATAATTATAAGCATTTTCATGTGGTAGTACCCTTAAAAACCCTCATTCAGTTATTGATATCAACTCAGTGAGCCCCTTTAAGCCTCTCTCAAACATGTCTGACACTCATCCTCATCCAAACACAATATCAGTTTACTGCTTTTATAGCAAGTACAGTTAAACCCGATGTGTACATTCAAAACACTCTCAGTACAATACATGCTGTGTAATATGAGCTTGGGTACTATGCATTTTTTGAACTTGCTGTCAATCAAAGAGCTGTGCCAATTGAAAATGTCTGTTGACTAATGTAAAAATTGAAGTTTGGGATGAGAGGACTAGCTCTTAAAACGATATACATTTCCTCTTGCAGCAGAAAAACATTTGATGTCTAGACAAAAGGAAAACTAATTATGAATGAATTTATGGACTCCACACCTTTGTGCTATGAAAAATTATTAACAATCCCATGTAGGCTATGAGGGTGTGTACTTAGCATGAAATTTTAGACAAAATACAGCAGTTAACCTATAGACGAATCCGATTAGTGCTTGTTTTTAGTGACTGTAGGCAGCCATCAGCCTTTAATCGTCTTCATTTATTGTATACGTGAATTTCAAATCCTCATATTCAATGAAGTTGAGAAAATCAAGATACAATTCAGTATACAACCATCCATGGAACAGGTAAGTAAGGGAATTTTAAGTTTGAAGGTGATGAACCCCAGTAATGGCCGACTAAAATCAGCCCATCACAATCTGTCCGGATTCGTCTATAGCTAGTTTCTCTTTGTTGGCAGAGCCTAGAATGGTATCCAACTGCAGAAAGTAAAACTAGTGGCTAGGTCAAAAAGAGATAAATTTTGTAAACATCTGAGATCATGCAAAAACATAGACCTCTTACGACACAACAAATTTGGGCAGTACTGAAAAGTGCCCAAGGAGCCGCAACTCCATGACAAGTAAACCTACACATACAAAATCTTGGACAAAGTCCTAAATTCTTCTTATCTAACATCAAACCACCTTTAAAATGAAATTGTATCCATGGATATAATTGATTTGGAGTTTTAAGCTTTGTACATAACTTATATGCTTTTGGTTTTGTCTAGAAGTGCCCACAGCCTTTTTCACAGTTGTGGAACACTGGGTTGTTTTCCCTAATCCATTGTGTATGCTCAGCTCCCACACAACAGACCTTATGCATTGACGACACACTGACATCACTCATGACGGCAAAATAATGGAACACAAGGCTGCACGCATTAGAAGTCGCCCAGCACCTGTAGCAGACTGTGGGCATATTCAACTGTTTCACAAATCAGCTGTCTGCATTTGGATGAGTTGGTTGGTTTTTCTGGCAAAGGAGGGCATACTTTCTGCTCTGTGATATCCTGTGTACAAGGTCTATATCAGTAAGTTCCGTATTTTAAGTCTTTGCAATGACTCGGCTTGGAATCCATTTCTTGACATCTTGATGAAGACTGTTGGTTGCTTTACCACCTGCAAACACCTGGTCCTGCATCCATGGAATTTCGTTATGAAAGACGTGTTGGCAGGTAAGCTCTGTGTGGGGAAAATAACTTTGCATTTCTTTACAGACAGTTTTATTTCACTTACCTTATTTTTCATTCTCTTCTTAATTCTCAATAGATTTTCATCACGTTTACCAGACTCCCATGTATATTCTTCCATATCTTCCTCTGTTTGTTCAGTTTCTTCCCATGGTTCAGTTATCTGTGTAAAAAAAGACCTGCAAAACTTTAGAACTGACCAAGAATGTTAACTCAGTCTACTGGGATATGATGTAACCTCTCTGTAACAAAAAAATCTGACAACTGAATATAAAACCTTAAAGTATACCTCAAGTCAAAAAATTCTAAAATATATATTAAACAGCATGAAAAATGAATTCTAACAGTCTAACTCCCATCTTCATGGGACATTCTTGAGGTGAGATATGAAATGTTGAAATTTATTCACTTAAAACAAATTAGTCCATTGCCCAATAATTTGTGACTTTCTGGTTGTACAACTCTAATGTACTTGCCCAATAAGATTTTCTTTTCTCTAAAATTGCAGAGAAAAATACAATAATTTCACTGTTTCATAAGCAGCAAACTCAAGGTAAATCAAAAACACAACTGGGTTCTGCAATTTTTGGAGTTGCAAATAAGAAACCTTTTTAGTTCAGTATTACTTAAAACATTTTTAACTAGGGGTGCACCGGATTTGGAATTTTAAAATCCGGCCGGAACCGGATTTGCCGGATTTAAACCAAAATTCCGGCCGGATTTGCCGGATTTAGTCAAATAAAAGAACAGGAACCTTACTGGTGGGGTTATACCTTAGGAGCCTCAGTGGATGCAGGTCTTTTGACCTCTATATCTGTATCATCTTAGCTACCATCAGCAAATGTAGCAGTGGTCAGGAGCTGTGTTATGTCTATTTTATTTGTGAGCAGAGTTTTGGTATTCCCTTACAGAAACTGTTGAGTTCATATCTAATTTGGGTTTTGTGATGTGGCATGTTTCATGAATGGTTGGGCTAATTGACAAAATGTTACTTCATACCAACCCTGAATGAGATGCCCAAGGGTTCAGTTCAGTGAGGGATAAAATCAAGATGTATTTTGAACATTTAGCTGAAACTTTTAAAGCCTGACATGCAACATGTTGAAGTGATTTCATAAATGTCTGTCCATGCAAATTAAGGGACTAAATTATGAAAACAATGGCAGTCAATATCCATATTGAAAAGGAATCAATTACAATTTGAAAAGGAACCAATTAAAATTCTTAAGATGATTCATAATGAATGTTTTAAATTTTGGTTTGGAAGATTTCAGTATAAAACCTTTGCTATTCTGTACATGCAAAGTGGTGGTAATCAACAGTGTAACAGTGTAGGGGTCAGGTAGGAATCATCTCAGAATGTTGTCCAGCTGTCAAAGGACCATAATAAGTGGTACTATGCCACTGTATGTAATGTGAAATTGTCTCGATGTACTGTAGGTCTATCAGTCATTGGCATTATATTTCATCGGTTTTTTATCTATTAATTGCAAAGCTTATTTTAATAGTCAAGGACTCACTGACACTATATATACTGCCACCATCATTTGTACTCTTTTAAATGACATTTAAAGATATCAATGTGATTAGAAGATATGTTAGCAAAACAGCTAAAAGGTCCCAATAAAAAAATAGTTGATTCTCATCACCGTGGCAAGACTGACTTGGACACTAGTGGATATATTTTTTAAAATTTGGTATTACTGAATAAAAGCCTTCTTAGTCGACCTGTTAGTCAATGCCAACCCTCATCCCCTCCTATCTATGTAATTCCCGAGCTTGCCTGCAAGCACGTCTAACATCAGTCATATGGCACAGGGATAGCGCCCTCTAAACTAGAGGGAAATGTGATAGCCCTTCCTCTCTCAATGCAACTTGCCAGTTAAGTTTTTGTAGTTCATATGTTCCTCGGTACTTACACATCTGGTATACATATAGTAGCTATTGCTTTACGGTGTCCAGACAAGTCTGAGCTTGAAGACGGGCAAGAAGAGAGAGGAGGAGCTACCATATTGCCCTCTACTTTAGAGTGCGCTACCCTTGTGCCAAATGACTTAAGTCAGAAAGCGCTTGCAGGCAAGCCAGAGAATTACATGTAAATACGAGGTGAGTATTGGGGTTCAAAGACTCTGAAACCAAGTAAGTTGATTGCTTCCATCAACTCCAATTGCATTTTGGCTAAGTAATTTGACATCTGACATCTTTTCTGATGGTTTTTGAATATATATATTGCCCAGAATCACTATTAATCCAGCTAGTTCTGTACATCAACTTTAAAAAAGAGCACCAGAGAAGATTTATCTGGAAATGATAAGCTATGGGTTGATTCATTAACATGGCAATACAAAATATTTTAAATCACTGGGATCTTTTAGGAGGAACTATACTGAACATACATTAAGTACTGAATGGGGGGTGACTAAGTCCTTCATCATATTAGAAAGTTTGCAACTATTGATAATGATAACACCCCATAAGTAGTCTTGTTAGTAGCATACTCCCATCCTAGACTTTAGCATTTTATGACATTTTATTAGTCCTGTAGTAAATGATGTTGTATTGTACAGCTTACCTACAAATCCGGCAAGATTCAAGACAAAATCCGGCCAGATGCCGGATTTGGAAAAATCCCCAAATCCGGCCGGAATTCCGGCCAGATTTGGACTCCAGTGCACCCCTATTTTTAACCATGGTTTTATTCTAGTCACATTTTGAAATCAGGCTGGCTAAATCCGTGCTAGGCAGGCTCACAGTACGCATGTAAATTTCCCTGTACTTATAGTTATGGTCTCTGTATTTGCAGCCAAATGCACTGTAATCATACTCATACTTCCAATATTGTGCTCATACCAGGGAGCTGTTATTTGGATGAAGACAGAACGGAAGTTTAAATGTATGATAGTAGTTTAAGACCTACTAAATTGAATGAAGATAAGCTGCATAATTTACTCAAAGGTGTTTACTTTCTTTACTTGCTGCCCTGCTTCAATATCATTCCTGGAACACCATCTCATTCAAGTCAACTAATCCTTGAACAAATGGCTCATGTAGAACAAAACTTTGATAAGTAGGTCTGTACCGCCAAAAGTTTAAGAGCACATGGAATAAAACTCAAAACGACTGTTTAATTAAAACAAATGAATTCGATTGGCCCAATCCCTCAAGATGGCATGACATGCAAATCAGCTGCAGGGGTAAAAGTCAAATTTTTTGACAACAACATGAGAAATTTCCTCAAGTTTCCAGAAATAGCCAGATATAAATTCTTGTTCAAATTTTGACATACAACCAAGTTGACATTTTTTGATGCGCGTCTCCGAGCTTCGGAAGACTGAATTTTACTTTTACCTTACGACTGGCAATGCTGTGGCAGTGCAAATGACCTGCCAGTCCTACTCTAACCGTAACCGTAACCGACGACAAATGCCTTTTAGTGTCTTCTTACTAACCCTGAGCAAGCATAACAGAAATGTCAAGAACGATACAAAAGACAGATTACTAAGTGGCCGTGACGGCGTAAACCTCGAGCTCATTTCAAAGCGTTCTATCTCCATCCAAATAACAGCTCACTGCTCATACTTGTACCTGAACTCTGTTGCTGTGCACTGAGTTCAGTACAAATGTGGCTATCCTGTATCCAGTATGTTGTATCTCTTGTATGCACTTAAAAGAAGGAACTTCAAAAGACAGCTTCAAAACTGCTGAATAATTTTTAAATGGAGTTATATGTTGCTGTCCAAAGTAGCTATAGATGCATATCACAACAATCTTACTAAACAATATAGCTGTAATCAAAGCATGGCAGCCCAAGGTTGAGGCATGCCTGAACAGAGGCTTAAACACTATATGTATGCTGGCCTCAAGGCTTCAAGGACACTCCAGGCCAGAGAGTCCAGAGCCAAGGCAGATTGACCTGGACTACAAAACCTATTACTATCCCTCCAGGATGACCATGCCACTGTGAATAATTATGACACCTAGTCCAGACAGTGCACAGAAGTTACACTGCTTTTTATTAAAAAATGTTAACAACAGACAAATGAGACAAACTCTGACTTACATGGGCTTCATGGAAGAGGACACTTAGCAGATACATTGCATAGTCTAGATTCTGTTGTTTGACAGGACACCTGATGAAATAAAATATTAATATGTAATTATCTGATAGGCATGTGATTCCTTTTAAGGTATTTAAGAGCTAAGTTTTCATTGTTTTGAAAGAATTCCACATCTTTCCTTGTAACCTTGGTGAACAGACTTTCATTTTGGATTCTTCAGAATGAGTGAATGACCAAATCCTAATGTATGTTTGATAAATTAGATATGTAACAACAAGTCAATGACTTGAGTCAGTAATTTTGTGACTACTCTTTAAATTAAAAAAAATATCATCTCCTTTATTTAGAGAGTGAAAACATTGATAAGTGTAACATATTCTGATTCACTGAGTGATAATGAGTTAAATTTCAGCTGAAACGAAACGAGGCACAACATCATGTGTTCGAAACTGAAAATATGTCCTTACATCCAAAGATCAAACTAAGAAAAGATACAATCTTCCAAACTTTTCTTAATGAAGAACAACTTAAATTGTCTAATCAGGCACAACCAACCGAAACACATGCAAAAACAATTGACAAATGCACTAGGCCTAAATACAGGTTTATTAATTTAGGATTTTGCTATGTTAGGCATTTTTCAGTTAAACATAGAAAAACACATTTGAAAACTACATTAAATTTCTTGAAAGAATGTTTACATAATCATGCTCACACATAGACATCTATCCACATATTCCAACAAACAATTGACAATTAAATCATTTAGTGCCCAAAGTTTGGACTGACCATGCTATATTTTGAAGAAAGTCATGCTTGGAACAGAAAAGAAATGAAGAAGAAATCTAACCTGTCTGCTGATATACATAATTCATCTGTTTCTTTATTGTAAAGATCTCCAACCAGTTGGATAAGCTTCCATCTTGCATGCTTGTCTAAGGGTAATTTACTCAATTTAAGCTGCAAAAGAAGAAATCATTGAAAGATACTATATACATGGGATATAACATTGGACAGAGCAGGGCAGATTTTTAAGGTACTGCACTGTATCATCATATATAGTACTTTTGCTTACAAATGGAAGGTAGGTTACTGTAGTTAGATGAGATTAAACAACACACCAACACAAATGTGTTACATAGTGTCAGTCAACTTGATAAAAAGTTGTAAGTGTAAATTTATTTTCAAGCACAGTTCAAGTTCAAGTTTGATTTCCCTTTAGTCCCCTCTTGTGACAGGCAGGAAATACCGTGGGCGTATTCTACAACCCCCAGCTCACAGGGGGCCAACCACAGAAGGACTTGCTCAGTTTTGTGGTGCTGACAGCATGCCAGTCGTAGGGTGAGGAATATCAGTGTTTTGTGCGCATTTTATAGGCAATAGTTGGGGACAAACTGCTGGCCACACTCAACCTCCGCACCCTACCTGGATGGAGTTACATATAAAATCATTATGCTCGAATTTTATTCACTTCCCAGGAGTACTTTTCCGTTGTTATTTAATGAAGTTTCTACATTTGTGGCATGAAGTACACTTGAAGCAAGCAGAGGTGATATTTCTATAAGTTTGGCATTTCAATGTCACAGTAACTTTTGCCTGAGTGGCCCTTCAACCCCATACTTTTTCACACATACACTACATACGAGAGGGTCATTGTTGTGGATCAAATCCAAGCATAAATATGACTGAGACGAACATGAGGGATTTTAGCCCCCCAAAGTTACTAGTTTTCAGACAATTGCACTCTGACACATAAATTGCTATTCAAGTTGCTATTTATCATTTGGGGTGAGGTACAAAGTAGTGTGGTGTAAAAGAGTCAAAATTTGACACTTTATGGCATGTGAACTTTCTGAGAAGAGAGATGGATTTACTACAGGACACACCCTATTTTCCTGGTTCCAAGAACCATTTCACCATTTAAAATTTAAACCAGTGAGTCTACCCTATAGTTCTCTGCAGAAAAAGCAGTCCTTGTCAAATCATTACATTTTTTTTATGGGTGGGCAGTGAGGGGCACTTTAAGACACTGCTGTGTAGTACAGGGTCATGCCAGCCTGCTTGTTGGGTGTCCATTAATCCTATTTATCTTTACATATCTCGTCTACATGGTTTTTGCATTTTACCACTGGTGAACACATGATAATCTTTGACCTAGTGCGGTTAAAATGGAACAAACAGCGCTCATCAAGCAAAGAGACAAATTTTGTCACACAATTTTGAAAGAATTTTTAGCAGGATTAAGGGGCTTTGAACTTTAGTGCTCATTGTATGATTGTTGAAAAGAATTTTGCTGCAGGGGGAAGATCATTTGTTCCTAATTGAGCAATCTGAGGGGAGTAAGCAGTGCAGTATTTTACATTGTTTAAGGTAGCCTGTTTCAGGGACTCTCTGCAAGTGTTTCCTCACCCCAGAACTATTTACAAGTTTGTACTGCAGTTAACATGCAGTCATTAGGCGATGTTTGGTGGTTATCATGTTAAATTGACTGGTTACAATTAAACCAGAATGCATAAGTGCGTTGAGGGAGGTTTTGATGATCACTTTATGTTCTATTCCAAATAATGCAATCATGTCCCATATCTTCTCTGACAAATGTTAAGCTAACATTTTGGAAAAATAAGTTCCAGTTACCCCAGATTGACCTTTGAGCTCCACCAATAAGGACCATCTTTCCACCATAACATATCCACATTCCATATAAAATGACCGAGTTTCATAACTTAAGTCATCGTAATAACAAGATTTTCAGGGTTTGACCCCTAGTGTTGTTTGATGACTTTTGACCTCCACCAAAAATGATTAAAACTATTTTCTCATTAAATTGTATCCACTAGGTAAATATGGAACCTATCCCCAAGTTTCCTAATTTGAGAAATTGTGCTAACAAGGTTTTCAGAGTTTGATGACCTCTGATGACCCAGAGGACTTTTAACCTTCACCCAAAAGCAGAAGGGACCATCCTCTCACTTCGATACGTAAACATTCCATCACTTCCAGCACTTCACAAAATTTTCTCAGAGTTTCAAAATGTTTTCATACCTTGGAAACATTTTGAAATCTTGGAATTATTCTGAACATCTTGGAATTATTCTAAATTTTCATGACTTTTCCACATTTTCCATGACTTGCAGAAGCCTCAGTAGAGCATACACTATTCACCAAGCCTTTCCTCATGTTGCAGACCATTCACCTCTCCAGGGGTATAATATCGATCACAGCTTGATACCGTTGAAGAGGAGTATTTTTTGACCTCTGTCAATGGTACTAAACTCTTTGAGAACTATGGGCACAGTGTAACTTATGGTGGACTCCAGGGGTCAAAAAATCATTTCACATACCTTAACTTGAACTACTCTGGCTTTGGGACATCTCAAGGTAGGACCAGAAAACACATAGTCAGATGTTTCTATGGCAACAGGAAAATGTTCATCACACAATTCATCTGTATTCAAATCATCTGGCCAACTGGTACAAAAACCTACAAAAATGAAAGAACAAATATTGCAAGAACATGAAATGAATTGTTCAATCAAGGTAGGTATAGAATGATTACTTTCACCTATTCTTCATAATTTGCACTGGCTACCTGTTAAACAAAGAATTACTTTTAAAATTTTGATTCTAACTCTAAAAGTATTTATCATCTTGCCCCTTCCTATCTCAGTGATTGGATCTCCGTTTATTCTCCCTCCTGCATGCTGCGCTCCTCTTCCCAGTTTCTTTTGAAAGCCAAAACAGTCAAAACTTAGACTTTGGGCACCAGGTCTTTCAGTTATGCAGCTCCACATTTATAGAATTCCTTGCCATCTGACATCAGACGTACTTCAAATTTTAATACTCCTAAGAGTAAACTTAAAACTCATCTATTTCGTATTGCCTTTTCTTAACTTTCTTTTACAAAGTTTCACATTTTTGATTTTTCTTTGTACTTTTATTGTGAAGCGCATTTGAATATGTCAATAGTATTTGTGCTGTATAATAAGTACAGTTTTAATAATAATAATGATAATACTTTTCAGCAGACATACTCATCTAAAAAAGAACAAAATATGATTCATTGAATATCCTTTTACATACCAAGTTGACAAGTTCTGATATTAAGCCTTCAATTGACAGATGTAAAGGATACATGAATATTGAACATTCAATAGATTGATGCACTATTTGTGCTTACTTGAAGGGTAATTTTAATAAATAGAATGTTATGCAGCATACCCTTTTCCCACCAATTGGTTTACAAGACATTCAGTATTGCAGGTAACTGAATCTTGGGGCATGTATCTGGTCTAAGGAGCCCATACTAACTTACCTTTCAAAGCAGCACACTGTTTCTTTATTGCTAAGGGAGTCAGGTGCAGAAAGTTAGGTATCTGAAGAAGAGAAAGAGTGATCACTGTTAATACAAGTTTTGAGGTGCTCCACTGTGAGGGAACCAGCGAGAAAATGTACCCAGCAACTGTAATGAACAAACAAAGAGCTCATTCTGAAGTTCACATGCAGTACTGTCAATGCTTAAATTCTGAAATGTTTCATTTCCCATGCACCATGTCATGCGTCAGGTACAATCACCACCAAAACAAATGAAACAAAGCAGCCCTTCCGAAACAAATGGAACTTTGCCTTTTTCATCTCCCATGCTCTCTTTCCCACTCTTCAATGTTGATTGGACCAAAAAAACTGACCAAACCAAAGTGTAACAACATTGAAACTGGAAAAATTGTTTTTTTTTTTTTTTTCATTTCCTTTCAGCAGAGACTGTAGGTGGACTCTAGGGCCCATCTTATGACTTGGATATGAAATTGCTGAACACCCCAAAGGGACCATTCCCTAACTAACATTATGAGAAACCATCAGCATTCAACAAGAAAATTGTGGGAGGGGAAGCATTTGCTGAATTTCACAAAATGGACCAAACGGCCCCAATGGGACCTTGGACCAAAAAAATTCTGAACACCTCATATGATCCACGAGGCAAGGAACATTGTGCTCAATTTTCCGATGAATCCATGAAAGCATGTAGTAGGAAGAGCAATGTTGGATCATTATGGATACGGTACCGATAGTTAGATCCATAGATGAATGTAAAGACACAAAAGATAGATTAGACTCACAAACAGGCAAAAGACAGACAGAAAGCAGGACAAACAGATAGAAAGGCATGTTCTGGTGGGTTTTTGCCTCTGCCTTTTGTAAGGAAAACAAAAATATTCCACACCATGTCCTTCAAACCCTATCACAATACCATTTTCCAAACTCAATATATCTCACTTTGTAGACTGGTTATTTTGTTAAAAAATACCTCTGCTTTTCAACAAAGACACAAATTATGTAATGTGGGCACATTGCTACAAATTTCATTGGCTTTTCTTTATAATTGAACATCCTGTTTGTCCTTGACATTTGATACGGTTGAAATGTTTGAATATCTTTTCCTGTAGATTGAGCATTACCCTTCATCATATATAGAGTACAACTGACAACATTGCTTAATATTGCCTGCAGCGGCATCATAATTATAAATAAACTGAATGCAATGTTAAATTAATGTGCCACAATGACATTACGATTTCCCATAATGCATCAAATCCCAAGAAAAATTTGCAGTATTTTAAAAACTTGTCATTTCCGAATGCTACTGTATAAGCTTTCAAGATGCTGTTTTCACATTCTCGAAGAGAAAATTTTTCTGCTCATTTTGAAGTTAACGAATTTTGTGAAGGAAGGAAGGAAGGAAGGAAGGAAGGAAGGAAGGAAGGAAGGAAGGAAGGAAGGAAGGAAGGAAGGAAGGAAGGAAGGAAGGAAGGAAGGAAGGAAGGAAGGAAGGAAGGAAGGAAGGAAGGAAGGAAGGAAGGAAGGAAGGAAGGAAGGAAGGAAGGAAGGAAGGAAGGAAGGAAGGAAGGAAGAAGGAAGGAAGAAGGAAGGAAGAAGGAAGGAAGGAAGGAAGGAAGGAAGGAAGAAGGAAGGAAGGAAGAAGGAAGGAAGGAAGGAAGGAAGGAAGGAAGGAAGGAAGGAAGGAAGAAGGAAGGAAGGAAGGAAGGAAGGAAGGAAGAAGGAAGGAAGGAAGGAAGGAAGAAGGAAGGAAGGAAGGAAGGAAGGAAGGAAGGAAGGAAGGAAGGAAGGAATGAAGGAAGAAGGAAGGAAGGAAGGAAGAAGGAATGAAGGAAGGAAGGAAGGAAGAAGGAAGGAAGGAAGGAAGAAGGAAGGAAGGAAGGAAGGAAGGAAGGAAGGAAGGAAGGAAGGAAGGAAGGAAGGAAGGAAGGAAGGAAGAAGGAAGGAAGGAAGGAAGGAAGAAGGAAGAAGGAACGAAGGAAGGAAGGAAGGAAGAAGGAAGGAAGGAAGGAAGGAAGGAAGAAGAAGGAAGGAAGAAGGAAGAAGGAACGAAGGAAGGAAGGAAGGAAGAAGGAAGAAGGAAGGAAGAAGAAGAAGGAAGAAGGAAGAAGAAGGAAGGAAGGAAGAAGGAAGGAACGAACGAAGGAAGGAAGGAAGGAAGGAAGGAAGGAAGAAGGAACGAAGGAAGGAAGAAGGAAGGAAGGAAGGAACGAAGGAAGGAAGGAAGGAAGGAAGGAAGGAAGGAAGGAAGAAGGAAGGAACGAAGGAAGGAAGGAAGAAGGAAGGAAGGAAGAAGGAAGGAAGGAAGGAAGAAGAAGGAAGGAAGGAAGGAAGGAAGGAAGGAAGGAAGGAAGGAAGGAAGGAAGGAAGGAAGGAAGGAAGGAAGAAGGAAGGAAGGAAGAAGGAAGGAAGAAGAAGGAAGGAAGGAAGAAGGAAGGAAGGAAGAAGAAGGAAGGAAGGAAGGAAGGAAGGAAGGAAGGAAGGAAGGAAGGAAGGAAGGAAGGAAGGAAGGAAGGAAGGAAGGAAGGAAGGAAGGAAGGAAGGAAGGAAGGAAGGAAGGAAGGAAGGAAGGAAGGAAGGAAGGAAGGAAGGAAGGAAGGAAGGAAGGAAGGAAGGAAGGAAGGAAGGAAGGAAGGAAGGAAGGAAGGAAGGAAGGAAGGAAGGAAGGAAGGAAGGAAGGAAGGAAGGAAGGAAGGAAGGAAGGAAGGAAGGAAGGAAGGAAGGAAGGAAGGAAGGAAGGAAGGAAGGAAGGAAGGAAGGAAGGAAGGAAGGAAGGAAGGAAGGAAGGAAGGAAGGAAGGAAGGAAGGAAGGAAGGAAGGAAGGACAAACAGATACTTTGAGTAAGCCTTGTTGTCACCCTAGCTTATACTGTACATATATGAGCTAAGCATGATCAAAAACTTTTCATTTCTTCCTTTTTGGTTTGTATTTTATTCTGTTACTAAAATTGCACTTAAAAAGACTACATCGGGAATATGTGTTTCACAATTATGTGTTTTCTTTGGTACTTTTTTATCTTTGACTGTGAATTTGATTTACATTTATAATTTTAATCAAATACAGTAAATTCAACCAATTATTCTAAAGCTTACTTGACTATTTGCTCCTATTTAACCAAATTCAGACACAAAAAGCTGTGTATAAAATTGTGTCACAGTGCCCCTGAATCATGTTCTAATGTTTTTAAGACCTAATCAAGTAATCTTTTTAGTAAGAGGTCCATACAAAAGCACAAAATTTTTCAGTTCCTGTTAACAAAATTATTCCAGTTACCTTAAGTAATTCAGCATTACCCAGCTTGTGAGGTGGAATTCCTCTATTGACAGGATATCCCATACGAACTGACAAAGGAACTGCTGACCACTTGAAAGATGCTGCCGTAGGGTACACATTGGTCCAGTCTTGGTCTTCTGACATTCTGTTCTCTCGTGAGGGTGGCATCTAAGATCAAAAATACAATCATTCATTAATTGTCATTTAAATGACTCCAGCTTTGACAACTTTGTTATTTTGGTATTTGTTGAATAGCCTGGGGAGAGGTGTTAGAACTCAGTCTACCTGTCAGCATGAATATCTTCTTGCCCACTTCTAAAATGCCTTTGAACTCCATTGTGGATAAGAGTTAACTCGCCTTCTCATCCAAGAGGCAATAATATAAACCAGTTCAGTTCCCTGAGTAACCTTTCAGTTGCACTTGACTGTCTAGCAGGGGATTTGTTGAAGTGAAAATGACCATGATTACACAGGGTTATTGCTGGCAAAGGATATTTGGCATAGATGTTGAGATAGATCAACCACCAGTATTTACACGATTTTCAGTTTAATCTCAAACAAGAGCCCAATGGGCACTGTGGTTCCTTGCTGGATATTACAAGAACTGTAAAGCCAGTGTCTGAAATAGAGGTAAGCAAAAGCTCATACTCAATGTTTGTAACATCTTCACAAGGGGTAATTTAGTACTAATATTACACGAAATCAATGATTAAATTTTTGTGGCCTTACTTACATTCAACTTGTATAATGCTTGGTGATCCTTCAAAAAACAAGAATTTCCATATAATGTATTTATGCTAGTAAATAACTTGATATTATCACCAATGAACAATACACAATGCGGTCAGAGAGAGAAAAACACTCCTTGTACTTCTCTCATACCTTATTTTTACCTGCTCTCAAATACAACATGCTATTACTTTAAAACAATCTACCATTTGCTCTGTTTGCTATTTCTACACAGAAAACAGGGTTTATTCAGCAGTAAGCAGAAAGCAAGTGATTCATGGGGTGTGTTAATAGAATGAGGATAAGGTTACCCCACAGGGCACAGCAGTATTAAAGAGATATACTGTATAATCCATGCATTGCTTTCACTGGCAGAGAGACCAGTTTAATGCAGTGTGACCTGTGCTCATTGAAACCTACAGATTTCAGTTAATGCCCTCTTACAACTTTGAATGATCCAAAATCTGTGTACAACCCGAAGGAATCATTACTGAATGAAGGTAAAGGCCAAATTCCTATGGTGTTTGGGTGTGTAAGCATGCAAAACCAGGTGAGATAAAAAATCTATTGAACCTATCTTTATCTAGCTTACAAGATTTTCTAAATAACATTTCCAGTGGTTGGCCTCCAGTGACCTTGATGACCTTTGACCTTAACCTAACACAAATTAATTTGAAATTCATACTTTCTACCTTAAAATACTGTGTTAAATCAATTTTCAGTGTTTGACCCCTGGTGACCCCTGGTGACCCCAAATGACCCTTGACCTTCACCAAACATATCAGATTTCATACTTACACCATAACACATCTACACACCAAGTACAACATCTATCCAAGTCTCCTACCTTGAAATACAGTATTGAGAAAGTTTTTTGTTTTTGACCTCTGGTGACCCCAAATGACCTTTGACCTCCACCAAAAACAATAGGACACACCTTCTCCTTATGACAAATCTATGTACCAAATCCAAGTTCCATCCAACCTTCCCTTGTTGAGTTAGAGCGTGCCGAAGCAAGTGTCACACACGTACACACACACACATACACCCAAACACAGGCCAACCTGACTACATAGGTTCCTTTGCTACCACAAGGAACCAAAAAGGGCATCCATGTGCCTTTTACTTCATTTATTTTGGATTTTCTCTCTTAGCACTTAAGACCTTAACAAACTTTGCATTTTCTACAGGTACAGTAGGTCCTGTTCCTACAGTATTAACTTCACGGTCAACACAACAGTCTGAAAAAATAAATGGAAGCAAAGCATTCCTTGTCAATGTGAGGATGTGATGTAACATCTGCTGCCCTTAAAGGCCCAATTCTCTCACCCAAAACAGTTCCAATTCTCCTAACCTTCATACTTAAAGGGCCAAACCTCTCACCCCAAACTACAATTTTGGTACGGGGGTCCCGAAATTCTCAATTGGCTCAGCTCTTTGATTAGCAGCTAATTCAAACAATGCAGAGTACCAAAGCTTATATTACACAGCATGAAAGGTACTGAGAGTGTTTTGATTATGTAAATTGAGTTTTCTACAGTATACCCACCTTGAAGCAATAAACTGAGGTTGTATCTGGATGAGGATGAATTTCAGACAATTGTGGGTAGGGCTTCAGTAACAAGGTTAGGAGAATTGGTACTGTTTGGGGTGAGAGAAATGAGCCTTTAAGCCCTCCCACAATTGTCTGAAACTCATTCTCTTCCACACACAATCTCAGTTTATTGCTTCAGGGTGACTGTAAAAGCAATTTATAAATCAAAACACTGCCAGTACAGTTCATGCTGTGTAATAGCTTTGATACCTTGAATTGTTTTAACTACTGTAGCTGCCAATCAAAGAGCTGAGCCAATAAAGAATTTCTGTAGGTTACTACATTAATTGATAACCTGGGTTGTTTGAACTAGTTGCCAATCACAGAGTTGAGCTGAGAGAGAGAATTTCTGTAGGTTTAATACATCAATAATTGTCATTTGGGTTGAGAGGACAGGCCCTTTAAGTTCACTTTGAGATACAAATCTAGTGACTTCATTTACTGATATCTTGAGAAATACAGTACAGCTTGCATTTGAATATGGGAGTTTTACCACACTGCAAGGATTTGGTTCTTTTGCATATAAAATTAAATTCTTGCTCAAAAGCCAAATTCTCTCACACTACCCAGTACCAGTTCTCCTAACCTTCTTACTTAAGCCCCACCCACAATTGTCTGAAATTCATCCTCATTCAGGCACAATCTTACTTTATTGCACTTCAGGATGAGTATAAAAAAGCTTAATGGGTATAATCAAATATTCTTAGTACAGTTCATGCTGTGTAATGTAAGCTTTGGTACTCTGCATTGTTTGAATGAGCTGCCAATCAAACAGCTGCACCAACTGAGAAATTTTGGTAAACCTCTACAAGAATTGTAGTTTGGGGTGAGAGGATTGATCCTTTACATTTTCCCTTGAAGGGAAATATTTGATTTGTTTTACAAAGAAATTTCATACTTTTAAAACCAATACTTATTGGCAAAGAGTGATAAATAACTACAAATAAGTATGATAGCCTTCTTTTCAAGAAATAAGTTTCCCTCAGACAGGAATTCAGTTGTTTGTTGCTCAAGAATAATTGGTTCACCCAAACTTTCAACATTTCAAAAGATTTACCTTCCATAACTCTTCTTGTGCATAATATTTTGAGGAGATGAAGCTATTGCTGAGGTTTATTATTGAGACTGAATGATTTTAAAATGACTAATGCTATTTACTTTTAATGCTATGTTGGAGCATTTTAAATGCAATATTTCCCTTTAAAGTTGCCAGGTATGAGGATAAAATTTTTGGCTGGCTGACACTGTGTGACACATTTGTGTTGGTGTGAAATTATTAAACCCCATCTAAGAAACTAACAGAATCATCTTTCTACCTTTTCTTTTTCTCAAAATTTTTTGCTGTTTTCCTCTTCCCCCCCCCCCAAAAAAAAAAACATGTTCCACTGAAAGTGAACATTAGGACAAATGCAAAGATATCTAACTTCACAGTTTCAGTATGAATTTGTTTCTGGTTTCAAAAGCAAGATCCATATGAAAAAAAAATACTCACAGGCTGCCTCCTCCGAAGCCGGTCTTGCATGGCTCTCATAGCTTTACCCCGGAGAGAATGGACAGATACCTCTGAAAGTACATCAGAAAGTCAAAATGCTAAGTAATTCCTTGCTGCTGAAATGTAAGTCTGTGTTTGTTTGTTTTGTTTTTTTAACTGAAATATTTCACAAATTAATGTTTCTCCATTCTAGGGTCAGAATGCGTAGGATCCATAAGAGCACTTACCATACTGTACTTATTTACTAACTCTAGACCATAGGCCTAGTCCAACTTGGTTAGTATTCAACCTACTGTACATCAATCTTCCCCTGGAAACCAAGATGGACTGTTCACAATGAAATTATTACAAGTAATATTACAGTTTCTAATTTCATCATCATGTGCTTTCACAAAAACCATAGTAAACTGTACACTGTACAGTGAACTTCAGAAGCTTAAGACATAGCCTTCCATCTTCAGTCAAAAACTCAAAAAGGCCAAGAGAGCCATCCCAAGCATACAGTAACAGTTAAAAGAAGCCAACAAGGGCAACACTACCAAAACAAAAAAGTGCAACTGGAACTAAATTGATATGAAGGCTAGACAAAATCACAAAGCAAGAAGTACAAGTAAAAGCAAATGACAAAAAGGCCCCAGAGAGTTGACTTGGTGAGGACCCTTGTGTTTGTCAATGGGCCTCTGATTTGACTAAAGGGGAGGATCCAGTCAGAGGTAGCAGTACAAAAGGACAAAACAGAAATTTTAATTTTAATTACACAGGGGATAGTATTTCAAACACGTGCCCCTTTGAAAAAGAACTGGTTTAACATATTTGAACGCCTCAGAAAGTAGGGCCTATATATGATATTAAACAGCATGCCTGACAGAAGAGTTATAATAAGAGGGAATGGAATGTTCACAAGGTTGGTCCATATTTTGAAAAACATACAAAGATCAGCTAAGGCCATATGATGCTACAAGGATTCCTACTTACAGTAAGAGTCTGGGAAATTTTTGTGGAAAGATCGGCACTTGAGCTCTATAATCGTAATAATTAAGTACAAACTGTGCTGCAACAGTTGGGCATGTGACACATTGAATATTCATTTGTAGGAGACTCAGAGAAGCCTTGACCTACAGTACTGTAGGCATGGTTAAGAGCAGCTTTGGTGGATTTTTAAAAGAGCTTGCCAACTTTCCAGTATTTTGCAGCCTTTTCTACAAATTAAAGTACTCTTACAGTCATGGCAAATTTGAGTTGAAAGATTTTGGTACTGTACTAACTGAGTTTCCGTACCCAGAAGTGGTATACCTTTGCATAAGTATGAACATGTATTCCTAACCCTAACCCAGTGTTACTATGCACATGTAACCCTAACCCTGTTTACTTTGGGAACATAACCCTAACCTCATTAATATGCATACCTTACCCTAACCCTAAAACTGGTCACCTAATTGGGTAAGTAAACCCAATTAGAGCCAAGATTTCATCCATGAAAAAAAAAAAACCTTAGCCTTAAGCCTAATGGTAGGCTTGTGCTTTCCCTGTTTATAAAACATTAAGACAGGCGCGTAGCCAGGATTGCATCATGGGGCGAGTTTTGGTGTCATTGGTGGGAGGGGGGGGTTTGGATCACAATATGAGGGGAAAGTCTAAGAAGAGAACAAAAATCCGCTATTTAGTTTGGTGTTTTTTGCATTGCAAAGTTAGGTCATGGGGGGTTCTTACCCCCAAAACCCTCCCCATGGCTAAGCCACTGCACCAAGAGTCACTAAATTGAGTTCAAAAACAGGTGGACACTTCATTTAAAGCAATCCCCAAGCACTCAGGCCTAATATAAGTGTGTGGTTTAGTGCTCATCTTCTTATTTATCATTGTGTTACCATGAGTCCGTCAATTATTAGCTGCTGTACATTAGTGACTGTACCTTGAGTCGGTCAGTACTAGTCCTGGCCTTGATAAACATACCACTCTTAACCATAGGACCGACTCCACACAAGGTTCTTATCCATATGCCCCCTGAAATCCCAACAATATGCACGACGAAACCAGCACACAACTCTTCAACTCCTCACAGCTTCAAAAATGCACCTATAATTGCCATAAAGGGATCATCTAAAATCTGTGACAACTCAGTGACGTGATGTACTTGACAAAGGTTAAAATCCATAACAAGGACCAAAATCCAGTCCAATAACACATAAGGCCTACCACTATTCACTATAGGCCTACTGAGATGGGCTTGCAGCAATCCTTTCACTTTTTGAATCTCAACATTTACTTACCCGATTTCAAAACTTGCATGTCTTTTCATTTTTACAACTACTGTAGGCCTAGTGCTTTCGTTTTCCAACCACGCAATATGTCCCCCTTGCCTTTCAGAAAATATTTGTATTTTAGAAGTGTCAACATGCAAAATGGTGGCACTTTTTTTAAGCAAATTAGTCAACACAATTTTGCAGTAACCTAGAAAAATTGCATTAACAGATTTGCCAAAATAATATCATGGAGATACTGTACTCTTAAATGCACAATAACTAAAACCTCTCCTAATCACAATATTCAACTGCTATTGTTCCCATATATTTTGGTGTTGTACTGGTACAGTTTGCAAACATCAACTCGATAAGTCACTGACAGTCTGACCATGCTGCAAGTGGTTTCCTGTATCTTTGTACATCTTGCCATGAAAACACACACTTAAGAACATCAAGAACTGTCAAGACATTCCAGAATGTTTGTCTGATGGGAAACTCTGAGACAAGCCCTACCTCTAACCCACAAAGTGGGCATTCAATTTTTGTTATTGGCATTGCATTATATTATTACACTATTTATGGTTCAGTGACAGTCCTCATTCCATACCTGCCGTGAAGGATAACCAATCGTGATTTTGGGACAACAAATGAAGGTCCATACACATATGCATTGTATGCTACAGTAGCTGTAGAATGTGCTGTGAGATACGATTTTCTGAATTTGTAGTAACTGGGCAGCTGAATTATTTGTTAATTTGTGTGGTTCTCTAACTAAGGATACTGCAGAGATTTGAAATGCAGGGTTTCCAGAGGGCTGGGCGGACAGCAAGTTTAGGTGTTCAAATAAGGGTCAAGCCTGCGAAATGCGGGTCACTTGGGAGGTACGAGAATACCCTGCCCCCCAAGTCCCAATTCACCGAGAGACAGGAGAGACTTATGACTAACCAAAATCGTCCAGCTTAATTTGTTATTTACTCCAACCCTGGGTAAGTTTGATTAACAACTGTTTCCAAAATAAAGTCACCCATCTGATAAGAACTTTCAATTGCTTTCTTTTTATGGGTTAGGCCTATGTGCATAGTGTAGCACTTTTTTTATTAAATTTCATCTGCCAGCGGTCTTCCCAAGTAGGCCTACAGAGTTTATCAACGTCAGACTGGAGCGCTCTAGTGTCATGATCACTCTTAATTTGCATTTATAAGGTACAGTTGTCAGCTATAACTTCCAGTTTCAGAAGATATGCCATCTGCAATATCATTAAGGTAAATGATATTGTATTCTCTCCAAATTAAAACACTGATCGACAAAAGATATGGTAAATAAAAATTTAAGTAGGCTATGACACTAGGCCGTAGACCTAGGCCTATGTGATTTCTTACAGTGTAGGCTAGCTACAGCAGCGGTCAACATGTCGTTAGGGAACAGTTAGGCCTAGTACTAGTACGTTAGGCTTAACGTAAGGGCCTAGGCTAGGCTAGGTTAAGGTATAAAGTACCCTAAATGTCATACTCTCAATTTCAGAATCAACGTCCGGAAGGGACGTGGACACTAAAGATCCATGATGCCGGCAGACGTTGCCACTAGACAGCTCATAACGAAGGTGAGAGTACGACCAAAACGACAGAGTAAACTGATGCAGTTTTCGGCGTGTATTTGCCATTATCACCGGCATCAGTTCCGCAACATTATACCCATACGTGCGGATAAGGAAAGGACGTTATCCTACGTGATATTCTTATTTTAGCTCAGCTGTCCCGGTAATCTTGTGTTAAGACGATGGTGTTGTATCTTCTAGTAACTTATGGTAGCGGACTACTAGCCCTAATATTCTACGGTGTACATTGAAAAAAGGGATCCCGCTTCATGAGTTTCACAGTTAGAAACAACTTCCAAAATTTTTTTTGAAGCACTTCTTTTTTTACACAATATTTTTTGGTGTAACAATATTTTAATAACTCGCTGGGTTGTCGAAATTTTGTCCAAAGCGACATTTAATTGGGGGGTGGGGGTGGGGGTGGGGGGTGGGGGGGTGGGGGGTAAACTTCATATTTAGTCGAATTATGGCAAATTTAGCAGAGCATGAGGAATCCTCAAACGGTCGTCATCTCTGCTACGTATCACGATGGTCAGGTTTTATCCACGGTTTTGCCTTTCTATTGGTTTCAAACTAGAGAACAAATAACATAACATAACATAACAGGGCCCAAATGGTCAAATACGGACACAATACAAATATAGACGCTCTTGTTGCGCGGTGTATAGCAGGGGCGTAGCCAGGATTTTCTTGTGGGGGGGGCAAAGTCGACTCACCGTCCCCAATCTTGACTGACAGGACTATCTAAGCGGAGCGCCACCATCAGTTGGCGCGGAGCGTACAAGAAAATTTTTGGTTTTAGAAACCCCTCAGATGGCAGGAAACGGTACTTCCCGAATGTTTTATGCTGCATGTTCCCAGCCTGGAAATATGGATCTCATATCTGAAATTTCTCAATTAATGCAAAAAAAAAATCAGTCTATGAAAAATGTTAACACATGTTTTTAAGCGGAGCTCTACCATCGATTGACGCGGAGTGTACCAGGAAAATTTTTGGTTTTACAAACCCCTCAGATGGCCGGAAACGGCACTTCCTTAGTGTTCTGCGCAAGAATATGTTCAGCCCGACTTCGAATTTTTCTCCGCTTCTTAATTGGAGCACTTGTCAAATATTGAGGGGCTGAACATACCTTTAGCCCCCACTTTTACATTTTTCATGGCCGCCACTGGGGTGCGAAGCGCCCAAGTGAGGAGCCGAGCGTCCGAACGGGGAGAGGGCGTGATTTTCCCCCTCCTACCCCAAGGAGATTTTGCAATTTTACATCAAAATTGAGCGATCTGGTGAACACCTAAGCTCGAATTTTTGGACATTTTCAATCTTGTATCTATGTTTTCCTTATTCCCTCGAGAGTTAGTGTGTGCCTGTAAGAGGGTTACTGTTCGAGTCAATGGGGCCCTAGGGTGTGTGTTGCACTGTAACAAAACAGCTACTCATAAGGCTTCCATTGGCTAAACCGGCGGAATTGACATTTTGCCTTGAAAAACGCAAAAACTCCATTTAAATAAAAAAAAAATAAAAAAATTAGGTCTGGGGGTAAGTGCGACCCCCCTGGCTACGGGCCTGTTCCCTGGGTTTCCCCTTCCCTTTTGGAATTTTTTGCTGTCTCGAAAATCTTAGATGCAATATGGTGCTTTATTTTGTTTTTTTTTTATACTAGATTCCAGTCTTCTCCACAGGGGGTTTAAGAGGGGCGACATGCCCTCCTGGTGAAATTGGCCGCCCCTTCAAAATAGTTGCCGCTCGCCAAAAAATGCAGCTTCCATTTTTAGTTAATTCCTTCATTACACATATACAAATCATAACTGGAAAAATGTGTCTTCCCTCCAGGCTTGGCGCCAGGATTTGCCGGACGAAGGGCCACTCTCCGAACGGGGGAGGGGTAGGGTGGGTAGCGACCCCAAGCCCCGACAGCCAGGATGTCATCAATGTGTTTGTGAGGGAGATTTGAAGAAAACCTGTGCACTATACCTACCATTGCGAGTCATATACGACATCAAATTTGTATATGCTGGAGGAAGATATTTCCGCACTGATTTAACCGTGGAAAAGCGGGCGAAAATATTTTTGGTTAGCCTACACTAAAAAGAATCTGTATTTATTTAAAGCTTTCATAGGTCAATTGTCCCGGCATTTGGGCCCTATAGGGCACAACTTATATTGCACTTCCTTCTTCGAGTCCGTACCGTACGACTGACACAAGAGATTATTAACTAAGTTTAGCGAAATGAGATAAAATTCCCGACATGTACATTAATCCATTTATTCTACTTATTAATTTACTTGAAAAGATGGAAACGGTTTGTACTTTATTAGCTCTAGGTAACGAAACTGAGGAAGAGTGTGCAAAGCGTACGAACCTTTTTGGGTTTTATCGCAGAAATAACTCTTTTGAAAGCCAAAATAACTAAACCGACCATGGGAAGGCGACAGATTATTCCCGACAGGGGGGGGGGGGGCATGCCAGCGCACACAAGTTCCGATAGCCCCTATGTCGAGGGGGTGGTGAGAAGGGAATATGAAGGAGCCTAATTATCCCACGTCATTGCAGCCTGGGGCACATTTTGCACAATATCACTTAATATTTTAAAAGCCGAGTTGCGCTGTGATAGTGTTCTTTTGAGTCTGAATCGTGAAATTGCAAAGGGCGCGAAGCGCGCGAAAATTTTTGGTAGGCTTACAAAAATAACATAGCCTATGTAATCATTAAAAACAAGAAGAAAAAATAGAAACTATAGGGGTTGTAGACCGTATCGGGGATAACATACATTGTGTCGAAATCACCTGGAAAACCCGATAAAATAGCCAAACTATGCTCACCAACTGACATATCGCATGACACACACAAGAGTACAGCAACTAGGCTTTGTGATGTGGGATGAAATTTACGACCTCTGCATAACCTGTGTACTGTGCCTACCCGTTACTTGGTAAGGTTGACAGACACTCCCTAGATATGTGGAATGGGAGTATTGAAAAAAATGGAGTGAGTCCTACAGCGCGCGTAGCGCGCCGAAAATTTGGGGTTCTTATTAGGGAAATTGTCATTTGAGAGCAAAAAACAGGTAAAACATCCCCCCCCCCCCCCGACAAACTGTAAAAGATACCCCCGATTCCCTCCCTCCTCTTGCCGTTTATTTTTTTTTTGCTCTCCTTCATTTTTTCAACATCGCCCATCGCGTCCCCAAAATTTCTGTGGGGGGGGGGGGCACTCTGCCCCCTTGCCCCCCGCTGGCTACGCTAGTGGTGTATAGGCCGCATTCGTACTTTTAAGAGCTTGGCACCTTGTCGCGAAAATCTTCGCGCTTTCCCGGTGTTGAGGTTACGTACTTTAGGTAGCGAACCACTAACTCCAATACTCGTGCCTGGGAAAATGTTTACTGACGGACAAAGCGCCATAAAAATTTTATGGGATGTTGTTTCCTACTGTGTTACTTACAAAATATGATCAATTTTGCATTTGGATTTTGTAGACAATGAGTTGAAATACAGACTGTGCAAAATTCAAGGCAATCTGACCAATTTTAGTGCCATTTTTTATGGTATTACTCCGCTCTGTGAAATACCGTTTTTGAGTAGCTATAATGGCGGGAAACACGTCCCTATCATTCAAGGCTCTCTAGCTCAAAATTCAATGGTCATGGTATGAAAATTTGAAAATGCTATGAATGCCGAGATTGTGAGCTTCTTTCAGAGGGATGGCATGTCCTGGTTGAAAACTTCTACTGGGAGCTAGGGGGCACGGAAGTAGTCAAATTTAGTGTGTAAGCCAATGGGACTTATAGTTAGTGGCCCGCTACCTTTACAGTACATACTGATTATGTCTCAAGAAGGAAAAAGTTCTAGCGAACAAAGCTACGGTTTCCTGCTTCGCTTCTGCGCTCCATTTGATATTATTAATATAGCAAACCAACATTTCATGACTGGCGAAAAATGGGGGACATTCAAGCATTGCAACATTATTCGGGCATAGACCTATTCCCAAATAGCAATTACAAAAAATTGTGGGATAGAGTTTTGGTGTTTGTCATTTTTGTCAATGGCATTTTACCGTGGCGAACTTGACGTACACCCAAAACTCTATCCCACAATTCACTCTAATTGCTATTTGGAAATAGGTCTATGTTTCGGACAGCATGGAATACGATACCAATACAGTATTACTTAAGTAATTCAGAAAAATTTGTTTTTGTGTAACTTATGTTGAACAGTTCCATTCATTTTAAGTTTTCCTTCAATTTTGTAAATACTGTATTTATGTCAATCCTGTGAACCAGTGAGTAAATCGTTAAATACAAAAGAAAAAAAAAACAGTACCCGTACTTCAGGATGCGGAAGAAAGGGGGCGTGCGTCAAGTTCAGTTGCTCTGAATCCCTTTCTCCGGCACTTTCACTTGTACGTCGTGCAGGAGCAGACTTAGGGTACAAGTTAATCATATATTCCAACTGATTTCCAACACCGCAGTAAGTCAGTCGGTAGGTCGAATTGACCAAATTTATAACTTTTTCTACAGTCCTCTCGACTCTCTGGCAAAGAGCTGTTCAGCGAAACCAAACAATGAAACTGCTTCCCAAGGAAGCTACAACCACCTAAGGAACAAACTTAAGTCTTCGCTTACGTCTTCAATCAAAAGTCCAAAAGGCCCCCCCCCCATTCCGACTTAAAAAGGAATGAACCGTGGATAAGTGTTTTGCTGTAATATTCAGGTTTCTAGTAATTTGCTTTAATAGAGCATTTAACAATTTGTAAGTAGTGTAAAAATGTTCATGATAAAACAATACAGTTATCTTTTCAAAGGTGTTATTTCTGTGTCCAGTGTTTCCAAATATAGAACTGTCCAATTTTTATACCTATTTTTCTTTTTCTTTTTATTCCCCCTATATTTTATCGACTCCTTTCCATTCCGACTGTCTTTTTGCTTCTTGTTTTCTTCACGAGGCTTTGTTTTCCTAATTATGACCTGCTGTAAACTTTTAAATCATGTAAATGTACACGATAAGATCGGTCAACGTTACCCCCCCCCCCCCAACAAAGTGTTTTTGCCGACTATTATAAATGATTTTTAAATAACCTCCCATTTTAAGATAAATACTATTCCATTTTTACTGTAATTAGCATTTGATTCGAAAGGCCTCAATATGATCAGAAGCCCCGGCTACGAATGTAGCCGGGGCTTCTGATCATATTGAGGCCAAATTTGTATATCTTTCGAAAGCGACTCTTGCTTTTAGTAAAAAGCACTCTGGAATGAATATTCATAACTCGTCGATGCGAAAAAGCTTTTTTTGCTATGGTAACTATTCATTAAGACTGTTAGGGGGGTAGGCTTAAGCACCCAGGTGTCTATTGTCCTCGTGGCATTGATTGCTGATTTGTAACAAAGACAGTGGTTCTTTTGAACTTGACCAAGTCTTCCTTTGTGCTACTTATTGCCGTCTCAATATAATATACACCGTCATCCTACCAAATATTGTCAAGAGGGAACATTAGGACAACTTTTGCAATATATTACTAAATAGGATGGGGTCTATCGTCAATTTAATATCAAAGTTGACTAACTGAAGTGCCTCTTTTGCTAAAATGTAGGCCAT
Organism: Holothuria scabra; assembly: GCA_037179385.1. Taxonomy (NCBI): domain Eukaryota; kingdom Metazoa; phylum Echinodermata; class Holothuroidea; order Aspidochirotida; family Holothuriidae; genus Holothuria; species Holothuria scabra. Next base: position 29,607,732 of record CM074198.1, read on the forward strand.
CTAAAGCAATTCTGATGAAATTGTGGGATTGAAAACTGGCAAGCATATATGAGCCTAGTGTGTGATGAGTGAGTAAAATAGGCCTGGATAAGGGTACGGAAGCTAAGTTGGGCTCTACTATAGCAAAAGTTCTTTGAGAAATTGTTGTAATAAATCGAATTGGTATCAATTGGATAACCTGACAGCTTTTTGCGCAAGGGTGACGTAGGCCTTGTCAAACTTCGACGAGTGTTTGAGAGGTCATTTTATTCGTTCAAATTAGAATGTGGACAAAGCGCTATAAAAATTTTATGGGATGTTGTTTCCTACTGTGTTACTTACAAAATATGATCATTTTTGCATTTGTATTTTGTAGACAATGAGTTGAAATACAGACTGTGCAAAATTCAAGGCAATCTGACCAATTTTAGTGCCATTTTATGGTATTATTCCGCTCTGTGAAAAACCGTTTTTGAGTAGCTATTATGGCGGGAAACACGTCCCTATCATTCAAGGCTCTCTAGCTCAAAATTCAATGGTCATGGTATGAAAATTTGAAAATGCCATGAATGCCGAGATTGTGAGCTTCGTTCATAGGGGTGGCATGTCCTGGTTGAAAACTTCTACTGGGAGCTAGGGGGCACGGAAGTAGCCAAATTTAGTGTGTAAGTCAATGGGACTTATAATTAGTGGATAATTAGAAGCCCGGTACCTTTAATGTAAAATCCTACCTACAGCCCGCCCTCATTCCAATTTCTGATTATAACTGTTCACCATCCAAGTTCTGTAAAATCTGAGATGTGGAAAATTTACTAACGTGTTGACCAAGACTACTGTCCAATTAGCGTACACGGTAGGTTCACTCCACTGTACAAGACTGTTTCTACTTTCCTGTTACTTGAAAAAATAAAATGACAACCTGCTGGTTTAAAATCCCTTGAAAGAAAATTTGGAAATCCCTTAACCTTACAGGCTTCCGACAATTTTCGACAAAAAGGATGGGACCGTGAGAGAGCAGGTAAACCAAGCAATGAACAAAAACGGATAAGGGTCACAAAGCTGAACATCCATTTATCCAACACTCCCAAGTTTGTCGATGCCACTTATTCATTCAACTTAATAGTCTATCACAGAAGGAGCATTGACAACATACTCGGGCAATGAATTGCAAGATTATGTTATGTTATGTTATGTTATGTTATGTTATGTTATGTTATGTTATGTTATGTTATGTTATGTTATGTTATGTTATGTTATGTTATGTTATGTTATGTTATGTTATGTTATGTTATGTTATGTTATGTTATGTTATGTTATGTTATGTTATGTTATGTTATGTTATGTTATGTTATGTTATGTTATGTTATGTTATGTTATGTTATGTTATGTTATGTTATGTTATGTTATGTTATGTTATGTTATGTTATGTTATGTTATGTTATGTTATGTTATGTTATGTTATGTTATGTTATGTTATGTTATGTTATGTTATGTTATGTTATGTTATGTTATGTTATGTTATGTTATGTTATGTTATGTTACGTTTACACAGATTGGCAAATTTTTGGCTCTTTCCGGGGAAGATTTTAATAAAATCTCAAAAAAATCGGATCGGGATCCGATGCGAAATCGTTCAAATCGCCTACGGTACATGATAGGATCTAACCTATTGTGTAGCTAAGCTTGGTCGCTACGGCTCAAAAGCCAGAATGACGTCAAGTGACGTCCTTTCCCTAGCGGCCTCATCTGCTTCTCTGGCACTGACAAACAGTAACATTGATCTAAAGCATTGAACTTTAGCTACAGGCCTCACCTGCAACAACTGCAAGAACATCATGCAGTAACAAAGTAAGTGAAGCCGAGGTTAAAAATAAACCTACACAGTCAAGAACGTCAAGTGGGCATTCATTTTTGCTATTGAACACGGCGCTGCAAGCCGTTATCACACTTTTTATGCAGTGACAGGATTACATTCCGTACCTGCTGTAAGTGTAAAGCCTACGCAATACTAAGCGACGTTGCGATAGCAAACATAGGCCTAGGCTAGGCCTAGCCTAATTAGGTCCGTGAATACCATACCTTAGGTCCATACGTACCTAGGCTAAGCCTATGCACCGTTTACCTGCGCCAGCAGTTGAATGTGCTGTGAGATACGATTAAGGATACTAAATTTGTAGTTGAATTAACGTTATTTGTTAATTTGTGTGTTTCTCTAATTGAGAATAGGCCTACTTAGGCTAGGAGATTTAAAATGCAGGTTTTTCAGAGGGCTGGGCGGGTCAGCGGGTTTGGGTGGCATGGAGTGACTCACTTTCAGACATGGTGCATAATAGTCTTAAAAATTATGTAAAATATTTCTCTGATCACTGATAATAATAATGATCTTATTTTGATGATTTTGCTAAATTTTGACATCATTTCATTGAATTTATTTCGTTATCATTCTTATGGGTGCACATAACATAACATAACAGGTTGAAGGGCAAAGGAGGGCCAAGGCCCCATAAGATGCCTTGAAGTCCAAGCCCTAATCAAAAGTCAAACCACCAAAGCTTGACAACAGCCCCAAACAATCAGATTCTACCAGAGCCATGGAAAAACCTGTCAATGTTAACCTTAAAGCAGTGAACTGAGGGGGAGTTAACTACCCAATCTGGTAGACAATTCCACTCGTTGACAACTCTATGGGAGAAACTAAACTTCCTAATGTCAAGCCTTGCAAAAGGCTTTTCAAGCTTTTTACAATGCCCATGCACCCGAGAATTAGCTTGAACCCTTAAATAACTACAAGTCAGAAGGGGATTCCTTTCACAAAGGAACTTGAAAACCTGGAGCATGTCTCCCCTAATCCTTCTCAGCTCCAAGGTGGTAAGCCCAAGATGTTTAAGCCTAGCATGATAAGGCAAATTTCTCACCTCAGGAATGAGGCGAGTGGCTCTCCTCTGAACCTGCTCCATAACATTTGTGTGACCGACTGAAAGTACACTTCTTGAACATAAGGTATCTGAAACTTGTGTTAGGAATTTCATTGTTTCTTAAATGTTTGTACACGAAATACAAGCTTATTTTGAGTATCATGAGAGGGAAAGTTAATATAAACATGGTATAAAATGCAATTTTAATATTTGCTTAAAGTAGGCCTAAGTATATTTTTGGTGAAATCTGCATTGAATGACTGACTCATGGTGCAACCATCATACATACTCTACAATGGGGTTCAAAGCCTACCATCAAGTGCACAGGTTCATCCAGTGCACACTTGCATTACCATAACTCAGAACTTGAACAGACTGAAGAGTGAGGAACCAACACTGGGGTATGCCTAACCCGTAACTGTGTAGACCTTATGCCATCTAACTCCAATAGTGCATCTCGGGAAGGATTTTACCATTTCTATGCCACCTATGTTCACAATTATGACACAATTATGAAAATGGCATCATGCATGGCAACAATTCACTTCTGTGGTCATGTACATGGAATTATCCTTCCCAGGTTTCAGTGCCATCTTTGTAATTGGCATAAGGTGTATAGCCTACTAGCCCAACATTACACACAATATAGTAGGCCTAGGCCAAGACTAAGCCTACCTCATGCATCCAACTGAGGTCGCAGCCTTATGAACCTCATACTTCCGAAGCAGAAATCCAAAAAGTACCGTAATCATACCTACAATCTTGGACAAAACTCCTTGGGACACCCCCGCTCCCCTTCGCAATGTTGACCACAGTTAGCTTATTCACGGCATACAGTCACTCTTTCAGCGCAACATTGAAAGGGGGAGCGGGGTAGGGGAATCCATGTAAGCCTTTGAACTGAAATTCAAGAATATTATGGCAAAGTGTCCCAACAGTTTTGTCCAAGATTGTCTGAGAATTTCGGGAAGTTAGAACTACTCGTGTCACACAGTAGAAAGTGTCATTTTGTCTTGATGGGTTGATTTGCAAAAGGGAATAAGTTTTAGCGCCCAATCGTTCATGTTGCTGTTCTCAACAGTGACTTGTTTTTGGTTTACACTGTCTTAAAATAAAAAGAATATTGAAAAAATGTTCGTGTTTATGTATTTTAAATTTGTTCAAACAGTGACGTGTTACCTGATAAGTGCATTTTGGAGAACAGAGGCACTGGTTTTACTTGCCTATTACTTCATTTTAAAGTAATTTACCGTGTTTTCTCAAGAAAAAAATATGCCGTACATGCGAACTTGACGAGACCGGCAGTGAAAGAGAAGTTTAACCCAACGGTCTCAGGGTTTTCCCTGGGTTTAGAATTGAACGTCGCGCATCTGATGCGTCCATTGGTGGATCGCCGGCCTGGGGGAGGGGTGTAAGGGGAGGGGGTGTCCCCCTCCCCTTTTGGAAATTTTGTGACTTCTGCAAGTCCCTAGACGCAAAATGGTGACATTTTTGAGCCAAATTAGTCAACACAATTTTTGTTAGTTGACGCAAAAATATTAGCACAGATACTCACATTCGTACAAATTTTGATCTACTGATAGCGGTCACATTGGCTTCCATGTCACCGTAATTTCTGCTTCAAAAGTTTTGGTTCATCGGCATGGCCTTTATTAAGCGCTGGCACCAGAAGATTTTCACCCCCGGTTGGCCGTTATTTCACGTCCGTTGCTCACCAAAATTTATGTGATTGGGCCGGCTTGCAATATTACCAGTTCAGGATAGAAAGTATTGGGAAAATTTCCGTTCGTTTCATGAACGGGATATCATTTTTGTAGGCGTATTATATTTTCACTTCAAAAGTGGAGATGTAAATCAACTGTTAATGCGATAGATTTGTTTGCAGTCGATGTCACATGCCCCAGGCTTTAATAATTTAGTTCTTAGGCCAACATCATGCTCATTCTATTTTTCATCCCCCAATCATTTCGGAACTATTGCATTCCTTTTCTGCACTGGCCGGTTGTAGTTGCTATAATATACTGAAGCTACTCTCCTGCTTTAATACGAAACCCATGTAGAGCAACCATTTATGATAATCTTAGAAGCAGAATCTTAGCAGTTCTGGGCAGCCAACAATTGCACCCGATTAACGTATCTTATGGTTCCTTTCGGGTATGAACATCCCCGGAAATTTTAAGCAGTTCTTGTCCAAAACTTACGTCTTGTTTAAAAAGAATCTGCAACTGAAATGCACGTAGGTCAGATCCCCGAAAAATCCACGTACGCAGAGATTTGTGATGCCGTTTCATGGTGAATTTGGCACGGGGCTCGCCCTGCTTCCCTAGCCAGCTATATAAGCATTGGCAGTGCGATCGTCGTAACACAAACTCAATGGGAAAACTTGTCTCGAGACCGAGTATTTTCACACACTAAATCACATAGACGAAGGCGCGAATTGTGATTGGCTGGCTAGAATCAATGCAATTGAACCAATCACGATGCAGGGACCAATTTAAATTTTGAAATGGGTCGTATGCATATGATGTCACCAAGCAAAACATGATGCCTTGTTTGGCGGAAAAAACGGACACGCACGCAAGTCTACTGCATGCGTGTGCCAAGAATTTTGCTTCACGAGACCACGTGCATCACGGTTTTTGTTTGCTATGACGTTGCATGACAACATTGCACAAGTCCTACTGTAAATAACATTACGGAAGGAATGTTGGGAATTACTTAATTTATGCAAGATAATAATCACCGGACTTCACAAGATTCTAGGAGCTACGTGTACAAAACGTCCACAGACATGTATGCTAAGCTTTGGGATTAAAAAGAGGCGAAACACTGCAGCTCGATAGTCTGCTTTGTGCAGAACAGTTTGTACAGCAACTTACGCGGCGCTTTTTGCGATAAGCAAGGAAAAGACATTGAATGCAATTCTAAATCTAATTCCATGTAATACTACAGGGTTATAGCGGAAAATATCAAACGATCACTTCCATGGCAGGGGTAAAAATTTTACATTTGTGATTATCAATGCAACCAGTTTTGGCGGGAAGTTAAAGGATTGAGTATTTACAGGAATTTAACGAAACTAAGGGCAAGTTTCAAGTATATTTTAACCCCTTTTTCAGTTTGCAAATAATCGGGAGTAATGATCAAGTGAGTGCCAGAATTTATAAAAGCAATGGAGCATGTGGCTGCAAGCAATCACAGATTGTGTGTGTCCCGATCTTTTCATGAAAACATGTTGTGAAAACAAGGGTTCTATGACATCATACACATAAGGTCTATCGCACTTATTTTAAGTTACCTCTAAACAGCGTGATTGGTTCATTATTGCGTTTAATCAGCCAATCATACTTGTGATATCGTCAATGCAGTTTTACTGTGTAGGAAAAACGTGTAGAAACCAAACGTCTTCGCATAGAATTCTAATACTCCCATTGCATTTTTGCTACGATCGAATTTCCCAAACTTTGGTTGTAGCCGGGCAAAACAATCAAAACGGACAAAAACAGGAAATATGTGGGATTACATCGTGAAGATACAATGACATGGTTCGTGCGTTTGATTGATAATTTCACAAATCTGAGACATTAGCCCCGCCTCAACCTGCCAAAGGCGGGCGTATGTGTTTTGGTCATGCAAGTCGTGTTATGCCACATAGCTGCTGTGCTCCGGAGTGAGCAAAACATTTTCCTGATACAAGCCTACGACGGCAAGTGCAGGTTAGTTAATTATAATACTGTTGTTGTTACTCGTTCAATACTAGGCACTATGGGATATACATACAGAGCTCCGACTCGCATGCAGTGGTATGTGCATGGAAATTAAAAAAGTTAGTTGCAGTTTTACAAATAAGTCAATGATTTTGTCGTTGACAGAAAGAAGAAAAATTATGGAGGCTAGCTGGCAGCAATTTTGAACATCGCGGCCGTTTTTTGAACGTCGCGGCCTCCTTGGTTTTGAAGCTTGAACGTCGCGGGCGGCGACGTTCAAAACGCCCAGGGAAAACCCTGGGTCTACCATTTATTTTGAAAGCAAATTTGGAAGCAAAACGCAATGAAATTGCTTCGGTTTAAAGAGGGAAAAAAGCATGCGTAACTAGTTTTATGTAACATAAAAAATGGAGTCACAGGGGTGCAATTTACTTCAAAATATGCCAAAAACCAGCCTTAACTAACGATCTACCATCGTTATATTTTAAAAGCTTGGATCTCAGATGTGCCTTTAACATTCCATGGTAGATCGTGGCGCTCTTTCCGTTAAAATCTCGTCTCCTTTACACCAGTTTGCAATAGGAGTCAGACTTTTCTATCCAAGAAATTGTTTTGGTTATATGTATATATATAGTATCTGTCGGAATAGAACGTATCCTGGCGATTACCCGGACCTGAAAAATATTCAAAAGTCTCTTTCCATATTTCAAATATTAAATTATTGGCTATTAAATTTCCTCCTCCAAGTTTAAACATGTTTTTTAATTGGTTTTGCATCTGTATAATGAGGAGGAATTGGTAGGGGTTCGGCCTGTACCTCTGCCCATGGCTTACGAGATGCAAATTCCCCAAGAATACCTGCAACAGTCTATTCTTTATTATCGTCCCGACTCTAAATAAATGTATACAAATGAATCAAACAAAACATTAAAACAACTCTTTATGCTACTAACTCTTTATGCTAAAATCCTCAGGCCTATAAGCCCCCGAAAAAACTTTTCCGAAAAAGTCGGCCCGAAAAATGAAGCATTATCTATTGAATTTGTTCTCGTAAATAATACGCATGGAGCTCAGACAATCTTGGACAAAACTCCTTGGGACACCCCCGCTCCCCTTCGCAATGTTGACCACAGTAAGCCTATTCACGGCATACAGTCACTCTTTCAGCGCAACATTGAAAGGGGGAGCAGGGGAGGGGAATCCATGTAAGCCTTTGAACTGAAATTCAAGAATATTATGGCAAAGTGTCCCAACAGTTTTGTCCAAGATTGTAGGTGTAGGTATGCCACTTCCTAGTACGGAAACCCAATTATTACCACTGTGTGTTTCCTGGCTAAAACGCCATGCGAGATGGGCGAAGATATATTGGAAATCTCTTGCAGCATGGGCCATCACTGACATATCGAGTTAACGTTCAAGTGTACTGGTTGTGCACCAAAATTTACAACAATAACAATTGAATATTGTGATTAGAAGAGGTTTTAGTGATTGCACGATTGTGGGTATATTCTGTATAATATTGTTTTGGCAAATCTCTCAATGCAGTATTTTTCTAGGTTACCGCAAAAAATTCAGTAACATACTGAACTCTTTGGCAGTAACTTAGTGAAATTGTGTTGACTGATTTGCCAAAAAATTTTGCGCATAGACACTCTTAAATTTTCCAAAATTTTCCAAAAGGGGAGGGGGAACCCCCTCCCCTTATACCCCTCTCTCAGGCTGGCAATCAGCCAATGGACAGATCAGTTGGACCTGCATATAGCTTCTGGGAACTGGGGAGCTACAGGTATGCTGAAACTTCATTTAGGTCTATAGGATAAGGACTGCGCTATAAGGAAATTCCCTCTAAAAATGTGGCTCAATTCCTATGGTCAACCCCGATGGTCCTTTTTGTAATCAGTGACTGACTCAAGGTACTGACCGATTCAAGATACATCACTATAGCACTACCAGCAAGTATGTGTATTAGGCTATAACTTAAGTCTTTTGTCTGCAGAAAAGAGTGAAAGTGGCATTGGCAAAACAAACATGGTCTCAAACTGGGTTGAAGTGGGTAGAAACATGACAATCATGAAAACAGACAGGTTTCATTTTCTGAAACAGCTAAGCTGCTGTAACTACTTCTAACTTAGTTTTCTACATCTAAAGTTAGGCCTAAATGTGCTGGCCATACACTGTTGTGTGCATTTGTGTGGTGTACTGTATGTACGTTGGCTAACTGCACAGTTTCCCTTAGCAGTTTGTTCACTTCCCCCAACTGCACGTCTGCCAGACCCTAAGGTAGACTCGGGAGCGCAAGCAAGCTTGGATAAGCAAATAGCATTAACAGGCCTTGATTTTCAGAAAAATTTTTGGTTGCCCAAAGGGCAACCATTTCACTTAAATTTAAGTTGCCCAAAGGAAAATTTGGTTGTCAAAATTTATGGTAAAATAACAAAACAGTAATTTTGTTCATGTACTCTATTAGGCCTAGGCCGTTTGGTCTTATGAAAAGATGTGATTTTTGAGAGACAGAAACACTTGAAATCTGCAATATTGTATGATTGAAAAAGTTGAGAGAGTTGATCAGTCAGCAGTATACTTCTTCAATCTGAGAGAAAAATGGTTGCCTTTCGGACAACCAACCTTGAACTTTTACAGTAGTTGTCAGTATGGAATTTTAGTTGTCCTGGGCAATCAGGCAACCACGAAAACCAAGCCCTGATTAAAAAAGCTCTGCATGAATCCATTCCCTGAATCAAAGATGGAGGCAGCTGCCTCTGGGACAAGAACCTCATTCCAACTGTCCAGGCTTACAAGAGGTCCTTTGGGATGACTGTTTCCATTCAATGAACATTACCAAGCCACTGTAGGTTGCACTCACTTAGCGTTGCTGAGTACCTCACATTGATGACCTTGTCTTTTTTAAGTAATTCTGAGTATTTTGTTAGAAAATCTTGTGTGGAAGACATTCAACTTGCTCTCTTGTTTGGCATAGGTAGATAGAGTTTTAGTATCGCTACCTTAGAGGAGGAGGATGAGGACATCTAGGCCAGGTACTGTAGACTTTCATGATTTTGTTTAATGCCAATTGAAGCTTGGACATTGCAGGGACTGCCTTTCCAATAGGAGCGTTAATCTCAGTGCAGAATCACATTCCTTGATACCTAAATTACTGTTTAAATTACTGTTGTCTACTGTCCTGAGCATGGAATCATTGATTTTTGGTTTCGATGATAAGAGAAACCAATGCAATCATGATGGCGTGCGTGGTTATGTATGTATGTATGTGTGTGTGTGCGTGTGTGTGTATGTGTGTGTGTTTGTGACACTTTGCTTGTTAACACGATATCTCAAGATAGGAATGTGTGACAGTTTTCAAACTTGGTACATAGATGCCCCATATTGAAAGGAAGAACCCTATTGTTTTTGGTGGAGGTCAAAGGTCACCTGGGGTCACCAGGGGTCAAAGTCTGAAAACCTTGTTAACACAATATCTCAAGATAGGAAGCTTGGATAGATTTCATACTTGGTATGTGGATGCGTTATAGTCAGTAGATGGTCCCTATTGTTTTTGGGGTAGTTTAAAGGTCGTCTGGGGTCCCCAGGGGTCAACATCTGAAAATCTCGTTAACACGATATCTCGAGGTAGAAAGCTTGAATAGATTTCATATTTAGTATGTGGATATGTTATGGTCAGGAGATGGTCCCTATCGTTTTTGGTGGAGGTCAAAGGTCATCTGGGGTCACCAGGGGTCAAAGTATGGAAGCCTTGTTAACAGGATATCTCAAGGTAGGAAACTTGGATAGATTTCATATTTGGTATGTGGATGCATTATAGTCAGTAGGTGGTCCCTATTGTTTTTGGCTTGGGTCAAAGGTCATCTGGGGTCACCTGGGGTCAAAGTCTGAAAATCTCGTTAACATGATATCTCAAGATAGGAAGCTTGGATAGATTTCATATGTGGAGTGTGGATGTGTTATAGTCAGTAGATGGTTCCTATTGTTTTTGGAGTAGGTCAAAGGTCATCTGGGGTCACCAGGGGTCCACGTCTGAAAATCTCGTTAACACGATATCTCAAGGTAGAAAGCTTGAATAGATTACATATTTAGTATGTGGATGTGTTATGGTCAGGAGGTGGTCCCTATTGATTTTGGTGGAGGATAAAGGTCATCTGGGGTTATCAGAGGTCAAAGTATGAAAACCTTGCTAATGTGATATCTCAAGGTAGGAAACTTGGATAGATTTTATATTTGGTATGTGGATGCGTTATAGTCAGTAGATGGTCCCTATTGTTTTTGGCGTAGGTCAAAGTTCATCTGGGATCACTGGGGGTCAACATCTGAAAATCTCGTTAACACAATATCTCAAGGTAGGAAACTTGGATAGATTTCATATTTAGTATGTGGATGTGTTATGGTCAGGAGATGGTCCCTACTGTTTTTGGTGGAGGTGGAAGGTCATCTGGGGTCACCAGGGGTCAAAGTATGAAAACCTTGTTAACGCAATATCTCAAGGTAGGAAACTTGGATAGATGTCATTTGGTATATGAATGCCTTATAGTCATTAAATGGTCCCTATTGTTTTTGGCGGAGGTCAAAGGTCATCTGGGGTCTCCAGGGGTCAAAGCCTGGAAACCTTTTTAAATGTGATCTCTCAAGATAGCTGTTTGTCCATTTGTCTGTCTGTTGTTTGTCATTCTAGCTATGTATTGCTTTTATGGAGGTCAAAAGGTCATCTGGAATGACAAAATTATTTTTTGAACATGCTAGTATAGAATTTGAATAAGAAGATAACGGTGCATGATGGCAATTGAAGGTGATGAGGCCCATATCCTGAGCCATTACCTCTGTTTTCTCAATGCTGATGGTCAGTGCAAGTTCCTTGCAAGCATCTATATAGGCAAATTGGTCAATGAGATTGCAGGCCATCGTTAGTGTGGCTGACAATGCTGCATCATCAGTGAACAATTAACATTTTCCTTAATATTATGACACAAATTATTTTGGTTTTGGCACACAAACAGGCCAGATCGTAAAGTTTTTCATCATGCTGGGTGTGGATGTTAACTCTGGACATCAGAGGAGTGCCAGAAAGTAGTAGGTCAACAGGAGAGAGAAGAAGTCTCAAAGTGCTTAAGACTTCCCAACAGGGAGTCAATGATGAAATGGTAAACAAATGAGTTTTCAAATTAGTTCTAAATTGTTTGAAGGGAGGAAGGAGGTTTCAAGCAAATACAGTAATCTAATCCCTGCAAAGCTGTATTGTTAGCTCGGTTTGCCTGAAGTCCCAGAATGTAACATTCAAGACTCAATGTGCACTCCTTTTAGCATGTACCACTGGTGATCGTGAAGGGCTCAGATACACGTATCACTAAAGAAGCTCACAGTACCACTCATGTCCTTGTGGAATGATGCTGAGAAGTGTGGGTGGGCAGCCAATTTTCTGTAATAGGGCCATTCTTTGAAAAGTGAACCATTTTCTATAAAAATAAAGTTTGTTTTTGCAGTTTTGTAATGGCCTTGTGGAATGATGCTGAGAAGTGTTGGTGGGCAGCTGATTCTCAGTAATAGGGCCATTCTTTGAAAAAGTGAACCGAACCATTTTCTATAAAAATAAAGTTTGTTTTTGCAGTTTTGTATCTATGTTGATGAACATCATGGTCCATAGTTATCAATATCTTAATTTTTTTACGTTGAATTTTGCTTGACTTTATGCTAATTTGAATAAATTTTCATGATGCTGTTTCATTATAGAAAAAAAGGACTTTTACCCTATAGTCATACTGCCATCAAATTAAATTTATCCTTACATAACAATCTATGTGTTTTGATTTTCTGTAATATGGAAGACCCAATGTGCAAGTTGCACTATAGCAGAAATTTTTGGAATCTACTAATTACGATTTAATTAACCGAGAAAATTAACGAGATCCACATGTAACACACATGACCAAAAATGAGAAAAATGGAAGTAGTGAAACTGTGCACTTCCTTTAAGTAGCCTTTTTTAACCAAAAGCTAGTTTGGTTGTGTCCTACTAATCACCAAGTATGGAGTCTACCACTTCATCTTTAATTAACAAATTATGCTAATTAATTAAATGGTCACACACGTGATCACTTGGTCACGTGTGACATCCTTTGGTTACGTGTGTGACAATTGACAAAGCTGCCCGCTATGAAAGTTGGTTTGTAATATACCCACTATTTTGCCCTTCTTAACTTAAACTACCACATTTACTTCAGAAATTTGAACTTATACCTGATATCTATCTTATTGACTGGAGTAAGAAATAAGTTTACAAAACAGGAATTTTGTTATATTCACAGGACCATGTGCTAACTTCCCATGTCTTGAGGTTTGTGAATAATAATAACTTGATCAATAACTGCCATTAATAGTTCAAACTCCAGTGTGATTATTTTGGCCCTACTATAGTGTTTGCACGTGTAACCCGGGTACCGGAGTACCCCCTGCTATCGTTCTACCCGTTTCCAAATCTGCTACCCAAATCTTAAAAAAAAATGCATGCAAAAAGGATCACCCCATTTACGGCATTGCCCACGGTAATGGACTAAAATATTTTGCCAATTTGGTAAACATTCTCCGGGACTGAGAATGAAGGGAGCTCCTACTGTAGAAATTATGTGTAAGTTTGAAAGTTGTCTGTACTTCGTTTCTGAAGTTGAAATTTTGATCAGCGTGTGGCCGATCGCGCTATCGTCACATAGTGAGTTACTTCTCACGCATCACATGTATATCACTTATAAACTTACACCCAAGCAAGCTATCTGACGGCCAATTCAAAATCACATCGTACTGTTTCACGCAGACATACCAAGACATATCACCCCCTGGTCCGCCCAGCTTGCAAAGACAGTGCCCATAACATTCGACATGCTAGGTAAACTGAGCCTTGCATGTATATACGATCTTATTATTAATGTGGTATGCCACCTCGAGTATAATCCTCGAATATTTCTTAATGGTTAAACGTGTCAGTTTTACGGAAATCAACACTTCATGCTGCTATCTGTAAAGTAAAACGACATCAATGTATTATGTAATAACACCGTAAACATTCACAAAAATTTTTTTTAAAACAGGCCATTACACATTACCTTATTTTGTCCCAAAATGGCGCTCGCGCAGAATACAAAGTTTTTGTGTGAAAACTATGTTGCCGTGCCTGGATGTCAACACGAGGCTAGCTACATAAGAAGGTACATACCCCATTAGTGATAATTCCAAGGCCCATTGCAAAGTAGTGTGAGGGAAGTTCACAAACGTGACGTCGTTTGTTTACAATCGTTACTGTTGGACGTGCAAGAGAATACCATAATACAGGGCTCTGATTAGTTGATATTTTTAAATCAGTGTTTTAAAAGGAGAAGCTTTGTGCTCTTAGTATGCTTGCTTTTCGAGTACGAAAGCGTCCCAAAATTCAATATCAAATTGATATGGGCCTTGGGAAGTATAATTTTCTTATTTGACTGTTTTCTGTTGCATTTCTTTTATTTGTCATTTTGATTTAAAACAAAACGAGATGATTAAACCTTCTGACAAATCAAAAGTTTTTGAACTTGAGAATGTGATCACTATACCTATCCAGTACAGATGTAAATGTTACCAAACATGTCTTATGGAGTATGCGTTACAAAATGCTCATATCTTTCAATCACCGTAACACCGGGTAACCCAGGTACCCGACAGGTATGGCAATCGGGTACCCGGGTCCTAATTTTTAGTACCCGTGCAAACACTACCCTACTAGCTTTCCTTAATAAGCTGTGAGCTACAGTACTGCAGTGTTTCCATTTGTCCCAACATCACACAAAATTGATAAAATTGGCTATATGACTGCTCAAACTAAATGTGTTGGGGAGCTGCAAGAATTGGTCATCCCAATGATACCAGAATTTCTGTAACATGTTTGTGTCAAGAGGATCCAAGCATTGTCGTTTGAGCCAACAAATAAAGAGAACATTGTCATTACTGCTATTTTCAGTGGTGGCAAGTGTGAGAGGCATCTCATTGTCTCAACTACAAGCCATAAGGGCAAGGACTCTGTGTACACCTTTGCAAAAGCCCCCAATGATCCTATTGTTTTCTTCACTGATGGGCCCTCTTCTGAATTTAATAATAAGTTCATACCCAGGCTCCTACTTAAATGGCTCAAGAATGTGACAAAATGTTTGAGTGGCAATACTTTGCCACATCTCATGGGAAAGGGATGGATGATGGCATAGGTGGTGCTGCTAAGTCACTTGTCTTACCTGGGGTGATGAGCAAGGAACAGGATGCTCCAATTGTGCAAAATTCAAAGGATTTTGCAAATCTAGCCATTGCACTGATGCCAAATGGTAGGGTCACATATATTTCACAGGAGGATATCAAATCATTAACAGAGGGGGCACAACCATGGGAGCATGTGCTTCCTGTCTCTGGTATAAGCAAGATGCATGTCATTCAAGCTTTCCCATCTGGCATATTGAAATTTTGGCACACAAGTGGGGTAGTTGAGCCAGATTTCTCAATCAGGTACTTTGAGAACATGAGGTGGGTGGTTGGAGACTGGGTTGTAGTTATGTATGACCAACAACAATTCCTAGGAGAAGTGTTGAGGTTACCTGTAGTTGGAGATGAAGCAGAAGTAAAAAGTAATGCATTGCGCAAGTCTGGAAACTTGTGGAAATGGCCACCATCTGACTCTCCAGATGTCTTATTGTATGAAAGAAATCAAGTTATCAAGAGAATCACATCACCCCAAGTTGCAAGATCAAGAGGACAGTTCAAATTTGATGTAATTACCGAGGCAGCAGTCTGAAATGCCTTGTAGGCTTTAACAATTTAAAACTGTGGTCAAATTTGTGCTGTTTGAGTGAAGTTTTGTGTACCACTAGGATGTACAGTCTTTGAACCTGTTAAATACATTTGAGTGTTTGCTGTTCAAACTATGTGATATCTGTTTTTAAACCAAATTTTATTATTCAATGCCTTTGCTGTTCCTCTATCCATTATTATCTCATTCTTTATATTTCTTCCAGTTGAAAGAGAATGTTTTAACACAATATCCACTCAGGTACCACATTTTAAAGCTGTCCATACAGCCAGTTTCCCATTTCATAAAGAGACGTTTATTTACACAACTTATAAGCATATCAAACATGTGACCAGCCAAATGTCACACATGTGACCAGACATTTTCACATTAAGTGTTGCTTAAAAACTTTGTATGAACTACGTTCATTTTATTGCTACTCCTCTTCAACCCACATTTGGGTGCAGAGTTGACAGAAAAGTGAGGACTGTAGCTTTCCATACTTCAGAGGAATTGTAAGTTGAAGTTAAATTTCAGAAAATGTGCTTTTGTGTGAAGTCACACACGTGACTGAATATTATCTGACCTTTGACCCTAGATGCAAATTAGAATGTTAATGAATAAAACTGTGAATGAGTCACAATGTTGTCTGTTATTCTTGTATACATTGAATATCAGGTAACATCATTTGGTCTCTGAGACAAACGAGGTATAAGTCAGGTATGCGCCTTATTTTGGTCACTCACATGACCAAGAATGGCCCAATAATTTGCAAAGTCTCTTGTGGCTGACTACATCAAAGGCCTTCGTAAGATCAACAAAAGCTGCAGTAGGTATAAAGGTTGACATTGCTTCCGGCATTTTTCTTGTAAGTGCCTCACAGGGAAGATCATGTTGATTGTGTATCTTGCCAGAACAGAAGCCACTCTGTGACTCAGGGTAGACATGCTAATAGTCTGCTAAATGATGTAGCCAGTTGAATACGAATTCTGGCAAACAGCTTGCCAACAATGCTTAGGAGAGAAATTGCACAATAGTAATCACACTTGCTCAATTCACCTTTGTTTTTGAACAAGGTAACAATTTTGGCATCTCTCATGTCTTGTGGCACACCACCTTCCCTCCAGCACAGACAGAGAAGATAGGGTTAAAAGGGCTTGTTTGCCTTTTTTGATGATCTTAGGGGGAAGAGCATCATCTTAACATTTGCCAAGCCATTGATGGCTCTTTGTAGCTCTGCTATTATGGTGGATTCTGTGTCAAGTTCTTCCAGGGGTGACAGCTGGTTAATACTGTTGATTGCTTTGACAGAAAGTGTATTCTTTGTAGAGTATACATAGAGTACCCATCTATCCTTTATCAGTAGGCCCACTACGGTCAGTAATGGCTTTCCCTGATTTAGCTTTCAGTGGGGCAGTTTTCATTACAACTGGTCGAGTGGAATTTTTGAAACCCTTATACATAAGCCTTAGGTTACCCTTGCAAGAAGCTTGCTTGATGGATGGGCAAAGCTGCATGAAGCCAGTTGTCATTTGCACATTTCCTAGCAATTGCTTGGTCAGCCTGCACCTCTAGCCTCCCTTTGGGAGCTCAGATTTTGAGTGCTTGGGTTCTGCAACTTCTGCTTCCAATTGATAAGAGCTTGTCTTACGGCTTTAGTTGCTGGTTTCAAAAGTAGTAAGCTGGCATCGTGCTAGTCAGTATTCTCCCTTGTGTTTATCCGTAAGCTTGAACTGCTAACTTGTGGATATTACTGTAAACCTTAGATGGTGCTACCTGGTTTCTACAGATTTGTCCAGACTGGCAGGGGAGATGTCACTAATGAGGGAAATGAATTTGTTTTCTATGCAGGAAACTTTTTCAGTCACATAACTGTATCTACAAGCATGGCAGATTTTGGCATTGATGATTGTTTATTTAATTGTCCTCATGTGTTCAAATGAACTGTTTAAACCCATTTTGAAAAGTGTGGATGGGCAGAATAATTTCATGTATTTCCTCTTTGTCAGACATATGCATTCACTTTAAGATTTTAACCATTTTCAAAGTTTCTTGCAATCTTATAATTGCTGTTTTTGTGATCATTTGATTTTACATTGTTGTTATGTGTTTTTTTGTTTTACCTTCTATTTTGTGTTTGCATTGAAAGTTTGGTGATTTTTTTCTGCTGTACATTTTGCTTTACATATAATTGTTTTACTAGTTTACCATGCTGCCCTTTGTATTATTTTTGTTCTGTGACTTGCTTTGAGGTCTGTGTTTGATGTAAATTTGCTTTACAAGAATAAAATATTATTATTATCATCATTAAGCTAATGTGCAGTCCTAATTGCATGTGTTTGTATGCATACATGTATAACATCCCTTGGGATGTACTTAAAGCTTGCATGACCAGGGACTGGTTCTTAGTTCTTACAGTAGCCTATATGACTGTTTTCTTTCTTGTAATAGGCATAACAAAGAAGCATTGAATGATGAAATCTCATGAAAGGGAAGAAGTGGTTTTAAGTCTAAATTGATGGCAGACGAATCTACTCCAGAAGCTAATGATGATGATAGATCTCCTCAACAAACAGACAACTCTGAGAATCAGTGCACACAGTGCCCCCCAAAAAATGTCTTTACGAGCATGGTTACCCTCATGCTGTTATGCCTATTGCTCTGGTCAGCCCTCTGGTCAGTTGTTGGTGATGATGCATTGCCAGGAGGAAATTTATTTGCCCTCTTTGTTTTAGTAATACTTGGGGAAATTGCTGGATTTGTTATGGAAGCTATTCATCTACCAGGCCTGTTAGGTAAGAGTGCATTTGAAGACCTTATTCTCTCACCCCAAACAGTTCCAATTCTCCTAACCTGTACTTACTTAAGCCCCTCCCCTGTAAAATTCATGCTCATCCAAGCACAATCTCAGTTTGTTGCTTCGGAGTGAGTATGCAAGACCCCAGTGTGTAATCAAAAATACTCTCCGTACAATACATGCTGTGTAATATGAGCTCTCTTTATTCTTTGAACTAGCTGTCAATCAAAGAGCTGAGCCTATTTCTGTGGGACTTACTACAAAAATTGTAGGTTGGGGTCAGGGTCCGGTAGATCTGACTCACCCTGCTAATAGCTATTTTAATTTCTTACCTCCGAATCGCCGTCTTTGTATTTTAAGGGTAATAAATGTTTTACGAATAGTTTTTATCCTGCGGCTGTTAAATTGTATAATCTTAGGTGAGTTTTTTTTTGGGGGGGGTACCCGGAGCTCGAGGAACTTTCTGATATTTGATGTTTTTTTATAGCATTGACTGATTAATAAATTGAATTGAATTGGGTGAAAGACATAAACCCTTCAACTACTCAAGCATGCTGTAGATGTAGCTTAAAATTGTTGATATGACTTTGTTCTCAGATGACAGCTACAGTAGCCCATCCAACAAAATACATTTAAGACTGCAGCATCTTTTCAAACCAGCTACTGTATTTAAGACGATTATAGGATAGGTCCTACTAAGGGTATTTTGGCCTTATTTAAAGCCATGGACAAAATTTATGAATCCCAAGACTCTATCCCACCTAAATACTTTGTAAAATTCTACCGTTTGGAAAAAAATGTCTTAAAAAATTGTTAAAGTATGAGTACTTCTGTACTGTGTTTGTGTTACAGTAGGTTGGGTAGCCCCTTAAGTGGTACTGTACAGAGGATGTTAATCTTGTCAGTGCACTCTAAACGAGAATTTCATGATTTCCCTCTTTTATCAATTAAGTCAAATTCCACGTTCTTATAGTCAACACTAAATTGTTGCTGAATTGTAGCAGAAGTGTGTCATGGTCAAAGCAATAAAAAACTTTTTTAAGTCAAAAATTCAAAAGTGTAAAGTCATAATACTTGAAAGACACATCTTTAGAAGACTTTCACTGATTAGATTAAAAAACCAAGGTGTTTAGTATAATTCTTTCCAACCCACTAAAATGACCTGTTGTACTTACTGGCCTGTTGTTTTCTCAAGTTAAATTAGTTTACAGTGAAACTGTATGCCATGGTCACTTGTAACCACTTTTGGTTTCAATGAGAGGAGAAACCGTAGATGACTTGCATGTGTTTAGATATGTGTGTATGTAAAAATAAATCAGAACTGAAATATTAATGAAAAGTTTCATATTACATTAGGCTAAATACATTTGCAACTGCCGCAACTATATTTTTCACACCTCAATAATGTATCTCACTCTTAGTTACTCTGTTCTAAATATTTGCATGTGAAATGAAGAAATTGCATGATATTTAGGTTCAGCTATTATCATTCACAGGGATGTTACTGATGGGGTTTTTACTTCGAAATGTACCATGTAACTCCTTAAAACTTGCTGAAGATATCCTACCATCTTGGTCTTCCAGTTTGAGGAGCATGGCATTAGTGGTGATCTTGGTACAGGCAGGTCTTGGTCTTGACGCTGGGGCACTAAGGTCACTGAGTGTCGTATGTTTGAGACTATGCTGTTTACCTTGTATTGCTGAAGCTGTCACAGCTGCTGTTGCATCACACTTCATTTTAGGACTTCCGTGGCTGTGGGGTCTCATGCTGGGGTGAGTTAAAACAGTACCGGAACATTAGCCTTTAAGGAGATCTCTCATGTTTACCACAGTATTAGGGAAAGACGGCTGTTCCCAATTATAGTACCTTACCCGTGGTTCGTTACTGAAGTAGCTGCTTCAGTGATCAGCAGATTTGATTAACATTTTGGTACAATAGAAGCCCAACAGCATTGGGGTTCAAATAAAAACTTTTTACAACAATGCCCAAGTAATTGATGGCAAAAAGGGGATCAAATTACTTAGAGTGCATTAAAGGGCTACATCCTCTTTCAGTTCATTCTGAGATAAAACTTCTATCAAATTTCAACTTTCATGTCCATTTTCAAATGCTTAAATGGGCATATAATTGGTACTGAGAACAGTTCTTGACGAGACTGAGCATAGGATAATTTTTCAAAATAATATTGGTTTACAATCTAGTAGAGAAAAGGAGGGAAAAAATAAAATTTTGTCATGGTCTTAAAAAGCTTTAAAATTTGGGTATTACTTTTAGAAAAATACTAGTTTAGTACATGTGTATAGTTTTAAAATCTGAAGGCTTGCAATTTTTTTTAGCAGCATGCAATCATGTTAGCATGCATCAATGCTGCGTAAACATGGAAAAATAAAGGCTATTTTGTTTGAATTTCTTTTGAGTTGTAAATATTTTCATTTTAATCTAAAAAAAGTCTGAAAAGAGTCTTCAATTTCAGTCTTCAAGTTGTGGGAATCATGTTTTTTACAGCTTTACTACAGTACATTGAGATAAGTTTCATTGTCAAGATTACATTACTCTATTTTATCAAACAATTGTCAAGGAGATACTTGCTTTTAATAAATGAATTTCTTCAATATCTCTTAATGCTGGTAGCATTTCAAAGTCAAAAATACTTAAGCAAGCAATTTGCAATGAAATGAACAACAAAGCTTGTGAGCAGGGGTGGGTTGGTGTCTGAGGTTTATATCATCCTGCCATAGACTGCCAGTGTTGATAGTAACTTCAGTGCTACCATGGTTGAAAAATGATGTCTTAAATTGCAAAGTATGGCTTTCAATATATCTCATGTGAGAGGTGGTTCAAACAAATACATGCAGTTATTGTTAGATTTTTGCTACCACTCTGCAAACTTCATGCAGTTATAGTCCATTTATTCTATTCCATAAGGTCAGAATTCCCATAAGTGGTGAAAGCTACTTCGTAATAACTCTGCACACAACCACAGATTTCCCTCTCGGTGTGTTTGATTGTGTATGTTATATGTAATGTGCTAGGTTGGAAATTCCTTGTCAAAATGACACAAGGTCTTGTAGCTGTTGAATGTTGGGTATATGATTGCAACAATATGACAAAAAAAAAAAAAACTGTTCAGATTTTAGAAGTGAGAGGTTTCTCATTTTTCAGATTTGTTCTAGGTGCAGTAACTCCAGCTGTGATTGTGCCATCTCTGATGTCACTTCAGTCCAAGGGATATGGTAAAGATCAGGGTATCCCTACACTTATCATTGCAGCAGCCAGCTGTGATGATGTCTTGGCCATTAGTGCATTTGGGGTTGTCATGGGAATGGCATTGTCTACAGGTAAAGTTTGAGAGAATGGTAGTTTGAAAATTCATGTATTGCTTGACCAAAGAAATGATTATTATCAAAGTTAAACAGGAAAAACAATTGAAACTTGTTAGGAGTTCATTTAGCATTTATATGTAATGGAACAAATTAAATTGAACATACTAGCCTTTCAGAAATAATTATTTGATCAATTTACTGAAGAAAAAGAATATTCAATGTACCCATTTATGTGGCATTTGCCATGGAAACGGCAAGGGGCAGTCTTCATATTTGTAGCCTGCAGAGGAGACTCTGTAGTAGCCAAAAGATGGCGCTCTCTCAAAATCATAATACACCTCTCTAAACAGTATAATTTACAGAGCCTGCAAACCTTCGTCCAGTTGCCATTTACAGGAATCAGGCATTTTGAGGGATGAATTAGTAAACATGAGATGGTCACGTGGTGCACGAAACAAGTATAAATAGTGTATTTTGGTACATCCAACTGATACAACGAACGGTGAACAACCTAATTAGCATTTGTAGGTGGAAAATGTGTACAAGGCCATACGTTCGATGCTATATATTACCTATTACGCGAGATATAATTTAGTATTTTAATTTTTGTCATGACGTCATATTTGGTGGTCGTAAATGAGATTTGCTAGAAAGTTGGCAGGCTATTGTATACCATAGTCAAGCAACTAATCTTCTATAGTTAAGTTTGAAACTTTTCCTCTGAAGCAAACAGCAATTCCCCCCCCCCCCCATGGTCACTAACTTTTAGTAAAGGTAGAAAGGTCTAGGGTAGTGTAACATACCCACAGTAGTATTCATATTGTAAAACATTGTGACAACATGCCAATGCTAAAGTACTTGTTGGTATTTTTACCTCTGTTTCAGGTAATGTTGTCTACAATATTTTCAAGGGACCGCTTGAATTGGTGATTGGACTATTGTATGGGACTGTAGGAGGAATGATATTGTGGTACATGCCTTACCAGAACCAGGTAAAACAACAGATGCTGTTCCCTTCAGTCATGCTTGGAAAAGCCCATAAGTTACTTTTCAAATTTTGACACCCATCACAGCAGGCACATGACAGGAACCTTGGATTTAGTCAGTTTCAATGGAGCATTGTGTATGTGCATTGATCGATGAAACTACTCAGGAAATGTCCACTGACTGGCACAATAGAGACATTGTGATTGAATTCTTTTATAAATTGAACACAAAAGCAGCAATGGCTGCCAGGGTTTATCTTCTTTCTGCATGGGTACTTCTAATTTTTCAGATGAGCTAAGGGCAGGTTCCTCTCATGTTGTGCCTCAACAACGAGAAATCTGTCAGACCCAAGATTCTTGCCAGTTCATTTAAACTGTAAACACTCTTAAGTTTGAATTTGATTTTGCATCGTATCACCTGAAGTTTCCCACCGTGCTTAGAATTTGTGCCCCTGCTTCAAAATTACATTGAAAAAACATTCCTTACAAGTGCAACTAAAACATGCATCTGACAATGGAGCACTGCATCTAAATATAGGTACCAATGAGCTTGAAGCCAGCCTCATTATTGTGCAAAAAATATGTCACTAGATATTGCTTTGAAATGTTTCAGCAATTACCATGCTGTCACAGAGCCCATTACTGAAATGCTGCACCTCCTGAAAACTCAAAATCCTGTCGAGTGGCTGTCTTGACGGGATTTTGGACATTGTTTATTAGAGCATGGGTCATCATCTCACACCTTGCTTCCTCACTCCTCTCCATCTTGTACTAATCCTGAAGGCTGAACAGTGGTGCATAATCTCAAACAATAGATTCAATAAACAGTTAGCAGCAAGTAGTTCCAGTATCTTGTCGGTAAGGAAGTTGTCGTCAATGGGGACTATTTGGGAGCTTGTTTGCTCAATAGATTAAGCAGAAATAACAACTCTGGAGATAGGTGGAGAGAGCCACAGATAGTGCTGCACTTGGCTAATGGACATTTTTTCAACATGCAAGACAGCATGCCAAAACTCCAAATTTGACATAGTATTGCTCACCAAGGAGCACTTAAGTTGCAAAGTAAGGAGCCCTGTTCAGCAATCCCTTGTCATTGGCTTGGATGGCTTCAGCATTGCAGAATTACATCTTCTCCCAATTTGGAAAAAAAGAGGTGGCAAGAACCCTTAGACCATAAAATCAAACATCTAGAATAAGTTACAATATTCTGTATTTTGTTGCATACCTTTTTCAACTGTTATCTGATAATGAGGAAGATATTTTAATGTTAGTGATCAAGCCTTGAGTTTTAGAATTTTCAAGTATGTTATAAATCAAACTCCTCGAAAAATGAAGGAAGGTGGTAGGTGTATTTCTTATTAGACGTAAACAGATTTGTAGGAACTCCTTTCTTCATCTGATTTTTCAAAAAACCACACCCCTCACAGTGATTTGAGTTGAGTAATGGTGTGTTTTTTGACACACTTGCATGCACCAAAATTCAAGGCATGAGTGATGTTTCTCAGAAGGCTCTTGTGCTGGTGACATTCAGTTTTTCAAATTTTCTGCTGCTTTTTGTACTATAAAGCTTTCAAGGCAGCTATTCACAATGTGAAGCAACCACAAATATGGTAGCAGCCTGCACATCTCATGAACCACAACCTAGCTTTGGTTGGCCAATTAACTTGAAAATGTAGAGCAAAGTGGGTTTTTGTTGACGGGATGGTTCAGATTGGAAAAAATGTAGACTGTTTTCGAAAGGAAAACCTACTTTACTTTGCCTCAACCAAGACTTGAAACCTAAACCTTCGGAATGATTATCTTCAATGTTTCCAATGTCACTTTGTACATCAGGGGTGCTTAACTTTACCTTTAGTGGTGGCTTCTCGGGAGAGTAATTTCAATCACTGCTATCTAAAGTGGGAGCAAGAAGCTAGGAGAACAGATTAAGTATGGAAACTGAAAGTACATTTACAGACTCATTGTTTTAGTAGGCTTCCGTTCAAACCACTCATAGATTTTTTTATCGTTTGATGGGGGGTTTTCTAATGATGACCAGCAGCAGACTAATGAATGTTACAAAATGCTGAGGATAAATGGTACAAGTGGGTGATTCTCATGGACTTTCACTGTTCTTTGTTGGCAGGAAGCTTGGAATGTCATTTGTGAGGTATTAAGAAGCTTTTAAAAACCTTTACTCCTGTGATATTTGTACTCTTCATGACATTTCTCACTGAATTTTCATTGAAGTATTGTATCAGAAGAACTGATACCACTAAAAATCTTTCTTTCTCTCACATAACAGCTGGTACAACTAAGGTCAATCTTTCTTGTTTGTGGAGGACTTCTTTCTGTCTTTGGGAGTGATTTGGTAGGATTTCCAGGTGCTGGGGCTCTGGGATGTCTTACCATGGCATTTTTGGCTGGACATGGTTGGAAAGCTGCCAAGGCAAGTATTCATGTCAATTTTGTCTAAAACTATTAAAGGAATTGTTGTATATGTCTGGAGCTAGAATTATTACAAGTAAGTATAGATGAATCCACACAGAAAGTGATGGTTTGATTTTAGTCCACCATTACTGGGGTCTATCACCTTTTTATCTTTTAATTTCTTTGCTTACTGGTAACAGATGATTGTACACTGAAATGCCTCTTGGTTCCTTCAATTTCACTGTATATTAGCATTTGAAATTACATTTAGACAATAAATGAAGGCTATTTAACCCTTTGCCAGCTAAGCACGTACAATGGCAGTTACGTGTTCTAAATATTTCCTTAGTCTGCTAAGCACATAGATTTATGTGCTTTTGCAACTCACTTTTGAAAGGCTCAGCCCTTCACGAAAATATCACAAAAACCCTCAATCTACCTACCATATGAAAGCTAACAAAAAAGCTTGCTAATGGTGGTGCTATTACACAACAGTTGACTCTATAGGGTACGTTTGCTTTTAAAACAAAATGGCAGCACCCACAAAAAAGAGTGCAGAAGTTCAAAGATCAGTAAAATTTCCTGGAGACTCAGGAGATGAAGAGGGAGATGAAAGTGAGGAAGTGTGTTATCTGTCAGATATATTCCTGGAAGATTTGGAGGAAGTTGAAGATCAAAATACAGCCAGTTTCAAAGTCTGTCAACTACTTGCACTAATGTTAGGCCTAGTGATAGTGTTACTACACTCCAGAATATAGGCCCAACAACAAAGTTCTCTACATGGAAATTGCTTCAGCGCTAAGCATACACACACACAATATAGCATTAGCTGGCAAAGGGTTAAGGCTGAGGATCTCACTAATGGCTTCCTACAGTCACTTAACACAGGCACTGGTCTGATCTGTCTATATTTGAGGTAAGGATATTCAAGTTATGTATCATGTGTATGTTTCTCTGGTTCATACATGAGAGAGGTACTTTTTTAATACTGGAAACATTTTATATTGACTTTTTTATACATCTTTGAAACAATATAATACAACGTTTTTGCTTGCCAAAAATTCATTTAAGTATTACTTTTAGTATTCAAGAGTTGAAGTAAAAAATAAAAATGTAAAGGATTTGATGAAATGCCAACCTAGAGTCATTGTTGACCAGTCTAAATGTGAAACCGCTCACATTGAAAATCTTAAAAAGTAAGCTGTTTTTTGTTGAATTTATGTGATTTTTCATTTTTAAGATTTTTCCTTGGGTCATTATCTGCTAGACCTCTCTTAAAATTAATTTTCTAGACTCCTGTTACATGTGACTCATCAGTCATATGAGTTAACATGTGACTATCAGTTAGTAAACATCTTTAGTGTGGTTCTGGCATGATGGGAATGTGTGATTACTCATGGTTAAGAAAGAAAATTTCTCTTTATTAAACTTAAAATTTTCTTTTTCACATTATAGCAACCTGTTGAAAGGGATATAGGATACCTCTGGTTACTATTTCAACCTTTACTCTTTGGTTTGATTGGAGCTGAAATATCTTTGACAGACCTACATCCGTCAACTTTAGGTAAGACAACAAAAACACTTCAGTGGTAGAGATGTTTGACATACATGTACATGCTTGAAGGATCATTGTAATTGTCTTGTGCAAATATATTTATATATGTCAAATTTGAAGGAAATCCTCAGGATCTAAAGATCTCTTCAAACTGAATGGCAGTTTGACCAGTTCAAAATTTTGGGATAAGTTGTCACTATTTGGTGTGGAATATCACAGCTAAGTTGTTGTAACTGGTAGTCTCGTATTCTTTTTCCTGTAGAGTGTTTTTGTGTGTTATTTGTATACCAATCTATTGTCATCCAGATAACTTTGTTATGTTGTTATTTTTGTGAATATCCGTTTTTAAACAATTTCAGGAGATTGGTTGTGGAAATCTTGAATGCAGTAACATATATTTCATGGAAAGTAACATATGGCTCTGCATAATACCCTCTAACATTCTATAGTTGATTGCAATTTGATTGTTCTTACTTCATCAGGTCTTGGACTTCTGACTCTCTGTATTGGTCTTGTTGTACGCACATTTGTATCAGCTCTGGCAGTAACTCGAGCAGGATTAAATATGAAAGAAAAGATATTTATTGCAATAGCATGGCTTCCCAAAGCTACAGTACAAGTAAGTAGTTTTATGCCCCAGACCATTGAGATTTGCACCTCTTCATCACTTGTGAGAAGTGTTCCATTGGTCAAAATGGATGGCTAAACACTATTGAACAGTAGCAGATATATGAAAACTGTGTTCGATTTATACATAAAATGAGACTGTTTGACAAACAAGCAGATGGATCATCAAAATTACAGCAAAACAGTCTGTGTGAGTAACATTCCACAAAGTCAGTCACCAATTTGGTTATTTACATTTACTGTACAACTTGCACTGACTGGGTACCTTTTTTGCAGGCTGATGGGTCAAATTAGAAACTGTCTTTCTTGTTTATTGTCTTTCAATATGTCCACCATTTTGAACTCAAAACTGCTCCAAAAATTCCCAGTTTACTGCACCAGTTCACCACTTCACAAGTTGCAATGGAATGCTCCTCACTGCACAAGTTTATGAGCTCAATGGAAAGCCCTACTATTAGTAGATATCTGACATGCAGTCGGTCATCACTTCCTGGGTAAGGTGAATTGTACCTTTAAAGAAGGGTCCATGGTCTCATCAAGTTTTGACATGTTAAAGGGGTACTGTACTTATTCTTATAAGTTTTGGGAAATTGACATTGAAATCTTGTGTATGATTCTCAAGATATGCTGTAAGCATGTACGGTTGATATATTTTCTTTAAAAAGAAAATTCTGGCAAATGTGCTGGCAGATGGAGATTGATATACAGGACATAAATCTGAGAGAAAAATTTGCATAGCAAATTTGAGGTTTTTGGGTTTTTCTGTCACAAAATTATTAAAAACTTATTTTGTTGTACTTACAAAATCTGCCATACAAGTCTCCATTTGTGTCGCAATTTATTTATTTTGCATGGCAAAATGCAATGGGATACTGGATAAATAATTCCCTGTGATGTATCCTTATGTGCTTACCCTCTTGCAGTATCTTCTTTCTTCCTCCACTGATTTTGTAATGTAAGAAGGCTTTTGGAAGCAGATAAATAGATGACAAAATTTAGATCAATTTTACTGTTTTTGCAGTAAAAATTGTGTGATCTTCTCAAGAACATTGCTGTTATAGTCTCTCTCTGAAATGAGGTTGAGTCAAGCCATGGACTTTAATTATAACCCAAGTATTGTCATTTCCTTGAAGTTCCCTTATCCCAGACAATTTACTCTTGGGCAAGGGAAATGTCTTGTATGGTATAAAACTTAATGAGTTGAGTACTCAGTAGGCTGCTCATAGTGTGTATTTGTGAGGTCTCTTTTGTGAAAAGTTTAATTTGTGATTCACTCCATAGTACGACTAGATGTATTCGTTGTATTCAAGCAGTAATATTTTGACTTGAAAGCTGCACAGGATTCTTGACTATCTTTTCCCATTTTCTTTCTTTCATAGGCTGCCATAGGTTCGGTTGCTTTGGACAAAGTCAAAGACATGGATGATAACCTTGAGAGCTATGCTATACAGGTAAATACCTTGACACTTGTTGACCTTGCCCTTGACACTTGTTGACCTTGACACTTGTTGGGATGGGAATGATAATGATGATTCAGTCGAACACTGATGTGAGTGAAGAGTTGGTATTCAATTTGCATACTGAGATCAGTTTGTAGTGCATCATCAACTTCTTTCTAGAACATCAAGCTAAAGATTATTTAGAGTTTTGTTAAGTAAGGTCCAAGTTTGAAACATAAAATGACATGAAGCATGACCATGTCATGTATGCCCTTTTGTGAGTGGGTCATCTTTTTCAGCCTCAGACATGATATTCAGTTGATGGTCTTCCATTTCAATATCTGTTGTAGTATTTTTGCTCCTCGGAGCTGTTCTTAATCTAATGTTACCACTTGTCTGTTACTTGCCTCTCATTTTGGTTGTTCTACTCCTCACCCATATCATTTTTTTTTTTTTTTAAAAAGATAGAAAACAGATATTGATTCTCTATCTTTGTTTCAGATTTTGACAATTGCCGTCTTGAGTATTTTGATCACAGCACCTGTAGGAGCTGTACTGATTGCACTCCTTGGGCCACATTTATTACAGAAGGAGAAAGAAAGCAGAAGCACTGAAGAGAACAAGCAACCAGATATACCTCAACCAGAGCAGGAAACATTGATGGGTGTAGGCTGAAGAGTTTGGGGGGGAGTCATTTGATTAGTGCAATTGTATTCATTAATTTCTTCTGCTAAGAGGGAGATGAGTCTTTCCAAACATTTTGTTCTTTAATCTTCATAGGACATTCCTGAGCTGATATATAAAATGTTGAAGTTTATTCACTCAACTTAAAATGGTATATTGCACAATAATTTGTGATGTCATTGTTGTACAACTCAAATTACATTTGTTTGAAGTGAATAAACTTCAACATTTTATATCCCAGCTCAGGAATGTCCTATGCAGATAAGAGTTGGACTGTTAGAATTCATTTTTCATGCTCTAAATTATATATTTTTGAATTTTTTGACTTGGGGGTACACTTTAATGTTTTGATGTTGGCAAAAACACTGTCAGAATTCTTGGTATTTGCTTAAAAAAAGAGGATGACGGAATGAATGATACGCCACACATAAAAGATTTCAAAGTGTGTGTCAGATCTGAATGTTCTTCAGATACTATGCTATGGTGATTTACTTAACATTCATCAAAAGTTATTATACTTGTTCCTCCTTGACATTTCTTTACAAAGGTATATTAGTTGCTGCAGTTTGTTAGTTTAAATTAAAACTTCCATGTAGGCTACCTTCCACTGCAGACTAAACCTGAAACTGTTGCTATCAGTCATTTAGAAATAAAGGGACAGTAAGACTCAACTAACACCTAGAACTTGATCTTCCTTAGTAATGGATTGCTTAAGACTTGCAATACTTATTATGCTTGTATTAAAAGGAAAAAGGAACCAAAGAAAATTAATATTGGTATTTACAACAAGTTGTCTGTTACTCTCCAAAAATGATGAGAGGCTGATAAATAAAATACTGTTGTTTAAAATAAAGAAATGTGTCTGTTTACTAAAGTCAAATTTGTCATGACATTGTTTCTTTATGTCCTGTTATGTCCTTTGTATTGTTTCTCAATGATGGTTAGCCCAGGGAGCGGAGGAAGTTTTATTGTTGAGCTCATTGCTATGAAATACCAACGTTCGCAGGCATTGGAGCCAAAATCATTTCAACTGCGTAGAAATCCAAGCAAACTTCATTTTAATTGCTGTACATGGATTGGTTGAAGCAAGGTCATTCAATTTTTATTTAAAAGGGAAACACTGCCACCATCATACAACAGTACACGGAGTCGCAGCGGTCAATGGAACTCCATTTTGCAAGCATACACACAGTGCAGCGACAAATTGCTAGCACATAGCCATGAAAAAAGACAGTTTGCTTTTTTTTCAACCAAAGATTATTTGTCAGCTTTTAAATCAACTCTTTGATGAAAAGTTGTTATTCTTAGCAAGAGGTTGCCCATGATCAAGACCTCCATCTGAATTAGAAGCTTTAGAAGCTTTAATGCTTTTAATGAGCATATGTTTTTGGTTTCTATGAAAGAGAAACCTATGCATTCATGATGGCGTGTGTGTGTATGTATGTGTGTGTGGATATGTGTGTTTGTGACACTTTGCTCGTTAACACGATATCTCAAGATAGGAATGTCTGACAGTTTTCAAACTTGGTACATAGGTGCACCATATTGATAGGAAGAACCCTGTTGTTTTTGGTAGAGGTCAAAGGTCATCTGGTGTCACTGGGGGTCAAAGTTTGAAAATCTTGTTAACACAATATCTCAAGGTAGGAAGCTTAGGTAGATTTCATATTTAGTATGTCAATACTTTATAGTCAGGAGATGGTCGCTATTGTTTTTCGTGGAGGTCAAAGGTCATCTGTGGTCACCCGGGGTCAAAATCTGAAAATCTCGTTAACATGATATCTCAAGAAAGGAAGCTTGGGTAGATTTCATATTTGGTATGTTGGTGCTTTATAGTCAGGAGATGGTCCCTATTGTTTTTGGCGGACGTCAAAGGTCATCTGGGGTTACCAGGGGTCAAAGTCTGAAAATCTTGTTAACACGATATCTCAAAATCAGAAACTTGGATAGATTTCATATTTGGTATGTTGGTGCTTTATAGTCAGGAGATGGGCCCTATTGTTTTCGTGGGCGTCAAAGGTCATCTGGGGTCACCGGGGGTTAAAGTCTGAAAATCTTGTTAACACAATATCTCAAGATCAGAAACTTGTATAGATTCATATTTAGTCTGTTGATGCATTATGATCAGGAGATTGTCCTTAGTGTTTTTCGCGAAGATCAAAGGTCATCTTGGGTCACTGGGGGTTAAAGTCTGAAAATCTCATTAACAGGATATCTCAAGATCAGAAACTTGGATAGATCTCATGTTTAGTTTGTTGATGTGTTATGGTAAGGAGATGGTCCTAATTGTTTTTTGCAGAGATAAAAGGTAATCTGGGGTCACCCGGGGTCAAAGTCTGAAAATCTTGTTTACGTGATATGACAGGAAGCTTGAATAGATTTTATGTTTGGTACGTGGATGGGTTATGGTCAGGAAATGGTCCCTGTAGTCTTTGGCGGAGGTCAAATATCATCTGGGGTCACCAAGGGTCAAAGTTAGAAAATCTCGTAAACAAGATATATATCAAGATAGGAAACTTGTATAGATTTCATGTTTGGTATGTAGATGCATTATGGTCAGGAGATGGTCCCTATAGATTTTGGTGGAGGTCAAAGGTTATCTGGGGTCACCAAGGGTCAAAGTGTGAAAATCTTGTTAAAGGGATATCTCAAGATGTCTATCTATCTATCTATCTATCTATCTATCTATCTATCTATCTATCTATCTATCTATCTATCTATCTATCTTATCTATCTTATCTATCTTATCTATCTTATCTATCTTATCTATCTTATCTATCTTATCTATCTTATCTATCTTATCTATCTTATCTATCTTATCTATCTTATCTATCTTATCTATCTTATCTATCTTATCTATCTTATCTATCTTATCTATCTTATCTATCTTATCTATCTTATCTATCTTATCTATCTTATCTATCTTATCTATCTTATCTATCTTATCTATCTAATCTATCTTATCTATCTTATCTATCTTATCTATCTTATCTATCTTATCTATCTTATCTATCTTATCTATCTTATCTATCTTATCTATCTTATCTATCTTATCTATCTTATCTATCTTATCTATCTTATCTATCTTATCTATCTTATCTATCTAATTTATTTATTTATTTATTTATTTATTTTTTTATTTTTTTATTTATTTATTAATGTGTTCCTTTTGTGGAGGTCAAAAGTGCATCTGGAATAACAAAATTATTTTTTGAACATGCTAGTGTAACATTTGATTGAGAAGATGAAGGTGCATGATGGCAAATTAGAAACAGAACATTTATATATCATCGAAACCTCAATGCATTTTGGCATTCTGGTTGTTGGTTTAAACGACTTTGTGGTCAACGTAGCGTTGCAAAGATTTGGAGTCATTGAGCAGGGCCTACTTCAGGACTAGACCAATTCTGGTGAGTGCTCATGAATATTAAGTTCATCAAGTTTTGGGCCCATTGAAAGGAATTTGTTACAACAGCCAACAGGCTCTGAGGGGCGGCAGCTTTACGAGGCTGCACCCCAGAGAGGCACTACACAGGCTAATTGATAGTGGACTGTGCAGCTCCATTCTGGGTATGGCAGGAGGTGGGAGCCTCAATGTTATAATATAGTAGTTCAAACCTGGGAGGCATAGGTGATTCCATATTGATATTACAAGAAGTGTGTTCCGAATGTAAACATGACAAACTGTAGAAACCCACTTGTGTAAAAATTGATCGTATTCCAGTTGTACTTTTGCAAGGGTCCCAGTTGAATAGGAAATTTTTCCAACAATAATTAAAACTAACTCAAGAGCCTCATTTTAAAGATAGATTACTTTTGTCAAGTAAGACTCCCAGTTCTCTTCTAGGTCACAGAATGTAATATGTAGTGGACGCAGTGACTTAAAACACGCTTTTTGGTTTCGTTTAAATAAACACCTACTTGATGCAGAAAATTTATTTCACAATTGCACACTTTTGTTACGCCAAATGACATCTGAGGGATTTCAGTTTTAAAAAAGTGCAAAGGGGGGTGAAAGTGTCCCTCCACTCCTCTCCATGTCACCGTACCATCAATTTTACCTCTCTCAAGTTACCTTCCTGCATGTTATGGTGTCTGTTGATGGTAAACATGTAAAATGCAGACTTTCGTTTGGAACTCTTTATGGAATAGATTTGTCAATTCTCATCGCTCGGCAAATTTTCATGACAAAAAATATTGCAAAATAAAGCATAATTTACAAATTACTGGTGAAAACAGTCAGTTACCAGAATGTGAGATTTTTCTAAGAATTAAAAATGAAGAAGCAACCTTCAAGGCAGGTGAAATATTATTATTTTCTGTAATCTGTTGAGCATTCACTACCTCGATTTTTTATGCACATACCTACAGTATCAGCAGTAGCGTGTTTAAAATCAGTCGGGGAATATCACTCAGTAGGGGGATTTACGGGTTAGTGGAACAGGAAGTTAGAAGAGACACTCTGAGTACTGAAACCTTAAAGTATTGACATGATTTTTCATCCACTTGGTCTTTAACAAAAGGATTTCCGATCGCTGTCAGAAAACAGATCGCAGTCGATTTTATAAACAGGGAATATTCTTATTCATTTCGAAATCTAGGAGCACACATAGCATGTGTTACGAACCCTATCCAGACTGTTTAGAAATAAGTTGGGAACATTTGGAATCGTGCCCCCTTTGAAATCATGCACGCGCCACTGCTATGAGGTACAACGAGATTAATTTATAGAGTAGCCGAACTTCTCCACTGGCAGAAATATTTTACTCCGCCTCATGCATCTACGCCCGTGCAGTCTTTGAACCATAACGCAGCATTAACAGCACACTATAGCTATGTGTTTTTTCTTGAGTTATTGATTAGTTTAATGAGATAGTCCTCACATGAAGTGTTTGGAAAACAGCACACATGTAAATTACCCGACCTATTATTTTCACCTTTGACGAGAAAACCATCTGTTAAATCGTACAAAATAAGATTGTCACAAGACTTGTTTATTTTAAAGGTATGTTTCGGAAGTTCATTCGATAGCTTCTGAGAGCTGAGACCTGAGCTTTCCATCATTAACATCAAATGTCCCAAAATCTGAAACTAAAAAACCTGATCAATATTGCCCAAGGAACAATTTACGGTTGTCCTATCAGCTTATGTTCCATGAGCTTCCAGGGGTTCTCCCCTGTACCCCCGGGCTTTGCACGTTGCCAGCTGGGGCCCTAACGCAGGCCCCCGCCAAACCCCACGCGTTCAAACTCGCGCTCATGAGGGACCTTCGGTGCTGGTGATTCTCTTCCGTGTCAGTCGGGAAATCACAGGTTGTGCCCCACCTCCGAAATTTCGCAAAATCCTGGCTACGCTACTGTATGAGTTTGATTAGTTACATCGTGTCCAAAACTCGGCTGCCCGGCTGATGACTTGCAACAGAAAATATGGACTCATCAAACCTGTCCGAACTCCACTGCATCAGAGGTGGCGCCAGGATTTGCCCGACAGGGGGGCAGAATTTCAATGCCCCGACAAAGGCGATGTTATGTCCCAGTTGAACGTGACTTTGCAGAATTTAAGGCGCGCGGAGCGCGCCGGAATTTTGGGCTTTCTTTTTAACAAATACTTAAAAATCTGGAGCTTAATGAAGTAAAAATTAAAACTTTTGAAAGAAATTTGGCTTTTATTGGTACTATAAATTTTTTTGGTGTTTATTGAAGAATCTGTCCTTCATCATAGGGAAAGATCAAAAACGTTATGTGGGCGACAGCTATTAAGTGATGTGCCTTTCAGGAGCAAAATTAGGTAGTATGCCGGGTGATTAACAGAGTTGGCTTTGGTTATTTATTGTACGGAGTATCAATCGAAATTGGAAAATTTTGCCATTTTTAACAATCTTAAGCTAATACTGGAGAAAAATTGTATTTTTATGACAGTTTTGGGGGTTATGGAGGAATCTGACGTTCTGATGAGGAGAATCAAGTAGGGGTGATCTGTAGTTTTGTTGAGGTTTCTGAATATCATCATGCAGATTTAGGCCCTCGGACCATATTGGAGCATTCTCCCGAGGAAAAAATTTGGCTTCCCGCATATATTTGAAGTTTTATATTTTATTTTTTGTCATGGGTGTACGGGAGCGTGTCAGCTTAGTTTGGGAGGGGCAGAATTGTTCTTTTGTCCGAAAAAATGTAATCTTGCCCGAAAGATTACCTAAATCGAGCGCACAGAATTTTTTGAAAAATGGAGGAAATGGCATTTCCTGGGCTCGTAACTAGAATTAAAGAAGTCCTTACTTTCAGATTTCTTTCTCAATAAAAATATTTTCAGTTCATAATACTGCCCAAAACGAAGAATAATTTACAAACACGCATTGTTCCTTTCAGTTATCTGTTCGACTAAAACACTATCTATGCGGAGCGCCACCATCAGTTAGCGCGGAGCGTACAGAAAATTGTTAAGAAATCTAACCCCTTAGATGGCCGGAATGGCATTTCATAGACTTGTAACTAGAAATGAAGCAGTCTTTATTTTGAGCTTTCCTTTAAAATGAAAGTTTCACTTTAATAGAGAAAACCCCACCTTGCTAATGATCAGAAAAGTACCAAATAAAAGGTACTGCTACAATTAGATGTAATGGTCTTGTCTCTTTTCGGGGGGGGGGGGAGACTATGCAACGGAACTGAGAACATACTAAATTTACTAAAATTAAGAATCTTCGTTGAATTCAATTGCAAGGTCCACTAAATAGATGAAATTTTTAACGTGACGTGACTGCCCGAACTCAAGACTATAAATGGTTTTGCCCCAACGTATTTGAAAATATGGCAGGTTACAAGGTGCCTTCAAATAAATTTTCAGTCAGACTAATGGGGAGATTTTCTCACACAACTGTTTATCATTATTTGCAGCTGAAAATGACAAGGCCGATATTCATTACCTTTGTGAGAATTCGGCTGTCCGCCCCTAGTCCGTTTTTGTAAGGAAAATTCGGAATTGTGAGTTTCCTTGAAGAATATGGTCTTCTAGTGAGCAAGATCAAGAAGGTCGTCCGAGTGACTACAGACCTACATCTTTTATCGCAGGTCTGTAGATGAAATCTCCCCGACGAAATTGGATTTTTTCAACAACAGGGGGTGGGTAGCCTGTCCCCGACAGAGACATGAACTTGCGCGCACCGATTGAAAATGGGATGGGGATAGGACAGCTAGTAAGAAGTGATTAAAACCGATTCAGATATGCATTAAAATAGCGTTACAAAAAATAACTTCAGTCTTTTACGTTTTTCATGTTTAGGCCTGCCTGAAAAATTGCCGTCCTTCCCCGACGGGGAAGAGATAGGACAAGGTACATAGAATGGGGTTTAACAGAGTTAAGAAGTGATTTTAAATCGATGTATGTATTAAAATAGCATTTCAAAACAAAAAATATGTTCTAGATCACCCATCCAGTAACTTCGGTCCTTGTGGGTTTTTTATTATTTTTTATTATTTTTTTTTTTTTATTTTTAAGCCTCCACGACGAAACCGCCGACCTTCCCCGGCGGGGGGCATGGCCCCCTCGGCCCCCCGCTGGCGCCACCCCTGCACTGCATGGCTACCAGTACAAGAGCGCGTAATTTCGAAAATCGTTTTACATACTTACAAGGCTCTTCTCCATACCATGACACCACCATTTCTGAACTGCTGTCAGAATATAAGCCTTCTCGCTACCTTCTCTCATCTTCTCGATGCTACCGTATCTTCAACGCCCACCATCTGTCTGCACCTCCTCCTAAGGTGACCGGTGCAGTTGCTCCGACCTATGTGGAATAGCTTGCCTCATCATATTCAAGCTGCAACGTCAGTGAACCCTAATTTCAAAACTGGTCCTTACAGTCTAGAGCAGGGTTGTCCAACCATTCGCAGCGGTGGGCCATATGTGATGGTTATGATGAACGTGGGGCCGCATTCTATACTCGTTTTTTTTTTTTCAATTTTTCCCCACGCCCAAGACAACAAAGTGCAATCATTGCGCCTAGGGAACACTGATTCATTTTCGTTTTGATTGAACAAATAAATAAATTTTAGCAAAAATTGATGGTATTGGGCAGAATTTTCGGACAATTTTTTTTTTCATATTCCTCCTGAATCATTCCCAACCCGCCCTCGGCCCTGCGGACAACACTCCTAGGTCAAAGCTGTGTAATTTGGACCACCTAATCACAAAGCCCCACAAAATCAGAGATAAGCGCAACCAACTGCTCTAAGGGGCACTATTGGGAGATTAATGGAATATTCTTTTTGTAGGAAAGTAGAAACTCTCCTTACATTTTCCCAGGGAAAGTTATCGCTAAA
Source organism: Holothuria scabra (assembly GCA_037179385.1). Taxonomy (NCBI): domain Eukaryota; kingdom Metazoa; phylum Echinodermata; class Holothuroidea; order Aspidochirotida; family Holothuriidae; genus Holothuria; species Holothuria scabra. The sequence continues at coordinate 29,645,272 of CM074198.1, forward strand.
AATAGAAAATTTTGAAAGTGGTCCAATTTACACCACCCATGTGTAATTTGAACCAACAAGGTGTGTAAAATGAACCACCTGCCGTGTAAAATGACCGGGCAAAATATTGCTGCAAAATTTCTCAAATCATCATGTGAATTGATAACAGAAACACTTCTCACACCCTTCCTGTCTTTTAGTGTTATATTTTAGGCCTAATTGATTTTATTTCCCCTTAAAATGACTTGCCCTTTGCTTGCCTTCCCCCATCCCAATGTCAGGCGCCGTAATGTACGAAGTAGGCACAGACCAAGTTTAGTAATTGGCTCACGGCATGGGAATTACGCATATGCCCAAGCTTATTACTAATACAAACTGCGAAGAGGAATGAAAGGGTGAGCAAATTCTTCTATGTAGGGTACTCCTACTGTCTATTCATTTCCATGTGTGTAATTAACTGAAGCACCCGGGCCCACGTGTTTGTAATTTGGACCGGTCCATTTTACACATCATATCGTTTAATGTGAACGAGCTGTCCATATTACACACCATGGGGTGGTTCAAATTACACGATGTTACTAATTTTACCCAAACTCCTCTAGCTTAGCCAAGTGTAATTTTTACCGAAATGTAACAGCCCAGCACTCAATAAGAATTATTATATTTTGTCATAATCATTATGCCTTGGGGGTGAACAAATAATTTCCGAGTAAAAACCCAACAAAGGGTCAACTCAAAATAAGCAAGAAGTTTAGAAGATCATAACCTTCTTGCTTTTTCTGTAGCAGACATTTGAAATAAATTATTTCATTCAAAAGTAAACATGCCATAGCGGACGACGTAGCCTAAAGTTGTCATCAATCAATCTGCTTATTGAATAATTTTGCAATATAGATTATTACTGACGGGCCGGACGCAACCTTTTCGCGGACCGGAACGTGGCCCGCGGGCCGTAGGTTGGACAACCCTGGTCTAGAGGCTTACTTGTTCCAGAACTAATTTTTCATTAATTATCTTTGCGCTTTGTGATTGTGTTACGGTATAAGGCGACATAAAAATCCATTCTATTATTTTGTAATTATTATCTTAAAAGTGTACCTCAAGTACAAAAAATCAAAAATAGATATTAAAAAGCATGAAAAACGATTTCCAACATTCTAACCCCCATCTTCATAAAAAATTCTTGAGCCGAGATATCAAATGTTGAAATTCATTCACTTAAAATAAATTAGTCCATTGCGCAAAAATTTGTGATTTTCTTTTTTGTACAACTTACGTTACCTTCTTTGTTTCCCTTCAAAAATTAAAAATGTTTTTGTGACCTTGAACACTTCCTGTTTGCTTGCATGGCGTGTTGCACAGAGAGGGCCTAAATAATTAGTCTCCCATTAGAGTAAGAGTGCTATCACACTTTGATACAAGAAATGCCATAACTATGGTATAATAACTATGGGAATACAAAGATTGTAATTTGAGCAGTACAGCAACGGCATACAAATTATTGCGCAATTGTACCATTTTAATTTGAGTGAAGAAACTTCAACATTTTATATCTCAGGTTGAGGTATAAAATTTTGAAGCTTATTCTCAGCACATGAATATCCTAAAAAGGTGGGAGTTTAACTGCTAGAATTCAGTTTGCGTGCTGTGTCATATATATTTTTTAATTTTTTGACTTGAGTTACACTTTAAGTGAAGTGTCGACTCTGGTTAGCAAGGAGTGTACAGAAAATTTTAAAAACCAGACCCTCGGAAATGGCACTTTCAGGCTCATGAGGAGAATCCAAGCAGTCGCTATTTTGATAAGAAACTTACCAGATAAAATGTTCTTCCATTGGATGAAATAGTTTTGCATTTTTTTATGGGAATACTATAAAACGGACTAGGGTAGGCCAGCGGGGGAGGGGGCATGCTCCCCTGTCACCCTGTCGCGGAAGGTCGGCGGTTTAGTCGGGTGCCTAAAAATAATGAAAATTAATAAATAAAAAATCTAACAAGGACTGAAAATTCTGGATGGGTGATCTTGAATACATTTTTTGTTTTGTAATGCTATTTTAATACATATCGATTTTCAATCACTTCTTTGCTCTGTTATACCTTGTTCCATGTAACTTATCCTATCTCCTCCCCCGTCGGGGTAGGTCGGCAAATTTTGTCGGAGAGGCCTAAAAACGAAAAACGCGAAGGACTGAAGTTACAAGTCTGGGAAATGCCATTAGCAGCTGTCTAAGGGGTTAGATTTTTAAACAATTTTCTGTACTCTTCGAGCCAACTGATAGCGGCGCTCTGCTTAGATAGTGTTTTAGTCGAACAGATTACTTAACAGAACAATGCATCCTTGCAAATTTCGTTTTGGGCAATATTATGAAGTGAAAATATTATTGCGAAAGAAAGCTCAAAATAGTGATTGCTTTGTTTTTAGTTAGAAGCCTGGAAATGTCATTTCCTGATGTCTGGGAGTTCTCAATTTTTCAAAAATTTCTGCGGGCACCACTTAAATAGTCGTTCTGACAGGATTACATTTTTCGGCCAAAAAAGACAATTCTGCCCCTCCCACACTGAAACGCTCCCGTACGCATATTTCAATATATAAAATATAAAACTTCCAAGTATATGGGAAGCCAAAATTTTTCCGCGGGAAAAGTTTCCAATAGGGTCAGAGGGCCTTAATCTGCATGATGATATTGAGGAACCACCGACAAAACTTCAAATCACCCCTACTTGATTTTCCTTATATAAGAAGGTCAGATTCTTCTAAAAAACCCAAATCTGTCAAAAAATAACATTCTTCCTCCAATATAAGCTTCAGATTGTTAAAAGTGACAAAATCTTCCAAATTTGATCGATACTCCGTGCAGTAAACAACCAAAGCCAACTCTTTTAATCAACACATTTTACCTAACTTTGCTCTTGAAAGGCATATCACTTAATAAAAAGCCCAAATTTTTCTTTATAACCATACCAAAAAACCAAATTTTCTTTCATGAAAATTACAAAATTTCACCAATATAATAAGCTCCTTATTTCAAATCTTTGTTCAAAAAAGGGGAAAACTTTTCGGACTAACTTCCAGTCTCGACTTGAAGCCTTAGTACGTAGACCTAGCACGATTAAATGCGTAACACCAAAAGAATTTCAAGCTATATATCGTTTTTGATTTTGGCCAAATGAAGGACAGATTTTTCAAAAAACACTCCAACTTGTTAATGTTCATTATAAAAGCTAAATTTCTTTCAAAATTTTAATTTTCTTCTTCGAAATAAACTCCAGATTTTTAGGTATTTGTTAAAAAGAAAGTCGCAAATTTTGGTACGCTAAGCGCGCCTCAAATTTTACCAACTTATCGCCTTTGTCGTGGCCTTGAAATGCTGGCCGTCTTGTGGGGGAGCTTTCCTCCCATCTCGGCCAAATTCTGGCGCCACCCCTGAAAACGGAATCGAAAACAAGCAAAATGTATTTTACTCCATTGCGACTCTTGGGTAAATTCAGTATATATTGAATTGACGACATTGTGTATGTGTCTGCACCGACTACCGACAATACGATTTTACTTCTATTAAAACTTTTTGAAAAAAAATCACTCTATAAGGTGGGATTAAATGAATTTTCGGGCACACACTCTCGTCTGTCCGTTTAATAACATTGGCAATTGAAAACGCCCCACCATTTTTCAACCTTCACCCGAATATTCTATTGTTTCAAAATTTTTGCAGGCCACATTATGTGGGGATGTGGAAAACTTTTTTCTTAAGTAAACAAATATGTTGCAAGTCTCTGTTATCATTATTATTTTCCATGAAAATTTTATACTTTGAACATTAGCGTTTTCCCTTTTTTCGGGCAAAGATTTGAGAGTATTAAACTCATCGGCTATTTCGGGCATAAGTAGGTTACACAAGATTTAAAAACAGGCCGGACGGAATGTTTCTTTTTAAGACAGACTTCCCACTCAAATTCATCCCGATTTTTTATTCCTTGATTTTTGGCTTAAATGAAAAGAGGAACCTATGCATTGATGATGGCGTGTGTGTGTATGTATGTTGTATGTGCGTGTGTGTGTATCTTTGTGTATTTGTGACACTTTGCTTGTTTACACGATATCTTAAGAAGAGAAAATTTGACATTTCTCAAACTTGGTACACAGATGCCCCATACGGAAGGAACCCTATTGATTTTGGTGGAGGTCAAAAGACATCTGGGGTCACATAGGGTCAAACCCCGAAAAATTTGTTTACACGATATCTCCAAGTAAAAAGCTTGGATTGATTTCAAACCGTAGGTACTGTACGCTGATGCATTACCATTTGAAAAAGGTACCTATTGGTATTGGTAGAGGCCATAGGTCATTTGGGGTCATAGGGGGTCAAACCCTGAAAACCTTGTTTACGCGATATCTCAAGGTAGGAAGATTGGGTTGAATTAAAACTTGGCATATGGTGCATTATGATTGGACAAAGGTATCTATCAAGTTTGGTAGAGGTCAATGGTCATTCGAGGTCACAGGGGGTCAAACACCGAAAACCTTGTTTACATAATACCTCAAGGTAGCAGACTTGGATTAATTTCAAACTTTGCATGTTAATGCGTTGTGATGTAAGGAAGAGTCCTGTCAGTTTTTGTAGAGGTCAAAGGTCATCTGGGGTCACAAGAGGTTAAATGCTGAAAACGTTTTCTTCACTATATCTCAAAGTAAGAAGCTTGGATTGTTTTCAAACTTGGTATTTTGATGTATTATGATAAGGGAGAGAATCCAATTTTGGTAGAGCTCAAAGTATGTGGGGTCACAAGGAGTCAAACTCCGAAAACCTTGGTTTTCATGATATCACAAAGTAGGAAGCTAAGATTGTTTTCAAACTTAATATGTTGATGCATTATGATGGGAAGAAGTGTCGTTTGGATTTTAGTGAAGTCAAAGTTCACCAGGGGTCATCCAAGGTCAATCTCCGAGAACCATTTCAACTTTGCATTTTAAGGTAGGAAACTGGGAGAAAGTTAAAACTTGGTACTGTATGCGGATGTGTGATGGTAGGAAGATGGCATCTGCAGTCCTTGGTGGAGCTTAAAGGTCATATGGGGTCATCAGAGGTCAAACACTGAAAACCTTGCAGTTTGAAGCGGGTTTTTGGAATCTGGTTAACTTTTCATGAAAATTTTACCACGACTTAGACGATTTTCCACAGGCGTAGGAAGCGGGGGCCGCGGGGGACGGCAGCAACGAGTGAAAAATGAGGGGCAGGTGTATGCGCCCCCCCCCCCCCCCACTTCCAGGGTCAGAACTCCCCTTTTTTATTTGTGCGATTTTCTCAACTCTTCTCTGTCGTGAAATTCCGAGTGCTTTTCAAAACAATCTTCCAAAAAGCAAACTTTCACGCGCCTCAAAGTGTAATTCCTAATGCATATATGCTTTCTCATCAATCAATTGGGGAAACTTTTTTAAGCTCTGGAAATGGTAAAATTGTTATTTTCCATTTGTGACACCAGATCATCATGTGTGACACTGGCAACTTCAGTTCTATTTTTGTGAATTGTCTTTTATAAAATTCCAAATCTTCTCCAATATAAGTTCTTCACTTTGAAATAGTTTGCCTAAAAAAGAAAAGTTGAAGAAAGTTTCGGAAACTTTTAAAATTTTATCAGAGCCTCCGCGCCGACTGAAGGTGGCGCTCCGCTCGGTTAGATAGTTAGTTAGTTAGAGTTTTACGGTCCAGTTTCTAACCTATTGGTTCAAGTCGAGCCGAATACGGCCTTCTAGCTTTCCAGATATTCTTTTGGGCAAGGAGGGAATCATTTGCCGACCGTGCTCAAATGCTCCCATAAATTTCATCAAATCCCTTTCAACCCTCAGTCAGTTTAGTAGTCTGTATAGTTGGACTCTTAAGTTATGTAATCCTTTTAAAATGGTATCAATGTTCAGTTTGCATAGGGCATAGATTTACTGGAATTGTTGTCTAATGTAGCACGGCTGGCAAAAAACGAAGATTTCTACCTTTTTAGTGCCCAGTTTCATTTGAAAAACAAAATGATTTAAAGCATACGATTCTTTTTAATGTTTTTAAATCGTTCTTCCTGCTACAAAACAGGGAAAATTTAGTAGGCCTAAAAAAATGTATCTTTTGGTCAATGGGTTAGGGTTAGGTGCATAGACCCTATTCCAAAAATTGCTCCGCCCATCCCACCCCCTCCCCACTTTCATATTGCCATGTTGCTTCCGGCCACGCGGCTGCGTTTATCCTTTTGTCGGGCGTGTCTTTTTACGATTTCAGGCACGCTAAGGAACCTTCTGAAAAACCATACGATACCATTTTTTTTTCAAATCCACTAGCGGCTTTCCTTCAATTTTTCCAGAGCCCTGTCCGATTTTGCGGAAATTTGGGGGAATTCCGTCCCTGCCCCCCCCCCCTCCCCGCTTTGCACGTCAGTGCTTACAGCAAGGACTGCAACATATAGTTCCTTCCTTCGGGCCGTCAGAGACTGAAACTTACCCCCATCCCGCAGAATATAACAGATCCCGAGCACACCAAGCAGTTTTATGACGCAGCGACGCACTTTCAACCATGCACGTACGTTTGACTCCACTAGGAGAGTTGTGCAGTTTTTTCCAGATCACGGGTGAAGTCCGTGATCCAGATCCAGATTCCTGGACCCACCCAAGGCCTTGAACAGGACTGTACGTAGGACCATATTTATTATACTATATTATTAACTCTGGTAGGACGCATTTAACAGGACCTGCAAAGTGCGGAGTGAAACAAAGTAAACATAGCACAGAGTCCTGCGGGCCGTTCCACAAAGAGTTACGCACAATCTTAAGTTTGATTCACCATACTTAAGCCAACAGTAAATCATACTTAAGATCGTGCGTAACTCTTTGTGGAACGGGCCCCAGTTCACATACTGACATTTTTGTATGTCTGCCGTGAAGCAAATTTTGTTTTCGTTTGTGTTTGCTCTCTTTGATGATAGCGCCATCAGTATGTTCATCGAATAAAGCATTGTGCGACCATGTGCGCAGTGGCAAATTATGCTGGGGCATTGTTCGTAGTGGCAATGGTAAATGGGATCCATGCAGCATCAGATGAGTATCATCGCAGTGCGATGATCGTGTCGATGAGCAGCTGTCTGCTTAACTGTATTGATTGGATTGTAGACAATCTATTATTTTGGAACGTTTTATCGAAGAGGTGAATTCTAGTATTGTATGATGCCCGTATGATTCGGTTTAAAAATCGGTTTTATTGTGACATTGAGACATTAGGCGTTGACGAGTTATTTCTGAAAGTTAAACAATTATTTAATAAGCGGTAACTTGTAGTTGTGCTGGGACTGGGAGTACGTGTTGCAATTCTCAACGTTAGAGAACTAACTGTTAATACCCTTACGCCTTAGGACCTGAGGAAACGGTGACTTAGTTGATTAAGCCTAGGCCTACTTAGGACTATTACTAGTCCATCATATTTCCATTCGGTGCCTTCAATGAAACACTACCAACTCGCATGTCACCATTAAATGGATTCTGTATATTTTCTCATACACAAACGGATATAGGCCGAGGCGGAATAAAACTTGTGGATTGGATTTCGACTTTGGTAAGTGGATTTCTAGAGAGGTTCTCACTTAGGCTAGAGCAACTAGGCCCTAGGATTAGGAAGAAACGTGTTGGCGTCGCAATAGGGCCAGTAAAAAAGCCCACATAACTTAGCAGCTTACAAGAAGCAGGAACTCTTAGTTAAAAATTTGGTAGGCTAAATGGAACTAAAACTAAGTTTGAAAAGCATTTGGCCAAGGAGGCTAAGATAAACCCCAAATCTTTTCATGCCTAGCCTATGTGAGGTCTAAGCAGAAACTTAAGGATGGTTTCGGGCCTCTCAAAGGTGATGATAATACTTTGGTTAGTCATGACCATCAGGATATGCTAACTTGTAAAGTGACTATTTTGTATCCGTTTTTACTAAGGAATCATCTTTGTTGGGGATTTGTAGGGGTTCTGATGTCAATCAGTTAGGCTAGGCCTAGGTCATTTTTTTTTTTTTGAAGGAACAGGTTTGTAGAAAGTTAAAGAGTTTGAAGGCTAGCAATTAGGCCCCTGGGCCAGATGGGGTCCACCCAGCCATTTTACGTGAATGCTCCATTAGGCATAAGGTTGCCTCTATACAATTTATACCTGACACCCCACTTTTTGTTGAAAAAGTGATGTTACAGCAAGGTCAACCTGACTTCCTTTTATCAGCTTTCTGTCAATAGGAGCTGCCATGTCCAGCACTATGTAAACAAAGAGTCTCACTGAAAACCTCATTCATAAAGGCAGAGACTGTTTATTCAGTGCAAGCCAAGTTTGCAACCAGTGCTCCCTCAGCAGACCAGGACAATAGGCTTATCTCTTTGGACACATGAAGGCTGGTTGTGCGGGCACTGAAGCGTGATGAGTTGTGTAAACAAACAGTGACCAGACTGCATGGCGGTAGCTTATGCCTAATGTCTGAGATTTTGTCAGTTTCTCTTTCCATCATTTTTCAGAAGTGTCTGGATTCAAGTTTTGTTCCTACTGACTAGGGGGTAGCAAATCTCATTTAAATTTTTAAGAAGGGGGATAGAATTATGCCTTGCAATTACAGGACTGTCAGCTTAACCAGTGTTGTGTGCAAAGTTATGGAATCTTTAATTAAGGATCGTTTACTTAAGTATCTTTTAGATAATGAGTTACTTAATCTGTCACAGCATGGTTTCCTGCCAAGCAGATCTTGTGTTACTAACTTACTGAGCTTTCTTGAAGATGTCTCTTCATCTCTTGATTCTGGGTATAGCGTTGATGTCATTTAACTTGACTTTTCAAAGGCCTTTGATAAAGTTCCATTAGGCCTAGGTAGGCTAATGGTTAAACTGCGTAGGTTAGGGGCTCAGGGCAAGTGTGCTGATTGGATAAATTCGTGGCTTCATGTTAGGACTCAGAGAGTTGCTGTCAATGGTAACTTCTCCTCTTGGAAAGAAGTCACAAGTGGAGTACCACAGGGTTCTGTCCTTGGCCCACTCCTTTTCTTAATTTTCATCAATGATATTGATAGTTCCTAGCTCAAATCTTGTATAAGTAAGTTTGCAGATGATACTAAGATTTATAGGAAGATTAGCATTTTGGAAGATGCCTTACTGCTGCAGAAAGATCTGGATCTAGGTTATTTTCTTGGTCTCAGACTTGGCATATCTTTTAATGCAGATAAGTGTAAGGTCCTTCATTTTGGTCTGAAAAGTTTTAGCTATGATTATAACATGAATGGCAGTGTTTTAAGTAACGTCACCTTCGAGAAAGATCTGGGTGTTGTACTGGGGATTTAAAGTCATCAAGGCAGTGTGCAGCCATTGCTGTAAAGGCTGATAGAGTGCTTGGATTGATCAAGAGGAATTTCATCAATTTTAGTAAGGATATTGTACTTAATTTGTATAAGCAGTTGGTAAGGCCCCATCTTGACTATGCAGCTCAGGCTTGGAGTCCCTTCTATGAAAAGGACAAGTTTCTTTTAGAGCAGGTTCAGAGGAGAGCCACTCGCCTCATTCCTGAGGTGAGAAATTTGCCTTATCATGCTAGGCTTAAACATCTTGGGCTAATTACCACTTTGGAGCTGAGAAGGATTAGGGGAGGGGGCATGCTCCAGGTTTACAAGTTTCTTTGGGAAAGGAATCTCCTTCTGACTTGTAGTTATTTAAGGGTTCAAAGTAATTCTTGGGTGCGTGAGCCTTGTAAAAAGCTGGAAAAGCCTTTTGCAAGGATTGACATAAGGAAGTTTAGTTTCTCCCATGGAGTTGTCAACGAGTGGAATTGTCTGCCAGATTGGGTGGTTAGCTCCCGCTCAGTTCACTGCTTTAAGGTTAACATTGACAAACTGTCCTTCGATGACTGTGGTAGAATCTGATTGTTTGGGGCTGTTGTCAAGCTATGGTGGTTTGACTTTTGATTAGGGCTTGGACTTGGCCCTCCTTTGCCCTTCAACCTGTTATGTTATGTTAAGTAAACTGAAACTAGGGCCTATAGGCTTTTGTGCATGCTGCTGGTGTCCCTAGCATAATGCCAGCCTAGGGCCTAAGTTAGGCAAACTATTATTATTAATATTATTGTTTTTATTAATAAACCTTCCATTGTTCTTCAGACTGTTTTACAAAGTGAATTACAAATTAATGTTAACCCAAATCAAACCAAACAAAGTGGGAAACAGAAGTAGACGTTTTTGAAAAACAGGTGTAGAAAAATAAGTTTGGATCTAGGCCTAGGCCTATATTGTTTCTGATCTGATGTTATCCATAGACCTGAGAAGTGACTTTCAATGGGGCCTCTGCATCTGATTTTCATAAAAGGAGAACTTTAAGCAAAGCTTTAATTTTCATGCATAGCCAAATGTGAAAAACAAAACAAATCAATGCACAAGTGGTGGTGAAACTTCCATCAAAGGTGGGCATAGATTTCTCAAGAAATCAATAAATAATGAAGTCACTAGGCCTAGAATTGTGTTCCAAAGTGAGCTTGAGGGCAGCAAAGGCCTCGCATTTCCTCACAAATAGGAGGAATGCTTTGTTTTTCAGACTCCTGTGTTGAATTTGAAGGAGTATGGGACCTCCTTGCAGAGAATTCAAATTTTGTAATGTTCTTGTGCCAATATATGCAGTCACATATGACATGTTTTTGTTTGAGGAGAAATTTGGTTGGTTAAACAGCATTACATTAAAATAGCCCTTACCAAAACTGCCCATCACTAAATAGTCTAAGACCCGACTTTTGGGCATCTAAAGCGGGTCTTTATTTGACGCTCACACCTACAGTTTATAGCCACTCCAACCCTAAAATCAATAACACAATGGTAAACCCTTTTTAAAAGCATCCAAGTGGCTATAAACTGAGAATGTTGACATCAAGTAAAAACCTGACTTATTACCTAAAAGTCAGGTTTTAAACCATTTAGTGGTAGGCAGTTTTAGTAAGGGGTGTTTCATGTAATGAGAGAATAATTTATCTAGTATCTCATCGCAATGTGATAACTTTGCTTGTTCATATCTAGACAACGTGCAGCCATGGGATTTCGATGCAAATTTCACCGACATCCTTAGAATAAACAAGGCCTGCTCCATATCTTTGTTTTGTTATCTCCCACCCTTGTGTTCTTTTTTTAGTTTGTACTTTCCTTGTTCTTTTTTGTTCCTTTCCTGTTTTTTGGGAGCACTCTACTCGACAAACCCTAGATGGATTTTTTAGAGTGCTTTCCTTCACAATATTTTGATTTTATGTAACATGCTACTTTTATTTCTGTACATTGTACCAATCACTATCAAATATTCTGGGAAAAAAAATAAATGAAACGAAACTTGATGTGACCTTAAACCTTCTTTTTTCCTCCACTAGGTTTGAAAAGAAGCTTCACATCTCAAGTCGAGAGAGAGAGTAGCCATAGAAGGGATCTTCAAATTTATGTTATTTCCTGGGTCAACATGACAGGAAAATATGGAAAAAGTTTGCTTTTGACTGTAATTATTTCTGCTGTTATTTCTAAATCAACAGGTAAGAATATTTAGTTTTGTTAAATTTTCAGAAAATATCATTTTCACCCTCAAAGTATACTAGTCACATGGAGACAAATTTAACAAAATTGATTGTGTTTCATCTATTTAAAAAATCATTACATGATCACAGTGGTCACAATGAGTTTTTTAAATTTGCTTAAAGGTCTAATGCTCTCAGCCTTAACCACAATTTTTGTAGTAGTCCACAGAAATTCTCAATTGGCACAGCTCTTTGATTGACAAATAATTAAAACAATGCAGAGTAGCAAAGCTCATATAACACATACAGCATAAACCGTACCTAGAATTAAAAAAAAAAAAAAGATTGTGACTGAACAATGATGAGTTTAAAATAGTTGTGGGAGGGTCTTAGTAAGTAGGTTAGGAGAAATGAAACTGTTTGGGGTGAGAGGATTAGGCCAATATTTTTCTTCATTAACTATCACCCCAGGTAACCTAAATAGTTTCGTTTTCAAAACATTTAAAACACCTGCACTCTCAGAAAAGTTAAATCAGTATGAAACCTATTTCAAAGTATTGTACATGTTTTTAGTCTTGTGAAAATTAAAACTGTTTCCCCTCCAACTTGAAAATAAAAATTTTATACCCTGTTGCAGGGTTGTAGCAAGTTGCCTTGAAGAATACCTAAGCGTAGCTCACCACAAACAATTGGCACTGAGCATACATACAAAGTTTGACAAAAATATGCTTCCCACATAGCACACAGCATTTAGTGTACTTTCTTCTCATTTATTCTTGAAGCAGTAATACAGTACTTTGTTCAGGTATAATTTTCTTAGGCAAGTTGAAAACTGCTGACAGTGATATACTGGTAAATTCCTAGCTGATAATGTGGAAATTTGTGAGGGTCGAACAAACTTCACTTTTGCGAGATTGACGAGAACGGACCAGCCAAAACCAGTGTAGATTTTTCCCCTCACTTTCCCACCCTTGTAGCTTGTAGAGACAACCATGCACTGTTGCATTTTTGTGGCTTGATTGCTTTCCTTCCTGAAAGCATTTGTTCATGCAAAGAAGCCTTAATTTATGCAAATCTATTTGAGAGGCAAATGCAGTTTACATTAATTGTCACATCAATCACAGTACTTTGTTTCTTTTTGTTTGTAATATGAAGAGTGGAAGAGTCATTACGCCTTTAATGAAACCACTTAGTATTGAATTACTCCAGATAGCTTCAGTTATTAACCTAATGAAGGTTTCATAAGATAATCCATTTCAAGCTCTGGGTGAAGAAGTAAAAAGTTTACATGTATCATTCATTAGTTTGTAGATTGCTTCTGAAGAACTTGATATCACATGACTATCAAGAAAGTCTCAAAGCTGACTGGTTGTACTATTCTAGCTTGCTTGTCTTTCGTGAGTCAGTTTGCTTTGTCCTGAAGAGTTCGTAGTCACTAATGTAAAAACCTTTGAGATGGTGAAAATGTATTGGCAGTGCAATGTCTGACTCCAATGTAGAGAGGTTGTTTCACAATTAAACATGCTGATATGAACTGAAAGTTTTCCATAGCCTTGATCTTTTCTGGTTTTGGCCCTGGTCAGTCAACCCTGTATTTACCTCACTTTTAATCCTGCACACCTTACTATCTGGAATTTAACAAAAAGTTACAGAAATTCTGAACAATACAGTGTATGAAAACTAACAAAAAGGCAACAAGGACTAGGTACCTTTTATCGTTTTGTGGCAATGTCATCTTATACACGAACATGCAACAATATAATTTACAGTTTCTTGATGATAAAAAAATTATAAATCCTCTCAATATCTGGACTGTCACTCATCCGATAATGATTTCTAACTTAAAAACAAGACATCCTGTTTGGGTGGTTGCAATGTGTTGCTAGTTACTACCTATTGTAATGTAATTTTCTTGGGTCCCTATGCAGACACAAAAGACTGCTTGTTCAAGACTAAATTAAAATCCCATTTGCTTAGCCATTATTCTTCTTAGGTGGTTTTGACTTTCTTTGTTTCTTTTGTTGTCATATTTTGTCCTGATTTTTTTTTTCTTAAGGGGGACTGCTCCCATAAGCTTTGCTTTCTCAGTCTTCCTTATACCCCTTTTACACTATCATGGATCTCATCCCGGATGACCACGGATCGTCCCTCCGTGTTGTCACCGGCATCTCCGTGTATACACAGGGGTAGTATCCGGCATGGTCTCTGGCACACCGGCATGTCCAGGGCGAAAATTAAGCTTGCTTTTTTTTTCATCCCAGAGTACATGGATGTACCTAGTTCATAACGTGTTCATACCGGTGCTGCGAGGAAATCTTGGCGTTGAATGCCGGATCACCACGGATTGTTCTCCGGGGTGTTCCGTGATGAGATCTGTGATAGTGTAAAAGGGGCTTTACCACCTTGTTTAAATGTTGTATCGTTGTGTATTTATTAACTGTGGAAATTAACTCAAACTCAACTGAACTCAGCTCAAAATGGACTGTTGGGATTGATAATTTGCCCTAAACATGTGGACTTTGCCACTCAAGTGGGAAGGGGGAGCTCAATCATGATGGCTGACTTGTCAAGTTTAGCTTAGTTGTGAAATTTTTAACTGCTGAGTTGAATTCATGTAAACTGAAGGCAAAGATTTTTGGGGTCAATTAAGAACCATCAAACAAATAAACTTGTTTTTCAAGGGAAGTGAAAAAATGTTATGTCACCAAATAAGGAACAACTTAGCATAATACAATCTGATTTGATTTTTCAGAAAATCTATGGAAACATTTAAAGCAAAATATTTTTCAGCTTGTATTGAAAACATTTCCATTTTTTATGACATACATAGCCTATAAATTGTCTCTGTGATATCTTCATCAGGCATTGGTCTTGCTCCTATTTTAGTATGCCAGGCTAAAGTGACAGTCCACATTTTACTATTTGTTATGTGTTTTTTTTCTATTTCATCTAGCCCAGACCAATGTTAGATTTAAACTTTTTTCTTGAAAAAAAATTTCAAAATTTGAAATTCAGTTTAAGTATTGAACACTTTCTCTGTAGTCCTAATAGTCATGGTGAGCTTGCAAACTTACCAGGTAATAGTACTGTTGACTAGAAAAAACATTGAGTAGGATATAAATTGAAACATGTCTAATATGCACTTAAAAATGAGTTGAAAAAACTATCTTTGGGTAGTTAAATAATTATTGATTTTAAACAAAGGGTGTGGTTTACTGTCACAAGTTTCCACCACACAGAAAACCATTTGCAGTGAGCAAATTGAAGGAGTCCTATTGTACACTGTGTGGCTTAGGTGTCACAATAGCTTGACAAATCAATAATTTTTATTTAGACATCTTATTATGTGGATAAAAATCACATGTGCACAGTGTGAAGTAGAAAAGTTGTATTACGTTTGATTGTAATTCCCAAGAAGAGGGTGGAGCTGTAAATTATTAATAGTGACTGTCTGAAGAGAAATTACACTGTCATGGCTTCAACAAATTCATTACTATAGGTGTTCTATCATTCTACACATGAATATCTTTTTGTCCACTTTTAAGTCTATGAACTTCTTTGGACAGATTTTGCTTGTTAGGCTGCAAGATTGTACAGCAAGGCAATGATACTGAGAAGTGAATTAGCCAAAGTAACTTTTAACTTGTCCCAGACTTAGTGTTGGGAAGCGAATTTTTTGAAGCGTCCACTACTGCACAATTTTCTACTGAGAATGCCATTACATTCCTGCAGCAATCTACCAATCTCCTGCAGGGCTTGATAAAATTTGTTGATGCCTTGTTACCTTATCAGTTAATCCATCTTGTAAAATTAGTAACATTTGGTTGTCCAGTACAGCTCAATTGTTCCCTGAATAAAGGAAATGAAAGTTACATTTGGTTGTGCATAATTTTTTCATGTTTCTGTTGCCAGGCTCTTTTGCAATATGGCAATGGCTGTAGCAAACATTGAGAGTACTACCAATTAATTTCTTTCTTAGCAGGAACATAATAAAGACCAGTAGTTTCATTAATGGCTTTCAGTGCAGTAATGATCTGTCTGCATTACAATGTAAGGTACAATGGTCTAGACTCTAATGGTGCTCCTGCCAGGCATCATGTTTGCAGTACAATTTATGGCTTTTAGTTGCACAAGCCATTAGATAAAGTACCCTCCAGAACCGAAGTACCCTATTTTTTTAGCTCTACCAGGGAATTCTATGTTTAAACATCAGGATTTGCCTGCCCAGGCACCAAAATTGCGATTTCTTGTCTAAACAACCCCCTCGTGAAAGTTTTACGTAAAGTGGGACTAAAAGGTCAATTAAGCAGAAAACTAAACACAGGCAAACTCAGAGGTGCTAATGGTGGGTTCTTTGGTGTCTGCACCTTATGAGAAGGCTTGAAGGAAGTTATGTTTTTTTTTTCAGAATTGCCTCAGAAATCCTTCTTCCGAACAAAGTTATTTCTGATAAAAAGCTTTTAGCTTACTGTGAAGTCCTTTGACAGCTTAGTTGTGTAAACCTGTTACTTGTGAAAATTTTCAAAATAAGTCCTGCTGACAACCTGTTATTCTGTAAAGGCTGCTACTGTTTTTTTTAAGGGACTATATTATGTACAAAGCCGTGGAGATTCATTTTTCTAACCGCCAAGTATGGGTATAGTTGGGCACAGGAAATTCGTGTATGACTTGGCCATAACTGCCAGTTAGATAAATGACTCTGCCCTAAGAATTTATAGCCAGTAAATAAAATCTTTTAGAAGGAAACTAAAGAGTTGTCAAAAGACTACAACATATTCATCTGCAGGACAAATCTGGGAAGAAAAAGAACAAGTTTGAAAAATGAATCTTATTGAGCCACCATGAATCATGTGAATGTACTGTAGCTCTATGCATTCATTACATCAAAATTGCATTGATTTGATTATTGTAGGTAGTTAGCGTTTTATGGCCCAGTGTCCAACCTATTGGTTCAAGTCGAGCTAGCCATGGCCTTTTTCCAGTTGTGGCTCACTTGCTTGGTTTCCTACTCCATTGCTTGTGTGGAGCATCATGCACAGTGGCAGTAGGTTCTATTTTTAGTCCTTGGTATGACTCCATCTGGGAATAGAACCCAGACCTTCAGCATGAGAGGGGGATGACTCTTACTGTTAGACCAAACACGCGGTCTGCAATATTTAAAACTGTACAGCCTCCTCTTTAGGGAAGATCCCTTTACCTTAAACCCCAACCTAAAATTTTTGTTTAAAGGGCAAGAGCAGTCATCCCAAATTGAAGTAGTGCAGTAGACTGTCCAGTTTCATGATTGGCTGTTGGAAGTCATGTGACTGCAATTTTTCTCTTCAAATAAGACCTCTACAAGAAATAACTGCTTGGTTTAACTTGAACATGCAATAGTAAAGTTATAAAATGTAATGAAAGATACTTTGAAGAGAAATAAGACGCAAATTGTGTTATTTAGCTTTTTCTTCAAAATAGGTTTGGGCGGACTGCTCTTTACCTTTAAACAGGTACTAGGTTCTTCCCTTATTCTTGGCTCTCTCAATGGTAGTAGACTTTATAGAAGTTTCTGACATAATGACACCCACTTTTGCCTAGACATTTTGTGAAAATTGACCCCATCTTGTACTGCCTTCAGATAATTTTACCCCCAACTTTCATTTTTTCTAGTTGACACTAACACATTTGTGTTGGTGTGTTGTTAAATCAACTAAGTAACTAATTTTACCTTAAACAGTTTCAGTTCTCCGACACTGGAAGGATAAGAACTTGTTTTTCTTACCTCATGCTTTCACAGTAAATGCAAATTGTACTAGGATTTTGCAAAATTTTTAAACATAAATCCTTCACCAAAATTTCATGTAGGTTTATTATTGAAGCATGTAGTTTGAAGACTAAGGTACAAGTATTTAATTAAATCTCTTAAGAACAAACTTTACTTAAAATTATTTACCTTCATCTGGCTAATACATACTGTACTAGTAACATTTGTGCATACTCATTCCAGTCAGTGAAAAATGCACAGCTCTGTAATGAAGAGAAGTAAATATTCCTGACTTGTATATTTACAACACAAAATATTATTCATGATAAATCATTGACTGTGACATTGGCCAAAAACCGAGTGGTTAAATTAAATGAATACACTCTTTGTATCTGGGAATAATTAAGTCTGTCATAAATTTGTGATATCTAGAGCAAATTTATTAGTGGTGCTGGTTCCTTTTTTACAGATTCTCAGTGTACCATGAATAAAGAAATAAAAGCTTTTTAAAATACCTTTTGAATGCATTGTTTTTCCCTAGCAGTAAGCACTGTTACTATTTATAGCTTATATGTAGCTAAAAAGAGATACAAGTACAATGCACATGCCCATGCAAGGAAATATTGAAGCAAACTCCTTTGTGTGATTAAGAAAGGACCGCTTAGTTTTATAAATATATGCCTAATTTATCTTCATATGTAATGAAGCTTGCATGCTTTGCCTTGAGATCAATAAAACTGGCCAAACCTACATAAAAATCAATTGAAGGAAGAAGACAGAATCTTGTTCAGCCATTAGCCATACAGATGTATGCCTTGAATTCAGCATGTTACATTCACTGTTGAGCAGGCAGACTAAAATGTTTCGCGAAAAGAGTTTAATGACGATAATGAGCACAGTGATTATCTCACGTAAAGTTCTAAGTTTGGGAAAGCTTTGCAATAAACCATCTGTCTGGGAGCAAGTCCTGGACAATAATTTTCCTTGTAGAATGAAAAGTACTAACTATTGCTAACATTTTTTTGAAGAAGAACAGTGAAGAGGTTAGGTGCTAATGTGTGGAAAATTTCCAGTACACAGGAAGTGGAATATAAAACATGGTGGAAAGGGGCATTGAGTTGCTCTGTAGATTACTAGTAAAATCCAAAACTTTCTTTGGCACTCAAAAAAATTAACTCTTGAGTGCCAGTTGTTTTTCAGATTGTGCTTGGTTCTTTTCTTGTTATTTTGTGTTTTTTTTTTTGTTTTTTGTTTTTGTTTTTGAGCTGAGGTAATGCCATGTTCATTCTTGGCTTCCCCCATTTTAGAAGCTGTTTTTGCTCAAGTATCCCTGTCTGCCCACCAATCATGGTACATCGTGTGTGACAGGGTGCCACACTTTAATTTCTACCCAATAGAATGTGGTCTTGAGTATTGTAGTCAGTTAGATTAGGTTTTATGGCCCAATTTCAAACTAATTGGTATAGTCAGGCTGGCTCTGGCTTTTACATGTTGTGGCTGACTTGCTTATTTTCTGTAATCCAGTGTTTAAATGTTTTAGCAACCAACACAATGGAAGTAGGTTCCATTTTTAGTGGAGTCTTCTGTATGACCCCACCAGGCTTTTTAAATCCAGTAATTTCTTTTCAATGGAAGAAATTCCGTATATTCCTTTTACTTTGCTACAAAAATTTATTCCTTCATTTGTGATGCTCACCATTACGAGCCCCAAAACTCATTTCATCAATATGAATGTTGATTATCAAAGAGATCTGGGGAGATGGAGGAGGGGGAGGAGGGGGGAGACATGTCCCAAACAGAGTAGATGTATACCCACCAATTCTTGGAATTTCACCCAGTAACTTTAGATTTTTACAAAATAATTAGGTGTGTTACCCCCCCCCCCCGCATCATTTGAGTAAAAATTGACATCCCTGCAGAGTTGTATGCCATTTGGTAAACTACAATTCTTGAGTACTCTCAATTTGTCAAGTGGAATGAGTAAAAGACAAATTTAGTCATCACATTATGGACCAGCTTGTAGACATGACATTGTACAAATGACAAATTCAACATAAAATGGAATTATATATAGGCAACTGTCTTTAAGATTAGATGGATATATGTCTTTGTAGAAACATATCTTTGAGGTGGTTTTTGTACACCAGACATTTCAAACTATTGGGAGAAGAATTAAATTTAAAAGGGTGTAGACAAATAACAGATTTATCACTTTTTCAAAACAAAAAAATTCCAGACATATATGACAGCTGTTTTAAATGAAATGTTCAATAAATACATGGCATCAATGAATGTAAGTCGATTCAGGACAGTAACTACTTATCCTTTAGCAATTGGAAAACTGTCACACCTTAGTTCTCTTCTGTCTGTAGAACACAAGTTTGCAGTTTTACAGAGTATTGCAGCAATTTCCAAATGTTTTTTTCCAGACACACGGTCTTTGAATAGTCATATATGCATTGTTAAAATGGCACAAATTTGTACATTGGTCATGCATACCAAACGGAAATATAGTCCTTTCATATCAGGACTGTTCACAATGTAATCAGAGGCAATATATAAAGCAACCAAATGCTCAGTTATGGAATTTAATAATAGGAAGTAGGTCACAGTGATTATGAACATTTAAGTGATCGAGTCAGAGCGCAGCTTGCATTTTGAAATGAATAAATACACGAAGGCAGTAAAATATTGTAGTGAGGAAACCTTGTACAATATGTTTCCCTATAAGAAATTCCCCTGCCTTTGGGAGTTAGTATTGTTGTGCTTTTTGTTAAATTCCAAAGATAAGTGCATTACTGCAAGACTGTGACTCAACATTTTTTTCAGAGTTTCACACTCATTCTGCAAGCACTGTTTGTTGGAGATACATTTGGTTGTTAAGTTTTTTTTTGAGGAGGAAGGTTCAGCTTCAACTAGAAAAAGAGTGTATAATGATATCTGTATGTCTTCATCACTTCTAGCCTTAAAAAAATTCATGCATCTCATTGTAAGGAGGGGGGGGGCAAGAAAATATTTGTGGTTAGGACTCTTCCCTTTTTCCTAGATGAACTGATCAGCATAGGAGTTAGAACTTGGAATTCATCTAGTTGCCACTTGTAAAGCCGCATGAGGTAGATAAGTGCCTGAAGTTTACAAACCATGATTAATCTAAAATAGTCCTTCTAATCCTCTGCTTTCTCCCATGGGCGAGGCATATAAGCAAGCAGGTAGATTGTTTGCTTCAACAAGCAGAACAATTGATTTCCTTATCTTTGCTTATGCTTGGGTAACTTCCAGCTACATTTGGTGATTGATACGAAATCCAGGGCCTCAGTCCAAATGGCTGATTCCACCCAGAATGTGGTTATAGCTCTAAAGCAGCTGTCTTTGTAATGTGAAATTGTAAAGCTGATGTAGTATATAGTTGTTAAAATTATGCATTGATTGTTAATATGTATATATGAGCATTAATGAACCAGCAAGTATATTAACCAGGCTTTGACAAATTTTTTCTTTCGTACTTGTCTGACAGGCTAGCTGTTTTCTGTTTCTACTTGCCCACATAAGTATCTACACGTCCAGTTCAAATCTGTTGAGTACGTATAATTTTTAAAGTCTAAAGTTACAAATGCCATTTTGCCAAACTCAAAAATTTAAGGCTGGGGTTCTTGCCCAGCAGGCTGCAACATTGAGCACGGTAGTTGCCCCGGTTATTTTGTATTGTCCCAGGCTGTCAGGTGGGGGATTTGTGGAAGCCTGATATTAACTTGCAGAGCATGCTCTTTTTAAGGCAAAGGCATTAAACTAATGATAAGGTCCAGATGAGCCAATTTTCTTTTAATTACATGGGAGGATCTCTCACCTTGAAATGAGCAAACTAAATGTCCTGGCTACAAGTGAGCATCAAACCACAAAACCAGGGTTGGTTTTTTGCCCGAAAAACCTGTTTTTTCCGGGACAGCGGTAAAAACTGGAAATAACGGGTAATAAGTGGTTATTACCGGTAAAAACTGGTAGAAACTGGAAAAAACTTCTCCGACAATTAAAAGTGTGGGGTTGCTCTAGCCCATCACACATGATGAATAATACAAATGAGACAGAGTTGTTTACATGGCTTAAAGATTCTATTTTAACTTAAAATTAGGCAATAAAACTTGCTAAATCTAGAATGAAAACAAAAATGCCAATATTACAATGTTAGGTATAAAGCCTTAAAAATTTAAAGTGGTAAAACTTCAACTGCATACTAACAATAAAAGACTGAAAGTTAATGTTTTCTACAAAATTACTGGAATATCAAACAAGGTTTCACAAAATGAGGATAAATGAAATTGTTCATGTTTATTTAAGTGGTAAGCCTTCTTTAAAATTGTAAAAGGAATGGAAGGCTGTCATTTTGTGGGAAAACAAAGGATATCTATATATGTATAGCCAAAGTGGGCAAACGCACAATGCAACATATTGCATAGACTTCTTTACAGTGATACAGTTTGTCTTAGCTCTCTCCTTGCATACTGTATATACAGTATCAGTGCAGAACAGTATACAAAGCAGTTTTGAAAAGAAATTTCTTTGCCTTAATGTTTAGCTCAATACAATGTGAAAATTGATCATTTATATCACAGGTGAGAAAATAATGACGTACAGTAAGATGTCAATCTTCATAACTAGATTTATACTTTATGGTACTGTATGGTGTCGGTGTAAATCTGGCAAAATGTGACACAAGTCACTAAAAATAATCCATCCAGACCCTTATATGGTAAATTTAAGAGCCTAAAATGATCAGTCTTGATGTAAAATAATGATTTTCATCCTTTAATCTTGAAAAAAGTAAGAAAAAGTTGTTACTTAAAATATTTTATTCAATGTAGCAGAATAGGTTTTTTTCCGTTTTTTCCATTTTTCGGCAAAAACCTGTTTTTACCGGGACGGTTTTTACCGGTAAAAACCACTGGTAAAAACCGCCTGTGGCAAAAACTGCCAACCCTGCACAAAACTACAGTAGTATGACTTTTTCAAACCTCATTACACAATGCACAAATTTTACTGCCCCTCATTTTATTGCAAAAGTATCATATATTTTTACTAAACCTGAACTGGTTCTTAACTTGATTTTACTTCTGATTGATTCTATTTAGAACTTAAGAGGATCTTTCTAGGTAATGTTCAATTTATGCAGTGATGTACATCAATTGTTTAATACAGTGCCTGTGTTAACCAAAGAATTTTAGCAGTCCTTACATCTTGTTTCCAAGGATATGCCAACAATGGATGCACCAGATATCCAGTCTGGCTTCATAATGAAAATCTATCCAGTTCCAGCTGGAAATTTGAATAAATCCGGTTAAATCTTCTTGAATAACAGCCAGATTTA
The DNA here is from genome assembly GCA_037179385.1 of Holothuria scabra. Classification (NCBI taxonomy): domain Eukaryota; kingdom Metazoa; phylum Echinodermata; class Holothuroidea; order Aspidochirotida; family Holothuriidae; genus Holothuria; species Holothuria scabra. The sequence goes on from CM074198.1 coordinate 29,667,871, forward strand.
TCCATGATGTAACTTACTTGCTTTTACAAATGCATTAATTTTTACCTTAACAAAAAGATTCTTGAAATTGGGTCTATTTCACATCTAAAAGTTGACCCATTTTCAATCTGTTCTTTTAAGGTTACTGTAGGTGGTCCCATTTCATAGTAACACTGACAGTATTCCATGAGCTAAAAAAGAGACATCTTCATGTTTAACACCTAGAAATGACCCATTTTAAACTGTTGTGGAGTGTTATTGTAGGTAGACCCAGTTCATAGTAACATGTTAGTCAATGAATGTCTTTGTGCACATAGTTGTGAATGTAATCAATTGAGACAAATTGAAAAGTAGCATACCGTATTTACTCTATTAAACGCCCCCTATCTAATAACCCCCCCCCCCCAACTTTTTCGTCACATTGCATAAAGTGAAATTGTTAATTCCAAAGATAATATGGTAAAAGGAAAATGAAATAGTCCTGCCTTGAAGCCACGAAATCTCCTAAAGTCCAATACTGTATCCTGAAGTAAAAGGCATGTTTCTGCAACTAATCTGTTGATATCCATCACGCTATCACATACCGCGAACCTATACTGCTTTGTTTGCGGTTCGAAAGTGGTACTGTACATACAGTAGGTATACAAATATTCGCTAGCCTATCCGAACAGCCTAACATAAAAATCCAAATTCAACACAGGAAAACTGTTTAACAGTGAAATGAACGCATATGTACTGCTAATGGTGCTACTCACGGTAACTATTATGCAATTACCGTATGTACGTGCGTATAGCCGGCCGGTCAGTATAGTAACGTGAGGCCTGGTTGTATTTTGTGCACAGCATGCATGCATGCATATGCCGCAGGCACGTAAAAAAGTCACTTTGGTGTGTAACGTTACATATCAAGATGTCGGCGAAAGTTGATCACACTTGCAAAGTTCAGAGTGCTGTTCGTGGCTGCCATAGGGAAGTTTGGTTACCGATCATTGGGGAGGAGCTCACAGCTGATTGTGAAGCTGACAACCAAATGGACAAATACAGTATGCCATATGTAGCAGTTTATCAGAAGTCACATAAATTTGACTCTAATAAACGCCCCCCTTAACAAAAATTTCACATGGACAAATACAGTATGCTATATGTAGCAGTTTATCAGAAGTCACATAAATTTGACTCTAATAAACGCCCCCCTTAACGAAAATTTCACGCCCTTGGGGCGTTTAGTAGAGTAAATACGGTATTCACAATATCCACAAGACCTAGATTACAGATTAAATTTAATGTAAAAATACTGTACAGTACAATCTTCATCAAATAGTCCTTGACGCTCTGCTATTTTTAATATCAGTCATTTTTAACAGATCAAGCTACCCATTGTGCAAAATTCTGCTAAGCTCCTTTTGTTTCATTCATACAGACTAAAAATCGTCAAGTTTAGAAGTGCAGTGTCCTGTTTGTCGTTTTTTCATTTAAGGGTCAAATCCCTGCAAATCAAAACGTGCAATACTATCACAAAGCAACCAGCTCCTAATGCCTTCACATGCACAAGTTCCCCTATCTTACAGCCAACTCACTCTCACGCTTATTTTTTTTTATGTTTCTCTTTGAAAATGCCAAAGTCTGGTCAGGCAGAACTTTATCTAGCAAAACCGGTTGCTGGTGGGATCCATGATGGAAGGTTCCATCTTACTTTTTGTGACATCCTTCTTCTCTGCCTGATTAACTCTTATTGCTTCAGGAAGGAAAATAAGCCCACTACATGCAGACTTAATTGAGTCAAGTTTCATATCTGATTTATTGATTGACAGTAAAAGATGTGTTTCAATACACAAAAAGTTACATAACATTTGGGGTTAGCTAACAGGTCAGTCAGCATGTGTTAATTGCTTTTCATGCAGTGTGAACACTATGAACGCATAGCTCATTTGAGGCCATAGACCATGTAACAAACTCAGATATCAGTTACACCCCACACTGCCTTTGATGTACTTGGGTGTCTATGTTGCTTTTTCAAGAAGCAACGTTACAGCATGCAACATTTTGACCTTTTTTCCAATAGTCCCCTGACTCTGGCAAAGAGCCAGAGAATCCAGTGTTACCCTAATGCAGGCCATAAAGCATGGTCTCATACAATTCAAGATTCTACAAATCTTCAAAGTATTACCCACTGTGTTAGTCACCCTTTCATATAATTTTTGTACAATTTGTTCTTGAAAGTATTGAAAATTTCCACATTTTCTTGACTCCAAGGGAAGTGGAGATGCTTTTGATTTCCTTGGAAGTCTCTAAAGTCAAGTAGCCTGCCTAAGAATGCATGGTTTTCATAAAAAAAAAATTGAAAAAAAAAAAGGTTTAAGAACTGAAAAGTTGGTGTGTGAAATATAATGTACAGTGTCAATGTAAGTTGCATTTACAGTGATGTATCAATCACAATGAGGAAGTAAATTTCTTTTTTCTTTTTGCTGCAATGTCATTGTGTCACTGTTGAACTTCAAAATAAGGAAAGACATTCTTCCACATCGCATGGTGGTCTCATGGTGATGAATGAAACCACACCCTTACATTGGTTGTAACCACCAAACACATTCCACACCATGGATTTTCCAACAAAATCTAAAAAAGTGGGATCCCTTTACATATAAAGGTAGAAGCCTCAGATTGATGTACTTAATAAATTATTAAGTCCCGCAGCTTGTATAGGATACAAAAAATTTATGTTTCTTTACTTCAGAGTAAAGAAAATCATGAATTATGCTATTAATAAAGATCTAAAGACAGCAAATGTTCTGCATTAAATGCAAATTGTATGCCTGTGGTCAATAGGCCTATTTGACAATGTCCAGAATGTTAAAATAGGCCAAACTAAGAGCAAAGGGAAATGTGGGTCAAAAATTTTTGCATGCAGAGTGAAACTAAATATGAAGTACATGGTCCTGCGGAGGGGGTCCAGCAGCAAAGCCTTGGTGGGGTACATGGGGAGAAGCCCCAGAAGCTCTTGAGGTTCTAGCATATCTCTGGTTCAAAATTTAAGTCTCAGGAGCAGTATAGGCCTATATTTATTTTAACAGTTGCCCTAACTCCTAATGGGTCTAACGTGCAAGGACAACTGGGGGAGGGAAGATTTAAATCCCCTGTCTGACCCCCACCCATATAGTACAGCCACAGTGATTCATGCTGGTTAAAATTACAGTTAACTGCATTGTTTAGTACCTGAAAGTATAAATTCATAACTAAAATAAGTAAAATAGTTTAATTTTCCAAACAGTGTCTTTTTCTAAATTCAAGACATTGAAGTTTGAAATTTTTATTCAGTGATATGCATTATGCAGATCAGTTGTCAGCAGTTCTCTGATACATTTAAGAGCATGCATGCATGGAGTAATCTCTGATATAGCATAACTTACATATAATGATATTTCTTCAAGCTTATCACTATAGCTACAGAAGGCACTCCAATCTGTATTTTATCTGAAAAGTAAATTTAAGTCCTTGCAGCAGCTTAGTAATGGAAGTATTCTCTTGTAAAATTTGAAATTATGTGAGATAAATCAATGTTTGATGGGTTTTCAGCTTAACAACTCATGGATGACACATTGCACATCAAAAGTTCTAGAGAAAATTAAAAACAAATAAAACAAACGATTTTTAATGTTTGGAAGCTGTTCGGTGAACATGTACATTCTTGTTCACAGAATGTTTGGGAACATAAATCTTTCTTTACCCATTGAAGAATGGGTGCAAAATTTGGTTTGTGTACTACATGTAAAATTGAGTTCAGGGTCTTGAAATCACTTCATATGCCCCCTGCTAGTGTACTTCATTCTGGTCCATTGTGTATTTTGTGTTGTCAACAGTTTCAGTGGGCAGAGTGAACTCGGCTTGACAAGGGTCACGAAAACTGCAATGAACATCTCTATTATTTTTGCCTCAAGCAATTAACATTCCTAAACCGTTTGAGGGGGAGAGCGTGCCCGAACATTGGACATGGTGACAGCATGAAGAAATTAAAGTTTGCAAAGTGTTCAGTGTGCAGTCCGCTTGACTTTTAAACGGGACTCCTCATGAGACAGATTTACCTTGCAAAAAAAGTAATTTTTCAATATGATAGGGCAATAGAACATTTCTGTCAACTTTTGTAGTTTATCAACTCTGTTCTGCTAATCTGTCCTTTACAGTTGTCCTGGCATAGATACTACACATTCATCTAATGAAGATGTAATATTAGCCAACAATGGATTAGATAGCAGTCTTGACTGTTAGCGTCAGCATTGGTACTTGTAAGCCACTCTCTTCATCACTTATGACAAAAGCCACTTACTCCACTAGACAGGCTTGATTGGGAATGCTCTTTGCAAATGGAAAGGAATCAATACTAATATTAACTGATGCCACAGTGCAGCATGTATACAACATGTTGCTTGTATTAATGCTGACTCTGTGTATGAACTGTATTTGTACAGTGCAAAGTGATGAGGTGTATTATCTCACCTTTCATTAAATTCATTCAATAAAGGTTCTTGAATGCTACACTTATTGTCTCTGTTCGGAACTATTGTCCATTTGATTTCTGTCTTAATGATCGGTAGTTTGATTTCATTTGAGTGGATTGGGTGTAGGTGTGAGAGGAGTATTGGCTTGCCTAATTGCACAGTGGATAACATTTCTTATATCTCTTTTTATTCACCACCAAACAAAATACTATGCAATATTCAGTTAATTCAAACTAATAAGATATGCAGTGAGGGAAAATGTACTTTTACTGTAAAACATCCTTGTGTAGCAACACAATTAGCCAGGAAGTTGATATTGTGTAGGAGTTATTATCCATGCTTTATTAACAGTTCAATTATCTGTTAAGTGACTTAAGCCTGGCTTGAAAGTAAGGTATGGGTTGTTAATTAAATTGCATTAGGGTGTGAAAAGGCATTAAAGGTTAAGTGTTGTCGGTGTGCTATTTTTTCTTGTAGGTCTTTATGCATATATCTTAAATTTGCACCATTATCTGGATCTCTTGCTCTTTGGTGTCACTGAACTTTGTAAATGAGTCAAACTTGTAAATTTATATCAGTTTATTCACCCAATGACGTGAAATTTGGGAAGACACCAGGCAATGCAGACATCACATATTCAAGGGTGTATTAAATCAGATGCACTTCTTGTACATAAAGAAACCCCAAACATGAAATAAAACAAACATGTTGTTTCACCTTCTTGAACTTCCATGTGCCATGTCGGAAAAAATATCCTTAGAACAATCTCATCAGGAACTGTTCTCAGTACTAATTATATGCCCATTTAAGCATTTGGAAATGAGCGTGAAGGTTGACATTTGATAGCAGTTTATCTCAGAATTAACTGAAAGGGGATGTAGCCCTTCAGTGAATTTAAAGTAATTTGATTCCCTTTTTGCCAGCACTTATTTCAGGATTTTTTGTAAGTTGTTGTTTGAAACCCAAAGTTGTTGGGCTTCTATTATACCAAAATGGTAATCAAATCTGCTGTTCATTGAAGCAGCTAATTAGAGAAATGAACCAGTGGTCGGGTACTATAATTGGGAACCACAGTTTTTCCCTAAAAACTGTGGTAGCCATGACAGATCTCCTTAAAGACTAATATCCCACAATGCATTGGACAGAAACAGAAAACATTTCTTTCAAGAACATGCTTTGCAACACAAATGTTTGACCTGCCCTATGTGTTACCTGTTTTATGTTTCTCTGAAAGCTTCATCCAGTGACTTAGCTATAACATTAAGGACTGCAACATGATGCCCATCAAACAACTTTCATAATCTTTTGAAGAGCATAAAACTCATCAATGGTTTTTGTTTTTGTGTATGTATTCAGGAGCTGCTGCCTTGTGCACTTAATTAATAGAACAGAAAAATATGTGTGAAACAGATAAAGGGTTATTTTGCATTTTCCAGTATCCATTTGTGTTTGATATTAGAATAAAATGTCTGGAAATAATGAACATAAAATTGACTGATTACAGTGGCAAATTTGACAGAAGAAAGGAGTGGGAAAACAAGATCATTTTTGAAGTCAGTCACCCTGTAACATGATCCAATGCAGAGCATGCAACTTGCAAGGAATTCATAGCCTGGCTTTGAATTTTTGTTTTGATAGAGCTCCGTAATTATGAAATGCAGACAGAGTTCCTGCTTATGGCATTGCAGTCTGAAATAATATCCAATGAGTTAAAAAAAAAGATTGCTAAACTGTGTGGCTTTTTAAACTTGAAAAAGCAATCAAACTTGAAGATGTCTCAGTAGCAAGAGTGGTGTTCTTGACCATGTATGGCTATTAACCCTAAAATGTGAAGGAGAGTGTTAATGCCTGCAGACTTGAAAATTTAATGCATGGAGCTTATTCCTGCAAACTACAAACACTTATTACTTGTTGGTCAGTTGATAATATGTGGCTGCACTTGCAGGCACTTGAGTTTAACAACTTCGGCAGTGAATTAGTGTGGTGAGTTGCAAATTGATGTATTTAAAGCGTGTGAATCCAGCATGCCTACAGGAAGGTACTGGTGAAGTACACAACCTTATAAGTTTTACATACCTCAGGGGCATATGGTTAACCACTAAATGGCACACAGTTACATTTGTATTGCAAGTAACATCTAATTTTGGAGTACCTTGCTGTTCTGTTTCAGTAGCCTACAGCAGTCACTTTTATTGATTTTATAACTGGCAATTAGTTTCATCTTTATTCAAATTAAATACACTTTGGATGCAAACAATAACTGTTTGTACATGTTGCTGTGACACACGAGATGAACATATATAGGTTCTTAAACCTTTTTTATTCTCTCTTTTGTAAAGGTTATTCTCACTTTAAAAGAAAAAATATATTAGTTTGAATCAGCAGACTTCTAACTCACAAGGCAAGGAATTCACAAGTGCCTAACAGTCATTCCAATGCAAACTCAGTGATACAAATAAATATTTTTAAGTCTTGTTTGAAAATTTTGAATATTTCCATTCTCAGAAGGAGTTTTTAAACAATGATAGGGTTTTTTTTGTTTCAGCAAAATACTGTTTCATATACTGTAGGAAGGCAGTTTCTTCTATTACAGTGACACCCTAACAACTAGGTACAGAAGGCTTATTAAGTTACAGTTCTTCAGATCTAATTGCACAGTCTTATACTTTATACTAGCATTCAATATTTGAAACTCAGATTTGCTCTGCCTACATGTATACTCAGTCATGAAATTTGAAACAAAAAAGATCAGTCCTAAACAGTTACTAGAAGTTATTTTCGGTGTTCTAAAATTAGACCTGATTTTAGCATTTACTTTTAATGCCTTTCTTTATAGAGCATGCAGTCATAAAGCCCTGACTGATCCTGCAAGGCAAAAATAACTGAAACCACCCACCCCCCCCCCCCCCCCCGGCTAAATCCTGAAATTTTAAGTTACACCACCTGCCAGCATCACAAACATGCCCCATTGCTCACAGAATGATGATGCCACAAGTTTGTTTACATGCAGCATGCATAATATGCATAAAATGTAACTTTTCAGTATGAAGTTCAGAATATTTTTGTGTGACCAAATGGTTATGTCATAATGAGAGGGGGAGTCTGCCCAGGTATTTTGTCAAAAGGAGGGGATTTATTACTGCCAACCACAAAGTCCAAATTGATGGTGCTCTTGGCCAAACTTACAGGTGGGTCCATGCAAAGCAAAAAACTTGGTTCGAAGCTGATCCTGTAAGGTGCTATCTGAAGGGTTTTAAAGTCTATTTATGTAAGTTCAAACATTGCTGCTAAGGTGTCCGCTTCTTAAGTAAGAAACCAAGATACTGACATGAAAAGGGGGTGGGGGTTTACCCTCCTTCTGAAAAGGGGGTCAAATCCTTCCTAACCCCTCCCCTACCTTGACTGATACACATTATTGGGTCAACATGATGTTCCTGAGATGCAATGTTCAAAGATTTGATGTTACCTGTTTTCATACTATTTGAATGGTTGGTAATGATTACATGGTCCTTTATCCTAGGGTTAAATGTTCCCTTACTACTGCAGGAAAATTGCACGTGGTAGCAATGAACCGTGGGGAATTGGCAGTTTATAACCCCAAGAGTATAGCCAACATAAATTTGCCATGGATGTGTAGGAAGATTGGAGGCTGCATGTGTATATTAAATGTTCTGTTTCTTTTTCTTTAAATACAGGGCAGTCTGTGGATGGTGAGTTGTAATTTCATGTTTTGGTTTTTTTCCAACTTCATTTCAGCAATATATGTACAGTATGGATGGACAGAAATACATCAGGGACAGCAGAGACCAGGGACTAAGGGGATTAATGCCCTGCACTCCACACTTTTCTGCTGTTGCTGTGTGCATATTGGGTTGCCTTAAATTGAGAACTGCGGATTTTATTCTCTTAAAAATTTTCAGCTGCTTTGATGATTAACCCTTGACTTCAGAATTTGCTCCGCACACAGTAACTTTATACATACTACTTGATTGAAATTTCTTTTCAATTGCGATTTTATTCGCTGGACCCAGGGGGAAGGACAGACAGGACATTTTCATTTGCATCTGTTGATGTTTAAGTCATGCATGTTTGAATCAGTGTCACAGTTGTGTTTTAATTTAACTCTTCAAGCTAGGTGTATTTGTTGGCATTAGATTAACACTTGCATTAAATACTGATTGAGAAAGCACTAATATCTTACCTGTACAATACATAACTGTACAAATCTGCTTCCAGTACTCACATGGAGGCTTGCACTTAGCATCAAATTTTTCATTTCATCAGACATAAGGAAGTTTTACTTAATTGGTGAATACCTGTACAACAAGTTTTCTTATGATTGTCAATGCCAATATGATGTAAAATTTTTTCTGGATACATTCTGTTATCGCTGTTACAGTTAACACATGAGAGAAGTTTGAACTGCATTTCGATCGTCAATTTTTTGTTTGCAGTTTGTCAACGAACTGATGGAGTATCACAAGGACTCTTTAGTTTTCAAATTAGTGAGTCTGATAAGAATGGTGAGTTATTTCTTGAATCCTTTGTTAGCAACATCAACTAGTATTTAGAGATAAGACTAATGCGTAATGGCACTGTAGTCATGTCTCATTCATAGTAATTTCTTTGTACCATTAATGATGGATTTCTTAGAATTTATTTTACAAGAAGTCAGAATTTCAAAGCTTAAAATTTCATCATTCTTTGTTTTAGGAGTTCAGGGGCGCATTCCACAAAAAGTTACGCACGATCTTAAGTATGATTTACTGTTGGCTTAAGTATGGTGAATCAAACTTAAGATTGTGTGTAACTCTTTGTGGAACGGCCCCCAGTTTACACTATATAGGCACCTACTCATTGTTCATCCAGCTGGATAAATACAAATCTGTCAAGATGTATGAGCACCCATTACAGTAGTCCTGGTCATATGAGACCCAACTAAAGCTGCTTCTTAGTATTCTTGGATGATTAATAACGAGGTCGTGCCCATCATGATAACTGATTAGTGCTGCAATATGCTGTGATAAGTTTTGTATGACAATTTCATCATGAAGACAGTTCCTGTGCAATCTTCTCTCAAGGCAAGCTTTGGTAGTAAATTAGTTTCTTGATGTCAGTATCTTATCATCATTCAGAAGATACAAAAATCTATTCATTTTTTTTTTTGTCTTCAAGTAGCAAACTGATATTGCAGATTTGTTGAAATATGTTTATTTTAAGAGAGCATCATATGTATTGTTGCTACGTTTCTGATCCATGTCCCTGCAGGCACCCTGATTGGAGCATTGCCTTTTGAAGGTTTTGCGGGTGGAGATGAACCAAACATTAGCCTTCGTCTGGAAGATGGTTTTTCTGACAGCCAGTATGTAGATATTGATGAAGAGCTCAAGGTGATCACATTAAATCAGGAGATTGACAGGGATGTAAGTACACACTACTGTAAGGACACAGGTGGAAGTTTAAAGGGACAATCCTCTCACCCCAAACTACACTTCTAGTATAGGGTAACAGAAACTCTCAATTGGCTCAGCTTTTTGATTGACTGCTAATTCAAACAATGCAGAGTACCAAAACTTATATTACACAGCACAAACTGTTCTGATAGTGTTTTGATTATACACATTGAGCTTTCTATATTCACCATGAAGTAATAAAATGAGATTGTGTCTGGATGAGGGTGAATTTCAGACAATTGTGGAAGGGGCTTAATTAAGAAGGTTAGGAGAATTGATATTGTTTGGGATGAGAGAATTGGGCTTAATGATGGATTTTAAAAAATGTAGGCGACTGAACCAGGAGCAGTTGCTGGTTGGTGCAACCAACAAGGCCTAGGGCACCTTTTTTTTTTACCAGGAGACTGACAACGTCCTTCATTGTATGCATGTAAAAGTCATCTTCAAGAATGATCTATACTACTATCTGTGAAGAGGTGGTGCCTGGTATCATTTTGGGTGTCTAACAGGCACTGTTTTTCAGGAACAGGCACCAATAGTAAAATGAAATTTCTTCAGTTATTTGTCAATTGCAGTTTAGGTCTTTTAATCACCATCACATGGTCTCAAGTCTAGGAATGCCAATTCTGGCATCTTAATTCTGTTACTCTACCAACCCTAAAACATCCCCGGCCCTGATGGGAGGTGTGTAACAAGGGATTAATGGATAAGGGGTGTTATATTTGCATAATCTATGGTTAGGATTTGGGTAGACTTTGGAAGGTGCATGATAATTTTGAAATATTGTACTGATTTCCTGTTGACTGATACAAAACAGGAGATAGTAAAACTGCAGTTTCAGTCAATGAAATCCCTCAAGTTGTTTAGCAATCATCTCGGACAATCATAAGGTCGACACAGGCCTGAGTCATGAAAGTATGTTGTACATGTGCATTTCTGTATATACTGGCATGTAATTTGTGCCTGTGTTATCGCAATTCCATACACTACTGTACTGAATTTAACAGCTCACTCACAATTACTGCTGCAGGGTTTAAAATAAGTGACAGAAATCATGAAGTGTTGTGACTACCTATTTAAATGACCATTGAATGTCCTAATCATGCTCATGGTGCATGGGAGAGGGGGTGGAAATCACTCAGCTCATTACAGTTTTGTGACTCTTGGGATATCAGAGGTCTGACTGGGCAATCCCCAGTTCCATCCTCATAAAATTGGCCGCAGGCATTCAAGGGGACTTTGTTATTACCCTAAGCCACTGCACTGGAATGTAGTAGTATTTTTTATAAATGTCTTAAATAAAAAACCGCAAGAATGCCCACCTGTCTCAAAAGGTTTTACTGGAAGATGGTCATTAAAGGTGTCCAATCCACCAAGCTAGAATTATTGTAATGTGACACATACGTGACATATAGCACTATCCTCAATAACACGGCAGGGAATAATTTAGCATTCAAATTTTGCATAGCAGTTTTGAAGATTTTTGAGGTCTTTCACACATTGTTTGTAAAAATGCAAGGGTTATGCACACAAAGAATTGCTACATAATTTTTCATTTGTGTAGCAACTTGGCCTATTTGTGTAGCACATTGCGCTTTGATACTGAATAAATTCCCTGCAAGGTCTCCTTGGTGTGGTTGAATTTTTCAATCACTGCTCACAGTTTAACTCTAAGATAAACTGTGAAGACATCGGATGTGGAGGTTTAATTCCATCCAGGAGCAGAAAATGCCAGAATCTGAAGTAAGTGTTGAAACAAAGAAATCACACAGTCCACAAATCCATTGCAATAGACGACTACCATCAAAGCTTGTGTCTAGTGACTGATAGCAGCCATTAGTGGGGTCCATCAGATCAGCTGTTTTAAAATTGTCTTCATTTATTGTCTACACAAAATTGAAACCCTCACATTCAGTGAAATTGAAGGAACCAAGATGCAATTGAGTGAAAAACCATCCTTGATACAGGTAAGCCAGAAAATTGAAAGATTAAAAGGTGGAAGACCCCTGTTATGGCAGCCTCGGAAATCAGATCATCACTTGCTGTCCCGATTTGTTTACAGATATTGTGGATCACTATAACCCTTCTGATCAACTTCAAAAATATACTTTTTTCTGGATCCCAAAGCAGCATTCCAGCTTTAGTTTTAAAATATTATAAAATCTGTATTTCTGTACAATTCTGATCACAGCATACTGTAATTTGTACCAAACTTTGCATTTGTCGCGCATGTGTGGTATGTCATTATAATATATGTTCCTGTATCATTCATAATGGGTCCTTTGTAGGTTGAACAAGTTTCTTGGAGCCATTTTGTAACTATCATATAATTGTAACTGAATGGCAAGTTTGTAAACACCAAGCATTACTAAATGTCATTTTAGAAGCATTTTGTATGGAGCATTAGCCTCTCATTTATTACTTTCTTTTTTTAAAAGCATGACGAGGAAACTGGCTTATTTGAGCAAATTTGCATTTCTGTGGCAGATTCTAGCCTCAGTCTTTCAAGTATATGTTGCTATATGTTGCAAGGTTGCCTGCTATGGAGATCACCTTGTATCTACAGAAACAAAAATACATTATTACAAGGAAATTCAAAACAAATCAATCTTTTGTGGATCTCCAAATAATTTATCTATTTTTCACAGATATATGGCAGCCAATAGGAGTCGTGTAAACGAACACAACTCTCAGCTCATTGTTAATACACACACACTAGTTTTAATGTTTACTTCTTTTCACATTATCTTCAAAGGTCATCAGAGCAATTGTTCATAACTTCCTTCCTTGTATTTGTCCTGAGTATGCATCATAAATCCTCAACTAAATGCAAGAGGCATGAATATTCTTTTCTAAACCCTATCCAAATTAAGCCAAAATTTCATCCAGAGGGGTAGGAAAGGGGGAATGGGAGAAATGATGACTTATTGCCATCCCAAGGTAGGGAAAGTTCCCCTTTGTAAAATTTTGGTTAACAAAAGGGTGGGCTAGATTCAAGATGATAGAATATTTAGTTTTAATTCCTGCCCCTTGAATTTTTTTTTTTTTTGCTGCCCTATTTTTTTCTCTTTTTCTTCTTTTTCCTGACTTGGAAAAAGGGGTCACCACCCTGGTTTCCTTGGGGGAAGGGGACACCACCCTGGTTATACCATTGCTTCTACCATTATGCTACCATTATGCATATGCCCTCCTCTCTTATCAATTTTGGGGAATAGACCGTTTAGCCAACATACTAGAGTTGAGACACTAGACATGTACATACATTTTTTAAAAATTTCAGTCTTGCTTTCCTTTAACAGGCAGATCCAAGTCTAGGGCGATTGATTTTTGAAGTCGTTTGTGTACCATTAACAGAAGGCGATGCTGTAAGTAGACTAAACTAAAATATTTACATAGTGTGTTTAATATAAGGAACATGTAGGGGTGTAATGCCCATTCAGACCCTGGAGGACATAGCCCCACCTCCCTCCCCACATTTTATGAAGGATGCTATAAAAGTTAGTCTGAAAATGTATAATTTCAAAACAATTTACTTGTCAAAAATTAAGTTAAAGAAGAATATTAGTTTGTTCCAGTATGGTCACAACTACTATTATGATTGCAGTGACTTTGAAGACAGTCTAACTAGTTGTTATTCAGCTTGTTATCACACATATTGAAGTTTCTGGAACCCCAGGTCCCCCATCCCCCCAAGACCTTCCTCTCATAACAAAGAAAAAAACTTCTTGCATGTTGTTACTAGGGGCATGGAAATGTTTTCATCAGGAAGTGCAGTTTTATTTTAAGAATGTTACCTTACTGTGGGTTGATGGTGACAACTGTTACCCATGTACATATGCTGACAAAAGAAATATGGAGGGCTTTCTTTTACATCCTTCCAAACATCTAGCCACTTTATGGTCCCAAATTTTGATAGTGTAATGAAACTTTTAATTCATTTTAAAGTATAATTCCTTCTTTTCTAATGTTTCAAGTCAGTAAAAACTACTCATGAAAGATTCATATCAGGTATTGCAAAGGTGTAACAGCTGTCAAAAATACTTTACTGACATTTGCATCATAACTCCTACCTGTCTATGATTATTTTTACATGTTTTTTAACTTCGTTCATTTTTCTCCATGCAGCACGAACTGACGTACACAATACATGTTCAAGTTATTGATGAGAATGATAATACCCCACAGTTTGTCGATGCACCTTATACGCTTAGTCTTTCTGAGGTAATGGCACTTCCTTATTAAATGCAGCCAAGCTTTTGATTCTTTGCTGAAGGCAGGCAAGCAATCTATGCAATAGTGATGTTTTGTGTGTATGTGTACATGTATATGTGTGTGATGCTTTGGGCTTGTGTATAATGTGTCAAGAATGGTAACTAATAGAGGATCCTCATAGTTGATATGGAGATGGCCAATAATGAGTAGAACATCCCTACTGAGCCCAGTGGAGGGCAAAGGTCATTTAAGGTTGCCAGGTCAAAGTCTCTGTACCATATAAATTTACACAATATTTCAAGTTGGAGCCTTGAATCGTGTTAATTTCACATAGTATGTGGATGTGATGTAGTGAGTAGAACCATAGTTTTTGGTGGTCAAAGGTTATCTGGTGTCTCGGAGGGTCCAAATCTCTGAACCTGATTTGCAGATCTCAATATAGAAAGCTTGAATGCATTTCATACACAGACTTTCAATTTCAATGGCAAGGAATCACTAACCGTTTCAGGTTTTTGCTTTTAAAAATGAAAAAAAAAATGCTCACTTTCGAACAAATCATCTATGTACAGTAGATAGAGTTCTTTCATAAATAATTTAAAGGAAATAAGATACATGCCAGTGAAATGCAGTCAAAATAGCTTTTTGTGCTCATGAATTGCACTTTAAATGTGATTGAAAGATGACTTCCAATTTATAACAAATTAAAGCTCACCTTAATCAATCTTCATCATTGAGGAGTATTTTGCCTATGTCAACGGGACTAAGAGTATTATTCACTGTACTGCAAAGTGTATACTAACATGTTTGGTTGAAAATTGTGTGAATAAGCACATTTAAGAGAAGAGCAATTATACAATAAAAAAACTATAACTCGTTCAACATTGTGTGTACAAGTCTCTTTTCTTACCAGAATTTCTCCCCCCCCCCCCTTTTTTTTTTTTTGTAAATCACTCCGCTGTTGAAGTCTCAAGCGCTGGGTACACTGCAACATTCTTAACATTAAACTAAGTTGAAAGCTCAGTATTTATGTTGCTAATGTCTTTGTGTTATTTTAACCTTCAAGGTATGAAATGTTTATATACTGCTCTGACTGCTCTGTATGTTTCAATCTTGCTGAAATAATGCAGGGCATGATTTAATAAACTAATGGAATTATACCGTTCACATTGCTGTTTTATATTTATATCTTTCTACTATTTTATATTTACTTTTATTTTGTGGCCTTATTTTAAAATACACCATCTACCAACTTCAATCAGAATTCATGTAAAGCCTTTTAGTGGTTGTAAAATTCAACTTGAAGTACTGGTATAGCCTGATGAATGTTTTCACAGCAACCATTTGAACTCAATGGCTAGATTTAAATATCCACAAATGTTGAATTTAAAAGTTATTTCTTGTCAATAACACAACAAAATTTACACATAAGTTTTGAAAAATACCATGTAGGCTATGTACAGCTATTTTTCATCATATTTAATCTCCCAGTACATAGAAATTGTAGGACTGTTAACAAATTAACATAACATGATATTTTATTTACAGCTTACAGAGCCAAACACTGTTGTATTTACTGGTGTCCAAGCAACAGATAAAGATGCTCATGGAAATGGACAGATAATTTACAGGGTTCTGCAAAACCCAAATGATCCAGTAAGTCCCTTTAAAAAATTTAAATGAAAGGGCAGGAGCAGTCATCCCAAATTGAAGTAGAATGGTAGACTGTCCAATTTCATGATTGGTTGTCAGGAGTCATGTGACAATGTTTTTTTTCCCTTCAGATGTGAAATTTACTAGAAATAACTGCTGGTTTACCTTGAATATGCAATAGGTAAATCATAAAATGTAATATAAGATACTTTGAAGAGAAAAAGAGGAAAATTGTGCCATTTAGCATTTTCTTCAAAATAAGTTTGGGGGACTGTGCTTTACCTTTAAGGCTGGAGAGGGTCATCTATCTAACTGGGCAGTTGGGCACAGAAAATACATAAGTAACTTGGCAATGACTGCCAGTTAGATAGGCCTTAATGACTCGGCTCTAAGGCTTCTTTTGAAGTAACCTGTTGAATGTAAATTGCCTCCATTCTACATATTTTGGAAAAAAACACCCCATGCTCAATCTCGTAGAAATGTTTCTCAGTAACCAATTATATTTCCATGTTAGCGTTTGAAAATAGCCGTGAAGGTGGACATTTGATAACAGTGCATCTTCCAATAAACTGAATTGTGATGTACTCCTTCAGCAGTTTGGGAGATAACCACTTTCGGGAGTATTACCCCGATTGGGGGAAAATTTGCCTGTCCCAACGGTATGAATATTTATGAGCACTTAGTGTCTACCTCTTCACAGTTGTCGAATTGTTAAGTAAATGTGTGTATATTCAATTGTGAGGTAATAGTTTAGACATAAAAAATGAAATTACCATGGACCTTCAACTACGTATTTACAAACATATGTGTTGCCAGGACCCACCTGCACACCTTTAAGTGAAAAATGGTGTACAAAACTTGCGACTTCGTGGAGTCTATAAATTAAGCTTTGGACAAAGAACATAGCAAAATTGCTTGATTTCTCAAAATCATCGTGGTGAACAACCAAACATGATGAAGCTTTTTTATTCCCCTATCAAGAGTGTTTTTAAAATGCCTGAATTTCTCTTTCCTAAAATCGATAAAAATTGCAAGGCTGTTTAGAATGTTATCTCCGCTGAATTTGCACAGTAGGATGGCAATGCATCTTGGGAGATATTTGAAAATGGCGCCGCCCATGGCAAAATAATCCCCCGATCGCGTGAAAATTGATTTTCCCACGAAAGAGGTTATCTCCCGAACTGTTCAGTGCACTATAAGGAATTTGATCCCCTCTTGCCAGCACTTATTTCTGGATTTTTTGTAAGTTGTTATTTGAACCCCAAAGTTGTTGGGCTTCTATTGTACCAGAATGGTAATCAAATCTGCTGCTCACTGGAGCAGCTAATTGGAGTAATGAACAGGGGTTGGGTACTAACTGCAGTTTTTCCCTAAAAACTTAAGTAGTCATGACGGATCTCCCTAAATGCTGAATATTCAGTAATGGGTTAATTGCATAGCTTGTAAGAAATCAGTACTCTCTTTTAGCTTCACAAGCAATTAACCTTCTCTAATTCTATTAGATCATGATATTTTGTGTTCACATTCATAGAAGACTGCATTTAATCTGTGACTATTTTGATAAACAAGATGGAAAACAGTCAATATGTCTCTACTAATGTTTCAAGGATTTTATCACACTGAATGATATCATGTTATCAATCACCATCAATTTTCCTGCAGTTACAACTGTTTGATACTAGACAAATAACCATGTTACAATGCATTTCTTCAAACTGAGGGAGTATAACTGTTTAAGAAGCTTAGTGGCCATGAATATGTGCCATTTAAAACCTCTGGCTTTTAAATTACAAACTTAATTTAGGTGGTGAACCAGCTCAACTAATGTGGTGAAATTTGTTTGTTTTTTTTTTTTTTGGGGGGGGGTTTTTAATTTTTGGTTTTGGAAAGCCAGTTCAGATGGGAAAGCTGCAAATTTCAGATACCCATACCCTGGCCTTGTTGGCTAAGCTTCATTACTCAATAAGCTACAGTACTGTCTTTATCCACTCAGCTGCTGTACTGGTTATGCATCATGATTGCATTGTATCTGAAAGGGCATGTATATGTATGATTGTGAAACTTATGCACATATAACACTATTAAGGTTCTATAACAGCTAACAGTGCTTTTAGTGTGTTAATGCTGTAGGTTTACACATAGACTCCCTCTGCATTCGCTTCTGCAGACAATTAACTTTTAGTAACAATGCAAATTCAGATTAGGCCTACACAGTCAACTGCTTTTATTGATAAACTTGCAGACCAATTGAGGTTGAATTAGGTAGAAATTTTGTAAAGTAAATGTTGGTACTATCTTTTATTAAAATGAATTTTTTCTTGGTGTTCATATTAATAATAAACATATATTCCTTTAGTACGAATGTTATACTCAACTATCTGTAGGAAAACACACTTGATTAACCTTTTTATTTCCTGTTAAAGTGTTTGTAAATGCCTTACAATAAAAAAAATTATTGCTATAGTTTCAAATGAAATGATTGGCTGACATCATTTCATGAATTCAAAAATAGAAATTGACCTGTTCAATCCAGACCTTCCAAATTGAGTTTGAAGAATATGGTAGGAATTAAAGAAACTGTGGCAACCCTTTCAGGGCTTGAAAAACTTTCTGATGTCTTGTTGCCCTATTGGTCAACCCATTTTTTGAAATTAGTAGTTTTTGGTTGCCCAACATTGCTTTATTGTTGCCCAAATAAAGACATATATCAAAACATAAAGGAAATTAGGAAATCATGGTAATGCCTTGTTACTTAATAACTTTGGTGGCCCATGGCATTACAGTAACAATCACTGTAGCAAGCATTGACAGGTACAGTACATTGAGTAGTAGTGTTTTTACAATAGTTAATGGAAAACTTCCAACACAGTGATCATCTGTTTGCACAGTGACTTGAGGTGCCCAGTCAGGCATGTTCTGCTCTGCATAATATCTGTTGCCCAAGCCATTAGAAAAGATGCCCTCGGGCACTTGGGCACCCTATTTTTCGAGCCCTGCCCCTGGTAAAAATTTTTCTCTGTAAATAAATATGTTCCTTGTACATTGAGCATATGAAATCAGAACTCAGTATTTTTGAGGGATTCAAACCACACTTACTGATAATAGCATTGTAGTGTGTAGTTTGAACATTTTAATGTCATGTTCAACAGTCACACCAGGCTTCCTGAATTAGTTTTGCCAAAGTGCTAATTCAGTGTGCCAGTGTTTGCCATTGTGTTAAATGGGCATGTGTGCCCCTTTCCCTTTTCAAAATTTCCTTGTTTCAGTGTTTCTTAAGGGCTTTAGATATAAAATGGTCCGTAGTCGCATACAATTTGCCAAATTTTGGGTACATTATTTTTCAAATGCAATTTTTGAAAACATCATGAAAGAGGGATATTTTTTGTCAGATCTCAGAAATTTGTCAGTATACCCCAAAAGAGCACGTCATAAGTAAAAATTTGCTTTCGATAAAATACAATTGTTAAAATTTTTCTGATGACAGGAAGCCCACAACTACTTCTCATTCTTAAGAGGTGGTACACCAGAACTTACTTTACTCCAGAGACTAGACTATGAAACAAAGAAGAGTTGGGAAGTATTGATACAAGCGATGGTAAGTTCATAGTTGGTATAGCCATAAACATAGAGACAATCATGCTTTATGAATAGAAAAAAACCTACCCATAATGTAAAGAGGGATCTTAGCTCGTGGTTTGAATAGTATCCAGATCAATTTTTGTGTGTACAATTGGATTTTAATCCGCCATAAAGTAGGGCTGTGACCCAGGCTTCTTTCATTCTGTTTGCAATAGACACTTTCAATGTATGGTTTTAGCATTGCATGCACTTTCTCATGACGCTAGAAGTAAATAGCAAGTTTTAGCCATCTGGAGCTGGCAAGTTGTAATCCAGACTCTATCAGAGAACTTCCTTTTTAGACATCTTGAGATCAATGAAGTTAAAGGCATTTGGCCCCTTCAAAGACTATTGCTCAATAGAGCAACAAGGTTGGTTTAAACGGGATTAATTGCCGCAATTACAGGGACAAGCTTCACCCGAGAAAACGTCTTTTTCTTGTGTAACATTGTCTAAAACGTCCTATTCAATTCTAGCAGAATGCTGCATGAAAACGAGGACAAAACCAAGTACACTACATTCTGGGCTTGGTTTGCATTTCCCACAGTGTAACTCACAATTATGTGCTGCAACCAATATACCGAACATGCTTCTTTCTTCAGTAACTTGTTCATAAAACTAACAGCCATGTCAACGATGTCTTCTTGCTTCATATGTGCCCCTGTAGGCCGGAGTTGTAGAATATGCCCACGGTATTTCCTGCCTGTCATGAGAGGCGACTAAAGGGAAATCAAACGTGACCTTGAACATAAACTTGAATATGAAACTTTTTATCGAGTTGACTGACACTATATAACACATTTGTGTTGGCGTGTTGTTAAATCTCATCTAAATAAGTAACTGACTGTCTTTTTTTTTCATTTTTGTAGGATAATCCGTCAGAGGACCCAAACAGTAATGTGACTACATTAACAGTCACTGTATTAGATGATGATGACATTGGCCCATTCTTCCTCCCGTGTTTGTTCCATGAGAACGGTACAAGCTGTATTGAGTTCTCATACATAGCAAATGTGACAGAAAAGATGGTAAGCTTTCATTTGATTATGGTTTAATTTCAAGGTGTATGATGTCACGTGCAAACATGGCGTTTGTTAGACCTTTGTTAAGGCAATGTAACAAAAGATTTGAAACTTACATTAGTTCCTATCAAAATATTAAGATATTTATTATGTCATTTCTCAGGGTATGCTTCTCTGCAGTGGTGTTCGCTCAGGAAACAATAAATTGGGTTTTCCAATTCTGAGAAAAGTGGCCTATAACATATGAATGGGAAAAGTGCTCTATGGGACATAATGGTGTCTAAATTATCCTTAATTGTCTTAATATGGAACTGGTGAGTAAGATTAGTGGAGTCAGGAGAAGGAAATACTCTCAAAATATTCAGAGCAAAAAAAGGATCTTTTAGATGTAAATAAAGAACCAATCTAAAAATTTGAATGAAAGTTTTAAGTTAAAGAGGGTTGTTGTCACCCTTTTAAAGATGTTCAGTTTCAATTTTGTTTTCATCCCTAATTTATTTCACTGTTAGGGATGTTGCGTCTGAAGGATAAAAGCTTGGTTAGGACTTGTACTACCTAATAGTGGGGTGCTTTCTTTTAATTTACTTAGTAACAAAGTAAAAGCCACAACGCAAAGCTGCATGGGAATGAGAATGATCATAATTCTACTTCTAAGTTTACATTTAATCCAGCAGTTTTATGAAATTTCTCACTTTTCATTTGATTCTAGGCCTTTCAAGAACCACTCTCCTTTTGGCCCGGTAGGATTCATGCCATGGATGGTGATGAAGCTGTACAAAACTCACAACCAATTATATTTAACTTAACTGATGGTAATCTTTCATCTATGGTGTTGAATTTTTTCTCTTTTATAGACAATATGTCCAAAACCAGTGGTTATGGGAAAGAAGGAAATAATTTGTTTAATGTGGTACAACATACAAGGAAAATGGCTGTAATGATGATGACATTTTCAGTCTCAGAGACAAACAGTACCTCTGTCTTTATGAAACATTATGTGATGAAAAAGAGAGTGTAGTTTTATGAATTCAATTTGTAAAGATTTGGGTGAATAAATTATTCTTCAGAAATAAATTATTGAATTTTTATCTAAGAGAGACTTGAAAAGTACTCTATTATATTACTGAATAATCTATCATGCATACTGAATAAATCTATTGGTCTGAATCTGTAAATACTCTTTCTTCTGTAAACCAAGCTCTGTATTTCACTTAAAAAAACATTGTTTTCATAACAGTCTCCTTAAAACTATAACTAGCCCCGGTTATTTCCTACTCTCTCAAAACACTTGGGTTAAATTTAAACAGGATCCATGCTCTGTTTATTCCAACACCATTCTGGTTAAATTTTCATGCAATCTGGGATAAACTAAAACAAATTCTGGTTAGAACAACTAGGACACAAATTCTGGTTAAAACAACTAGCATTTAAGTTAGTTTAACCAGGATTTGCATTAAAATTTAACCAGGATTGTGTTGGAGTAAATAGAACATGGATCCTGGTTAAATTTAACCCCAGTGTTTTAGAGTATAGGAAGTATGTTTGATGTACCTTTCACATATTTGCATATCAGCATTTAAACTGAGGCTACATTTCAAAAATTTATTGATTCATTAACACAGTCAACTCTGTAACATAATCTCAGATCATATGCCATTTTTTAATTTAAATTATGGCACCTGTTTTGCCTATTATGCTACATTAACTGATAGCTGCCAATAATCTCTGCATTAGCAACTTCAAATTTAAAATACAGCTTGATTTCTTTAACGTTGTCACTGTTACTGTTAGAGCCTCTCAATCTGAGCCTTCTGAGTTGAGTGCAGGTCTAAAAGCTCTGTTTATCACACAGTTTGAATGAATCCATGACATTTCATTGTTGATTTGTTTCAAAATGTCTCGCTTTAAAATCTTTTTGAAGAATATAACAAGGTACCTTTGCTGTCTTGTCTCTCTTTATAAGTCTCAAATAGCTGTAAGTAACATTAATTCTCTCATTGATTTCGTTTTCCTTTTAACAGCAGATGAAGCTTTCAGCAAATCATTTGTAAGCTGTGTGGGTGTCCTTGTGACTATATTTTGCTCTTTTCTTCTCTTTTTTGTACAGGAGAGCCCCCTAATTATGCAGAATACTTTGAAATTGACAGTGTCTCAGGAAATGTGACACTCTTACAACCTGTAAGACACTCAGAGATAAATGAGTTCAGGATTACTCTTGTCGTAAGTTTTGACACAATACATAAAACATTAGTGAGCTAGTCTTTGCAGAGTAATTTATCTGTAATTATAGTGATTTTAGACTGCATGTATTTGTTTCCATTTCATTAAATTAATTTAATTGCCTCAAAAGATCCCTTGAGTCCTTTGTTGTAAAGGTTAGCGTACATCACTAACCTTCTGTCATGATAAATTTCAACAAATACAAAGCTTTTACAAAATACAACTTCACAAATGACCTTTCCGATTTTTAAATGACCACTCAGTGGAACATTAGGTGGCTAGAGATGTATTTTAGATTATCATGCTATCAGAAGTTGTGTAATAAATATCAAAGCTTTTATATGTTTTGCTTATACATTTTGCTGTTTGGAGACAATATTTACACCATTATATCACATGTTGAATCATTTGTAAAATGATTTTACAAAAATATTCTGATATGTATTGGCCATGTTAACCAGAAATGATGTTAGCATAACATTACAATAAAGTTCAAATTAAAGTTTTGTTGTCACTTCTTACCCCCTTCATCAGTTTCCCCAAACATGCCCCACCAAACTCCGTTCCCCTCCTCCTCAAGTTTTATCCTCTATAACCTTGTCATTTTCCTTCTGTCATGCTTTTTTCACATGTACGCCAGGCTTGGGCACTACATACCATTCTTCACTTGAGTGTAGTGACCACTAATGTTGTTCTATGGGAAGGGTGGGGGGGGGGGGGGGAGATGTTATTGGAAGGTTTTGTACATTCATTCTTGACTTCCGACTGAGATGTGTATGTTCCTGATTCAGTCATGATGTCATTCTAAGAGTTGTTATTTAAGTCAATTCAGAATTGCAACCATTTGGGCAGCTGATACCTTGCACTTAATATATTGGAGTAATGGTCCAAACTTAAAGGCCCAGTTCTCTCACCCTAAACAGTACCAGTTCTTAACCTTCTCACTTAAGCCCCTCTGACAATTGTCTAAAATTCATGCTCATCCAGATACAATCTTAGTTTGTAGCTTCAAGGTGAGTAAAGAAAAACTCAATTTTCTATAAACAAAACTCAGTACCATTCATTCTGTGTAATATAAGCTTTGGTACTCTGCATTGCTTGAATCAGCTGTCAATCAAAGAGCTGAGCCAATTGAGAATTTTGGTACCCCTGTACCAAAATTGTAGTTTGGGGTGAGAGGTTTGGCCCTTTAATGAATGCCATTGATGCATGTAGTGACTTGATCTCTTCATGGTGTCTTGCAATTTCACATGGTCATCTTCTTTTCATTTTTAATGTTTATTTTTGGTCTCCAGGCATCAGAAGGATCCGCTCCAGATGCTCTATCCTCATCTATCATTGTGATTATAAGAATCAATGAAATCAACTTCAATGAACCTAAGTTTGAAGAAGACACTTACTTTGGATTCATTCAAGAAGGTGCCTCAGTTGGGTCTCCTGTCTTTCTATCAGAGAATCTTGACAGTCCATTGACCTTGCATGCCCTTGACCCTGATTTGCAAGAGGTATTGACCCACATATCATGATATCTGCAAATAATATGAAAGTAAAAGAGGATTTGCTCTATAAATGTGGGGAAGTTATTATGGAGACACTTCTTGTCGTATATGTTGCTTGTAATGAGTTATTCACTCTATTCTAGTCAGACTTTAAAAGAAGGGTTTAAGGTCACATCAAGGTTTGACATGTTAGGAGGGGTATTTATTCTAAGCATTTTGGTGAAATCTGCATTGAAATTCGATGTGTGATTCTAAAGATATACGCAGATAAAGTTGTCATATTTTCAACAAAAAGTAAACTTTGACGTCATATCGTCACATTAATGGATAGTCTTTTGTTTTTCTGTAAACTTTAAAGCAAATTTCCTCCTAAAAAATCCCACATAATCAGAATGTGATCCCATAAGTGACATGGGAACTTTACAATTTTTACATTCCCTACAGGGAGGTCCTATTCCAATTAACTTATAAAGGGCAACACAACAGTCTGAAAAAACCAAGGGAAACAAATTATTTCTTGTCAATGGGGTTAAGTGATACAACCTCTGCTGCCCTGAAGACTTGAAGTCACTTTGGAACACATATCTACTAACTCCATTTACACATATTTTGAGAAATACATGTCTGGTTAGAATGGAAATTTCATTTCACTACACAGTGTAGATTTGGATTCTCTTTCATATGTGAAATTTAATTGTTTGCTTCAACTTCCCCCTTAAAGAATAAGAAATATCTCTTTTAATACCTTTAGCACTACACATCATAATGTGAACACTACCGTATTGTGCATGACATGACACTGATTATATTCCTAACTGTGTTCTTGAATTATCATAACCTATTATAAAACAAACGTATTCATGAGTTGCAGTGTTTGGGATTTTCATAAGGGCCATGTGAACTATCTTTGGACTGATGAGACAAAGTAAAGAAAAATTTTAAAATATGATTTTTCAAAATTGTAAAAAGTGGGGAGTTGGTTTGTAGGTGGTGTACAACTATGTAGTTAGTTTGAGTACATGGTGGGTTTTAGGTAATACAAATTTCATTTGCTTAGCCCATGTAAGAATCCTGTAAATACTTTTTGGTTGTGTTTTGCCCCAGTCCTTTTTGAGTTTCCCCTTTAATTCCTAGTGCCTGCTTTGACGTACTTTTAAAAGAAAAAGAAATACAAATACAGTTTTATGTTTTGACCTGACTTCCCTTTCCAGTTTTGAAAAGAAACATTGATGATTACAAAGAAGATAATATATATGGCGTTAAAAAATGGAAAGACATATCAAGGCAAAATGTAGGGCATAAAACTAGAAACTGTGTCACAAAAGATACTTAGTTCACTTAGTACATCTAAAGGGAAGTGCTATGTGATGATTTCACAAAACCTTTGTAAAAAATCAACATCTAAATTTGAATGGTTTTGACATTTTATCATGTGTGATGTTATTTAATCACCATGGCAACTTCTCTTTCAGTTTAAGATTTTTTAAGTAATGACAAGGATGCGATTCAAAAGTAGACTTATGTGATGTAAGTAGTATTCATGGTAGAAAGAGGGTCATTATTTTCAAATAACAGAGAACAAGGTGTGCAATGACTAGTGTCTGGTAATTGCTGCAATTGTCAAATAGAAACAGTAGCCGTTTGTAAGCAATGTTTGATGGTGAACTCACAGTTATATGTGTTTTAGCATATGATACTGATCAATTCACAAAAATGGGACATTTGGGTCTTAAGCAAAAAAGAAGAATGAATATTGATTATTAAATTGCTGTAACATGTTAATAAATTTGCTGGAAAGGGTCATTACAATGTAGAACGACATGTTTGTGGAAGAAACTAAAAATGTGTGTTACAATAACTGGTTGGAAGTTTATTTTAGTTACATGAGACACCAAAGTAGGTCAAAACCAACAAGGATAAACTAAGAAGACTGATGTTATAAAGTGTAATTAAATATTAAGTTGTTCATATTACAAGTTGCTATGATACATGAATGTTTCTGAACCAAACCTCCTCACATTCTGAACGTATGACCATGTAAATGCCAAATGCTACATTAGTTATATAGGACACCATTTTGTCCCACTTTTGATAAAAAATGTTATATTTGCATAAAGACTTTCCTGGTCAGCCAACCTTTGCAAAATGTAAGGGAACAGTAGTTTAAGAACAAGTTAAATTTCGACTCCAACGTATTTGTAACATTTCACATCAAATTATATTATTTGCTTAGATTTTTGGTGGAAAAATATGGTTAGGTACCTGTTTTGGTGTCTTCAGAACTAACATTAAAATTTTGTAGCCAACCAATACAGAATACAAAATAAAAGACAAACATTTATTTAGAAGTATAGACCATAATACTATTAAATCATAGAATGAAAAATTAGTCATGAAATTATGAGTCACAGTGACATTTAAGCCCAATCAAAGTCAGGAATACTTTGTTAATATCCCAGTATTGTGTCTTTGCACATATGTGTGCATTATACTATTACACTTGAGTGAAAAAGAGACTGATCCTCTTATGAAAATAATCTTATGAAAATGAAAAATACAGGTGTTGAGAATAACTCTTATTCATCAGGGTAATAAAATTTATAGCACAATGAATAAAACATTTTCAGGGTACTTAAAATGACCCCAGGGGTAGTTGGGGGTAAGGGTGAAAAAGGAAAACCTACAAAGAAGGATCCCAGACCATTTAAAACAAAGTTTTGATTAATTTGGTTATGTAACAATTGTAGTAAGGGGGGGGGGAGCAATTTGATCTGCATATGATGATAAAAGGATACATAACTGCAGATTGGTATTTGAATATTTATCATAAGACTATTTAACAAGCACAGCAATGAACTGAGATGTTTCTTTAATTTCAGGATGAGGTGTTTCGTGTGTCTTACATGTTGAATGATCCAAGTGGGACATTCATTCTAGCAAACACGAATGCATCTTTTGCTGAAATTGTGACAAATGAGATGATTGACAGGGAGAGGGTTGGATTATACACATTAAAAGTAAGTATAAGGTTTTTGTGAGATAATGGGCCAATCAGCCTAAAGCAAAGGATTTAACAGTTGGGGATCTTGAGGTGTAGCTCGAAACAGTAAAGAAGATAAATCACAGAAATCACATCTCACTTGATTTATTCTTGATTAGTATTCGGAACAGAAAATTTATTCTTTAAATCAATGGTGCCATACTTACAGTAGATTGGATTAAGCTTTATAAAATGACTACATGGTGAGTAATGTTTACTCTTCACCTTCAAATCAAACCACGAAGGTTCAGGGTTGCAGCTGTAGCTTGCAAACCTCATGGGACTGTCAAGTTTTTGGAAAATAAGTCCCCCAATATGATATGACCAACGTGGAGGCTGTAGACCAGTGGTTCTCAAACTTTTTCAAAATACCGCCCCCATAGGGCATACATGATTAATCCAACACCCCCCTCCCACCCAACATGCCATCATATTTATATAAGTCTTTGACTTTGAGTTTTCAGCTTTCAATTTCCAGCACCAAAATGACCCAGATAAGATTTAGATTGGGTGAATTTTTGTCAGTAGTTGCTAAACCTTTCGGAGAAGACAGTCCGTGTCAACCACTCTGCAACCTCCTAGGTTCTTATATTGCACGAATGTATGAGAACC
This sequence comes from Holothuria scabra, assembly GCA_037179385.1. Taxonomy (NCBI): domain Eukaryota; kingdom Metazoa; phylum Echinodermata; class Holothuroidea; order Aspidochirotida; family Holothuriidae; genus Holothuria; species Holothuria scabra. The sequence goes on from CM074198.1 coordinate 29,695,669, forward strand.
TCCAGGGACCCCCTAGTCAATGCTAATGCCCCCCCCCCCATTGCTTGCAAACTCCTCAGCACCCCCTTGAAACTTTTCAATGCCCCCTAGGGGGCGGTAGGGACCACTTTGAGAACCACTGCTGTAGACGGTCAAATTGGCCACACCCTAGAAATTAAAGGGATATTCTTGTAGGGGTTTACAGAAATTCTCCATTGGCTTAGCTCATTGATTGACAGCTAATTCAAACAATACAGAGGTACCAAAGCTTATATTACACAGCTCGAACTGTATTGAGAGTGTTTTGGTGATATACATTGAGCTTTAGTATACTCACCTTAAAGCAATGAAATAAGATTGTGTCTGGATGAGGATAATTTTTAGACAATAGTGGGAGGGGCTTAAGTAAGAAGGTTATGAGAATTGGTACTGTTTGGGGTAAGAGAATTGGACCTTTAAACTGTCTAACATAAGCTTAGTTTCTTCCCATAAGTATCCATATGTATTAGTGAACATTAGAAGAGCAGGCACTCTCTTTAGTCCTTAATTATTGAAGAGAGCAGTTTTGTGACCTGTAAGCACCCTAATCACATTCCTGTACAACAAACTCATCTCCAATGGGGTCTTTTTACTTATGAATGTATCTTTTCAGAATTTGTATTTTTCCAACTCGGTTTAAACCCACCATTGGTTTGGTCCACTGAGAGAGTTAAAGAAAGTGTGCTTGTCTAAAGTTATTGTGGTATGACAATTCAAATATAGGCCTATCTATATTTTTAACCAACAAAACTTAATTTCTGCTGCATGTAGCTTGATATAAGATACACAATGGCATTACGGGATATTAGCCTTTAAGGAGATCCGTCATGGCTACCACAGTTTTTAGGGAAAAACTGCAGTTCCCAACTATAGTACCTGACCACTGGTTCATTACTCCAACTAGCTGCTTCAATGAGCAGCAGATTTGATTACCATTCTGGTACTATAGAAGCCCAACAACTTTGGGGTTCAAATAACAACTTACAACAAATCCTGAAATAAGTGCTGGCAAAAAGGGAATCAAATTACTTAGAGTACATTGAAGGGCTACATCCCCTTTCAGTTTATTCTGAGATAAATTGCTATCAAATGTCAACCTTCATGGTCATTTTCAAATGCTTAAATAGGCATATAATTAATACTGAGAACAGTTCCTGACGAGATTGTGCTAAGGGCATTTTTTCTGACATGGAAACTGATAACCAGTCTCCCTGCAAAAGTGTAACTAGAGCAAAAATATTACTCTGTGTTTGCAAACAATACTCGGAATACCTTCTTTAAAACTGCCCTTTTTCTTTTTCTTCACTATGCTGCCAAACCAGCTCAGTGTATGTAACTTTATTTTTCTTTCACCTGTTAAAATAGATGGTTGCCATGGAAACTTCAACAACTGCTCAGCTAGTAAGCCAGCCTGTGACAATTAATGTAACAGTACTAGACTTGAATGATAATCCTCCAAGCTTTATAAGAAATGAATATTCAACAGCCTCATCTCGCTATGGTACTACTATAAGGCAAAATGTGAAAGCAGGAACAGTTATTATGGAAGTAAGTGAATTTTGATGTTGTTTGCATATCAAGATAGCAAATATCTGTCTTTGAATCTGTGAAAAGTGTATATTTCCACAGATAAGATAAATTGGCCTGATACTTTTATTTTTTTTAATCTTTGATGGATGATGTGTGACATTATTAAACCAGCTGCTCTTAGATATATCTTTCATAATAGTCCCCTCGTCACAAATACCTGAATGGTGTGTGTGTGTAGTTCAGTGTAAATAATAATGAATACTCTGCAGCTGGAAAGCAAAAACCCCTTTTTACCTTTTGTTGGTGTATTGGAGCATTTAAAAAAAAAATAATTCCGAAATAGATGGCTGTCAATTAGATTTGATTAATGAGCTTTGTCTGACAAGAAGAGATTAAACACATCACAATACACATTTGAGATCAGTTTTGTTTAAGTCTCCCATGTGAGTTGTTTTTGTTGGTAAATGTGAGCCAGTTGCTGATGAAAAAGTATGTGGTTCAATAGTATTTAATGCACTTAAGTGAAATTTTATTTACATTCCTTGTTATGAATGGTAATACTTTTATTCTAGTATATTTTATAACAAGGCTTGCATGGAAAAAGAGATTCATTTCTTTTTGTTGTAGTTACAAGTTGCAGATCCCGACATCACACAACGGATTTCCCAGTACACGTACGACCTCATACTGCTCTCCTATTACCCAGACTCAAACACCATACCATTTGCAGAAATGTCAATGGATAATACAGTAAAGATTGTCCTACTACAAGATGGTGTTGCTGTTCCCAGAGGAGACTATGTTCTTTCATTACAGGCTGCTGATGTTGACAACCCGTACTTACTGTAAGAAATTTCGAGTTTATGAAATTTTTTATTTCATTCAAATTTGATTTGAAAGTAATTTCAAATCAATGCTGGAACACGTTTTCATCATTTTAATTTTCAAGAAGTACAGCACAGTTTCCAAATATAGGCTCAGAGCTATTTTGATTGATTGATTGATTGATTGATTGATTGATTGATTGATTGATTGATTGATTGATTGATTGATTGATTGATTGATTGATTGATTGATTGATTGATTGATTGATTGATTGATTGATTGATTGATTGATTGAATGAATGAATGATTGATTGATTGGTTCATTGATTGATTGATTGATTGAAGTGTCTTTTTTTCAGCAAAAGCAATAAAAACTTGCTGCAGAAAAAGTGAAAAGTAAGGGAAAATTTGAAGGGGAGGGGGGGGGGAGGTCGCTGTCTGTTTTGTGCCAATACCATCAGACTTATAAATACTTCTAATTTTTTAAGCCAGCAATAACCTATATCCCTGCAACCCTACCCCCTTTGATCCTTTTAATGTAAGATTATTTCCTTGACCAAGAAATGGATTGAAAGCAAGATATTTTGAAACTTGTCTACATTTGCCAGTAGTTTTGGGGGAGATAAAGGGAACGGTTTTATCCTTGGAAAAAATTTAAAACCTACGATATGGGTTTTGCAAAAACTTAAGGGGATGTAGTCCCCTAAGCCCTTACCCCTCCTGGACCATGCACAAACTGATACGGTATGTCTTTAACTGTGTTGTCATTGAGTGGACAAAGGCAGTGGCATTTAAAGCAGTAAACATTAACAACTGGGCGGGCAGTCTTCAATTCTCCCTGAGTCAAAGTTGGGTGGGTTTTTATCCAAAAACTAGTCTATGGTTTTCCTGTCTGAAATGTCCTTTCAAAAGATGCTAAACTAGTGAATTTTTTCTAAATTGTTGAGTTGGTTGCCATCTGATATGAAGTTCCAATTTCACAATCTACAGGCTACTCCCACATTTTTGGTTGCTTTTGCATTAAAAAGCAACTGCCCTCCAAAGCCTAATTATTACTAATTATCCTCCCATCTTAAAAAAACAAGTTTTCACTGAATAAATGTAAATTAAAAAATGACATAAGTAATTTGTTTTATTTCAATTTACTCTGCAGGTCTTCAAAAATTTTTATTGACATCAGAGTAATCGGTGAGAATGAGACAGAAGGGCCACAATTCCCGCAGGATAATTATGAGACATTTGCATCAGAAGGGACATTGGAAGGATCCCTCATCACCATGGTTACGGTATAGCATTTTCCCCATCTTCTTTTATTTGGCATTTGCATTACAAGTGGTTCATTTTCACAAAAACTTGGATATTTAAAAAGATGCATCTATATAAACATGTTTTGAAAATGATGTCCTTCAAATTCTATTTTACAACCCCTTTTTAATCAAGAAATTTTTCCTTTCTCTTCTCTTAATTCAGTATATGCAACAACTGCCAACAAGTGTAGTGCATTAACATTACATTACATTACATTACATTACATTACATTACATTACATTACATTACATTAGAAGGACTCACCAAGTTTAAGAGGCAGATTCTTGATGAGATCAATTCTAAATGTGGTGTATTTAGTTAGTTAGTTATTTAGTTAGATAAGATTTAACGACACACCAACACGAATGAGTTATATAGTGTCATACTGTTCATGTCCTCCCATTAAGTCGCCTTTTACGACAGGCAGGGAATACCATGAGCATATTCTGCAAGCCCGAGCCAGCCCACAGGGGGATAAATGTGGTGTGACAAGTTATTGTTCATAAGTAGTGCTTTGAGGAATTAGGACATGGCGAGGTGGAGGGGGGTGAACATAATTACAACAACTATATTTAGATGCTGTGAATGTTCTGATGTGAAAATAAGACTTTGTGCAGAAATGGTTGATAAAGGGTAGGCTAACCATATTTATTTTCTGAAAAGGAGGACAGGGATCGTCAGCCTGGGGGATGTCCCACTCCCTTTTGATGTTTTATTTTTTTTTTTTCGTTTTCAAGGCATCTAAATGCAAAATGGTGCACTATTGAAATTACAGTCAGGAAAGATCAGTCATAACATATGAGAAATGCATTAAATCCAGACGTTTCTGGGCAATTTTAAAAATTGGCCCAAACTCCACAGAGAACCACTTTGAATGCATTGATGTGGAGGACTACATTGTGCCCCATATTATTCAATCGGAGTGCAAAGGGGGGGGGGGGTGCTGGTGTTGAGGGAAGTGGTATTCAAATGCACCTCAAGGATTAAGTCTGAACTTTTATATCTATTTTATTTATCCTAGGCACTTTCACCGGATAATCTCCCCATTGCTTACAGTTTTGTCTCAAATGTCGATGGATTTTTCACAATTGACGACATAAGGTGTGTACTTTTTATTTCTAAAATAACAAGTTTGTAAGTCCAGGGAATCTCTGGCAATTCAACTTTATCTGAAAACAGAGACAATTTTAGAGCAATTTTGAAATTACCCATCATACTGTTTGGTTGCATAATGCAAAACATAAGACTTTACCCTTGAAACCCTCCCTACTTAAATGGTTCATTTCTGAGTCTCATTACTAGTATTAATTGATAACTTTTTTTGCTTTTGTTTTTTTCGACATTTTGCAATTAGTGGTGAAATACGTTTGGCCAAGTTGTTGGACAGAGAGACACAGCAACAACACACTGTTACTGTCAGAGCAGACTCTGGGGGGAAGGTATGGTCTTGTTTTTCTTATGTGATAACTTGTATTTTGTTAGTCTTATTATTTGATGATAAGGACTTCATCCTCAACATGTTCCATTTTCTGAAATGACAATCCTGGAAAGTATTTGAATATAGCAAAATTGGATAGTATTTGTCATTGTTTACAGCTGTTAGAGTAAGTAATTAAAAGAGCAGCATGCCTTTGCCATACATTTGGTGTAATAATTTTTGAACAGCCCAAGTACTTTATCCAGGACCACTGTGACATACAACACTGGTATCAGTGGTCCCACAGCTGTGGAAAACATTGACCATTGACACCATAGACAAATTAGATAATTGGAATTGGGACACTACGACAGTCAAAGATTGAATCACTGGCCTTATGAACTATTGTCCCTTGCTTCAAAGGCTCTAATTGCAGTAATGATTGTTGCTATGATTCTAGACTCCAGTTGATGAAATGATTTATTTTATGAATATAAAGAAGTCATTAAAACGTACATGATGTTTGCCCTTTTAGGAAAAGACAGAAAGACAAATTTAATCATCATTTTGGACCAAACATTGGAACAATTTAAATTTATATAAATTAAGCCTGGTGCAATAGTTTGTTAAGCTTATACTGGTGTAGCATTTACTTTCCTCCTATGTGACTGTTTTTTTTTGTGTTTCTCTTAGAAAGTGGCACCTTTCAATAAGCCCCAAAGGGTTTTTATTTAAGTGCAATCTCTACCACAGCATTTGTTATTTATCTGCTAATGTTACTTGTAAATTTATGTGTTGTAATAAGCCAAATAAATGAAGGAACAAATGGATTTTATTTATTTAATTTTTTTTTTTGCACAGTTCTTCTATTGTTTGGATTTTGATTGCTCTTCACATACAGCCATTGCATGAGAAGACGATCCACAATGCGAAAATTAAAACAAATACTCATCAACTTTTCTGCACCAGTCAGATCTAAACCTCAGATCCAGTTGGGTGTTTTACTTCCCCAACTAGCTACAGTGCTGCCACAGGCTGTACAACTAAAAAGAGCACAATAGTCTGTATGCAAAGTCAGTGAAACCCACAGCACCTAGATGTATTACTGTACGTATTGTACCTTTATGCATGCTGAATGCATGAAAAGCCTACTAATTACACATATGTACGTGCACAGTGCAGTCAGTGTACACTGTGCGCAAGAAGTGTAAGATATATTTCTGTAGGGAGGAAGAAATTAATGAAGAGCCACTGTTGATGTGCTATACTCGTGTCAGATCACGATACTCGTCAGAGGATGATACGAGAAGTTGAAATGTGGAAATGTCTTTGCATAGCATGTTAAGTAGTGTCACCAAGCAATCAACTTTGGTAAATTTCAGGGCCCCCAACCTGGCAAAGTCATGGGAAAATCATGGCATTTTATTTTCAATTTCCAGGTTTGGAAATGTCATGGAATACTTTTTCTTTTGGAAAGTTGTTTGTTATAAAAAACAAAGACTTGAAAGACATTCACATCATATTCAGTGTACCACACTGTGGTAGATTAGGGTAACCAGTAATTGCGTGGTGCTGAAAGGGTAAAAAAAAAGGTAGCATAAAAATGGATGTTTACTGTTGTAGGTATTACAGTACTTCACTGTGTAATAGTTGCAAGTAGGTTCTCTACGTAATGTGTCATGGCCTGTACAAGTCCATTTCGGCAGTGAGGAAGCCCTGCCTGGGATATCCTATGAATTCCTGGGGAGTTTATCTTGTCTTGCCACTATGCCCCCAGCCCCCGCCCTCCTACCCACCCTACCTAGAAACCCAATTGAAGGAAATCCAATTGGAGAAAATGTACACAGGTTTGTAATTTAATGACTCAGAGTCCATTGTAGGTTAAACCATTTTTTTAATTCATGACAGGACGATCCACAATGCGGAGTTGCCACCATGACTCATCAAGTTTTCTAAGCCAGTCAGAGCTTAACGCAGATCTAATCGGGTATCTTACTCCCCAGCTAATTATAGTGCTACCGCACGCCGCATAATGAAAGAGATCACAACAGTCTACAAGCAAAAGCCAGTGAAACCTACAAGTTACAACACCTAGATTTTTTATGTATCGTGACTGAATTGCATGAAAAGTCTTGTGGCTACACATGGGTGCATGAGCAGAGTAGTGAGTGTACGAGGCTGTGCTAGTTCAGAGCTAGTGTAAGATATGTGTATTTCTGTAGGGAGGAAGAAAGTAATAAACAGCCATTGTTGTTGCTTTATACTCGCGTCAGATGACGATACACGTCAGACGACGATACGGTAAGTTCAAATGTGGAACCGTCGTCGCATGTGCCTATGTGACTGACCATGCCCCATTACAAGTTGAACATATTTAGTGTGTATCAGGAAAAAGCACAGTGAAAAATGTCATGCACACATCAAGATGGCAAATGATGTGATACCATTCAACTGATTTCCTTCAAAAACATTTTCATCAGTCTTACAAGCAACTTGCTATGTAATCATCCTTAAGTATCACCTTGAGCTGGTATTACAAGCAGCATCTCAGCACGTTGTTCTCTCAAATAATCCTCTACCGTGCAGGTCAGTGAACCCTTTTGGTTGTCAACAAAATTACGAACAAAATCTCGGAGGAATCGGCCTCAGACATTTTTCAGTTGTGATCTTTACTAAAGGCTCTATCTGAAATCTCTTTCTGCAAATGAATTTTGAGGCTAGAGGAAAAAACAGTCATTTTCATTTAGTGTAAGTGAACTAAAATTACAGCAGGTGAGTGCTTTTGTCAAGATTGGGATTTTGTGTCATATGAAGGCAATACTTTTAACAAAGTATTCAATTTTCTATTCTTACAGAGTGACACAGCCGTTGTATTAATCAACGTGGTTGATCTGAACGATAACAGTCCCATTCTCAATTATTCCATGCCAACAGTTTTCCTTATTGTTGAAGGAAAACCAGATTTATATGTTGGTCAAATATCAGTAAGTAACACTTATATTTTGGGTTCTTTGACACCAGATCTTGATCTGATCATCTGCTATGAAGGGTCAGATTCACTGATTAAGATGATCGAATTTGAAACGTAAACACAGATCCTGGTAAAAAGGAATGATCAGACCGTGTACAGGGAATCAAACTTTGTAGGGTAAATGCCCTTGAATCAGTAGTGACCAGAGGTGAATGGTATTACTACATAGGATTTATTTGAAGTCACTTCCACCAGCTGAGGCATCCATTCATACACACAGGGTGATCGGAATACAAGACAGGTTTTGTGCGTCAGGATCAAGCAATACATGTAATTCAATTTACTATAATTAAGACAGTGTGACCAGATCCAGATATATTGTAAATACACAATCTTTCTTCAATATATGTAAGTATAGGCCTTTTTGGTATTTTAAGTTTGAAGTTCTTAATATCCATTCAAACATATTCTGATGCAAAACATAATAATATCACATGAACTACATATGTAGGGCCACCGATTTTCCGTGAAAAAAAGATTCAATTTCCGTTTTAGCATTTCCAAATTCCGTGAAAATCCGCGCAAGCAAATTGTCAAATCCGTGATTTTCCGTTTTGCGATTATTTACAAACTGGAAAAGGGGCTAAATATACTTGCAACTTGCTCTTAATTTCGTCAAAATTCCTGTAAATACTCAGTCCTTTAGGTTCCCGCCAAAAAGGGATGCATTGATAATCACAAATGTATAAATTTTACCCCTTCCATGGGAATGATCGTTTGATATTTTCCGCTATAACCCGGTAGTACTACCTGGAATTCGATTTAGAAGTGCATTCAAAATGTATTCCTTGCTGTCTCGCAGAAAGCGCCGCGTAAGTTGCTGTACAAACTGTTCTGCTCAAAACACATAGTACAGACTATCTAGCTACAGTGTTTTGCCGTTTTTTTCAAATTCCCAATCTGTGCACATTTTGTACACTTAGCACCTAGAAACTTGTGAAGTTCGGTGGTTATTATCTTGCATAAATTGAGTCATTCCCAGCATTCCTTCCGTAATGTTATTTACAGACTTAGGCAATGTTGTCATATGACGTCATTGCAAACGAAAACAGTAATGCACGTGGTCTCTTGCAGCAAACTTCTTGGCCCACGCATGCACTAGACTTGCGTGCGTGTCCGTTTTTACTGCCAAACAAGGCATCATGTTTTGCCCGGTGACATCATATGCATAAGATCCATTGCAAAATTTAAATTGGCCCCTGCTTTGTGATTGGTTCAGTTGCGCTGATCCTTGGCAGCCAATCGCAACTCGCGCCTTTGTGCTATTTAAATTCACCTAGAAACGGCATCTCAAATCTCAGCATACATGGATTTTGCAGGGATCAGACTAAAGTGCATTTCAGTTGCAGATTCTTTTTAAACTGCTTAAAATATACGGGGATATTTATATCGGAAAGGAACCATAAGATACGTTATACGGGTGCCCAGAACTGCTAAGATTATCAAGATTGCTCTACATGGGGATCGTTATACAGCAAGAGAGTAGCTACAGTACATACATTAACTCAACTACAACCCAGTACAGTAAAAGAATGCTATGTTCCGAAATGATTGGGGGAGGAAAACTAGACAGGGCATGATGTTGGCCTTAGAACTAAATTATCAAAGGGCATGTGACATCGACTGCAAACAATTGTACAGTATTACTAAGGGTTGGTTTGTATCTCCACATTTGAAGTGAGAATATTTCGCCTACAAAAATGATATCCCGTGCGTGTAACAAACTATTCCCAATATTTTCCATCCTGATCTGGTTATGGTAATACGATATGCACTAAAGTGACAAACATGTGACTTACCCCTTTCTAATAATCGGTAATCGGCATCGGGCCGATTAACTGTTAAATTAAATAATGGGTAATCTGGTATTACTGATTATATCATAATTGGTCGAACACTTATTTAAAATGATTTTTGAAGTTCCGTGATTTTCTGTGAAGAAATCAAAATTCCGCGATTCTGTGACAACTTCCGTGATCGCGGAAAATCGGTGGCCCTACATATGCAAGATAAAGTGGAGGAGACCCAGTAGAAACTAAGCTTATCAAGGCTGGGCCACCTTAAACAAAAAAAACCCAAACAAACAAACAGCAATGAACACTTGAACTACAATCACAACATATAAGCCGTAGACAGAGAAGCTGTCCAGAAACAAGAGGAAACAAGGAGGACACAAAAAGAAAGAGAGATATCGAGGGAGCAAGGGAGGACAGCAGCTGCAAAGAGTGTACCAGATTTATATTAAAAAGTATTTACCATGTTAAATTATTTCAAAATAAATTATGTGGAGAAATGAGGTCTACTACAGCAATAAAAGCAATAAAATATCAATGTAACAAACAGGTAATACTGATGTAAGGATTCCTTTATAATTATTCTCGATTTATTATTAAAAGGAGACTCAAAGGATTACTAAAAGGGAAACTTTAATTTTTAAACTACTTGTGTTACATAGATAACATCAATAATTACCATGCAAGAGAAAACGATGACTCAAAGAAAGAAAACATCAGTTTTTGAAATGCCAAACTAATAGTCTATTAATTACAGTTTGATTTATTACTCCTGACAAAGCACTATGGTAATGTTTATCGCACACATTCAAATAAATCTTACTTCTTGCACTTGATTTGTTTTGAAGATATCTTCACCTGTTACTTTTTATATTTACATATCATACATAATCCTAACTTGCTGCCCCATATTTTGCATTTTAACATTGACAAAGGTAAAGTGCATATGGTTTTCAAAAAATTCCAGAATACAAATGCTGTCAGTATTTTATGCTAAAGCTAAAGCCAGCAAAAGTCATCTTTCTGCTCTAGTTTGGGCCATGCAAAATTCTTGTTTTGTAGTCTCTTATTGAGATGTTTTATCATTTTGTCATTTTTTTTTTATCATTAACCCATTTTAAATCTTGATGTTAGAAAGAAAAGTGTTGCACAATCTATGACACTAAACATTTAAAAGTTAAATTTTCAAGACCTTTCCCAGAGTGAACTCACTCTAACATTTAACTAGAAAACCTTAAAAGTAGGTACAGATTTTCTGTTCCAACAGAAGAAAAGGTTTGGTGAAAGTTAGTCAGAAAGTGTTCACAAGATGGAAATGAAAAGAATCTCATTTTCTGAACCATTGGCTACCAGTGCCACAGACTTGCAATATGTTTAAGTTAGCCCCTGTTACTCATCCACACTTATAGCTACAGCAACATCCTGTCCCCCAAAAAACTAGCAGGAAGTATTTATTTGTCAGTTTGTAATAAAGAGAGCCTATTCTTAAGCCTCCAAAAATGAGACCATTAAAAAGGAAATTTTGATATTTTAGGCAAAGTTGAAGCCAATTGGCAACTTTTTTACAGTTCTCAAAGTAACAATAGATCCATTTTCAAACAGCTATAACAAAGGAATGTGGCAAAGAATTTTGGTATTCATCTTTTTGTCAATTAACTTTGTAATTGCTGACCAGTGACAGCACAAGATTGTCAAAATTGGAGCGCAGCAGACAAACTAGGAGCAAAGGAAAATACTGGTGGGAAAAATAAATTTTAGTAAATTAAATAGCAAAATAGAATGCAAAGTGAGTGCTCCTGGGGTTGGGGTTCAGTTTGAAGCCATAGAATCTCTGAGGTTTTAGTGTAGAACTGGGTGAAAAATTTATTCCGAGGAGTGGTGTGTTAATTTGTTCTGTTGACCCTTTACGAAGACAGTTGCTTAGAACTCTTCTAACCATATAACCAGGAAATCGGGCATTTGGACAGGGATGCCGGGTTGGTATCAATTTGCAAATGCAACTACAAGTCACCCAAGCATGAGCAAAAACAAGGAAATCAATCATTCTGCTTGTTGAAGCAATCTTCCTGAAAACTGATGGGAGAAACCAGGGGATTACACGCTGACAGGGGATTATTTTAGATTATCACAGTTTTAAACTTCAAAGCACTTGTAAACTTCATTACTCCTAAGTCCTTGCTCACGTATTAGGTGCCAAATTGTTGCCAACCCCCTCCTGTCGTGTTGTCACTCTTGCTATTCGGAAAAAGTTCTATTTACTCTTTTCTTTTTGGCCATCTTTAGGCATATGATGAAGATGAAGAAGAAACATTAAATTCTGAAGTTTGGTTTAGCTTGGATTCAGACTTTTTCAAGATTAATGCTACAAATGGGGTGATTTCCACGACTAAAGATGTTTTGAATGTTGATGAATTAGAGCGGCTTGATGTTGAGGTCACTCTTCATGACATGGGGTCACCAGCTATGTCAGCTACAGCCATCATTGTCATTCTTGTGCAAGATGAAGCAGACTTCTCACCAGTCTTTGAGTATCCTGAATATGACATAGATATTCAGGAAAATTTCCTAGCAAATGGATTCTTACAACTTAGAGTAAGTTAAATGAGAGGCTCCAGATCCTTTTGCTTTTTTTTATTGCAAGGGGGGATTTCACACAAATTAATTTTGTAGATGATAGTGTGTTTACAGTGGTGGCGCCAGGATCAAAAAAGTGGGGGGGGGGGCAAATGGAGGGCAAAAGAAAATTCTGGGAGGGGGGCAAAAAAGTGTGAAATCTTGTTGGTCCACTATTATTCCAGAGCTGACTGGGGGACAACTGGGGGGGACAAAGGTTCTGACTGGGGGCACAGTACCCCCCCCCCCCCTCGTGTTTATGTTTTGACTTTTAATCCCAGAAATCTTATAAGTTGCTAGCATTGTATTATACTGATGAACCAGCACTCTGGGTAGAGCATATATATTCCCACTTTGGGGGTCTAAGGGGTAGGGTGTCCCCTGACAAAGTTTCAATTTAGTTCATGAGAGACCTGCTCTGGTTGAGATAGTCAGTTTGGCCATTAGTACTGGACACAAATAAAGATTGCCCATGCAACACAGCCACCAAAGTTAGTACCCTGTGATGAATGAAATTTCAAAGGAATTAGGAATTCTTTTGGTTTGTATATTTTACAAGAAAGAAGAGAGATTACCATTTGGTTGTGCATTTATTCTTGCTGTAAAGGTGACAGGTCATTGCATGTCTCAGATGGCCACTGAAATTTAAATAGAGTTTGTAGAAATACAAAATTATACAATTATACACTATATAACCAGTTACCTTTGCTTCAAAAAAGTCAATATAATATGCACAGAGATATATCAAAGTCATTGATATTACTGTCTTTAAAGGGCAAGAGCAGTCATCCCAAATTGAAGAAGTGTAGTAGACTGTCCAGTTTCATGATTGGCTGTTGGGAGTCATGTGATGATGTTTTTTCTCTTCAAATGTGAAATTTACCAGAAATAACTTCTTGGTTTACCTTGAATATGCAAAAGTAAAGTCATAAAATGGAATTAAAGATACCTTGAAGAGAAATAAGATGAAAATTGAGTTATTTAGCTTTTTCTTCAAAATAAGTTTTGGGGGACTGCTCTTTACCTTTAAAGTGTACCTCAAGTCAGAAAATTGAACAGCATCAAAAGTGAATTCCAGCTTTCCAACTCCCATCTTCATAAGACATTCTTGAGACAAGATATGAAATGTTGAAGTTTACTCTCTCAATTATAATGGTGCATTGCACAATGATTTGTGAGGTCATTGTTGTACTACTCAAATTTCATTCTTTGTATTTCTTTGTTTTTCTGAAAGTTACTACACTCTGTATATACCAAGGTGTTATAGCAATCTTACTTATTTGAGGTGGTGGTATTAATTAAGCCCTCACTGTTCAATATGCTAAACAAGCAAACAGGAAGTTTTCAAGGTCACAAAAACATTTTTAATTTTAAAGGGAAATGTGGGTTATACAACAAGAAAGTCACAAATTATTCTTCAATGGACTAATTTATTTATAAGAGAATAAATTTCAACATTTTATATCTTGGCCACAGACTTTCTTTATACCTGGACAGAGCATGTAACTCGTATGTCCTATCTGTAGATTCTCACAACTGACTGTGACAAAAAAGCACACTAAGATGGCTGGCATGAAGCTATAATTTGTATGATATAGCAATGACTCTGTAATATCTTAAAAAAAGTTTAATTTGAATGAGAAACAACATCATATTCTTGCAATACGTGTAGTAAGTTAAATAACATTTAACAACACACCAACCCAAATGTGTAATATAGTGTCCTGCAGTTCAAATACTCTGCAAGTCCTCCTGTTTAGTCGCCTTGGGGGGGGGGGGGCAATATGTGTGGTGGTTTTGACCTTACCTTGTATTATTTTGAAAATATTTCAACTTTCTTGCAAAATCTGTTGATTTATTTGAGCAAGTCCAAACTTCCACAATAAACCATAGCAGACAGCCATCTTGCCATGCCTATACTGACACGTATGGTCACAAAAATCTAACATGTAGTGTGCTCCGTCCACGTATAGGAAGTCTGTGATCTTGGCTCAAGAATGTCTGATGAAGATGGGAGTTTAAGGGTGCAAGAATTCATTTTTCATGCTGTTTAATATATATTTTTGAATTTTCTGACTTGGAATACACTTTAAATTTAAAATGATGAATAGTCAATTTACAAGGCATTCTCAAAGAACGCATGATAAGAATATTTGAGAAATCCCGCATATCTTAACTTGCTGTCGTGTCCCGTTAAATTGATAGTGAATTAGATTTACAGCTTTATAAGCATCACATCTTGTTTCTCTTCCTTGAAGGGATTGGACCGGGATTCTGCTGATTCACTTGAGTTTGTATTACTTGAAGGTGATAACAATATATTTGACTTGGATCCTGAAACAGGGGCATTGTCACTCAGGAGGAGTTTAAATTATGAAGAGGCAGATTTCTATTATTTAGAGGTGTTGGTAATGGATGGAGATAACAACACAGATATTGCTAATATATCAGTTAATGTTTTGGTACATATTTCTTTCTTTTTTATTGTGCTCTTTTATGATTATTCATATTTATTCATATTCTTTCATTCATTCTTGTTTAGAATTATAGGTACACTCTACACCCAAAAGAGTGAAAACCTATCCTAAAGATTGACTACTGTGACTACTTTCTGTTTGGAGTGACACTCCGCTCTCCATTGAGTGATATTTTTACCCCTTTTAGAGTTAATTACCACTCAAAAAAGTGGAATTTCATTCCATTTTCCAGTGATAGGTAGGCCTTATTGTCTGTTTGCTGACAAGTTGACAACATGTCTCCACAGAAGCATGGGAGTTGTATGCAAACTTGGTAGCCCATTTAGAAACTGTCAAATTGGAGCATCTTAATTTTGGTTTAAGTCTATTTCATACTTTTGAAGTATTCTACAAACTGAGAAAGGTTCACAAGACCAAAACTTAAAACCTGCCAACTTTCACACATTTTTTGGTCTCACAGACCTTCTTTACCACAGATCATAATGTTGAAGCTAATAAGGAAGTTGATTGGCTGCTGAAACATGAAAGGCGATGTAAATAAGGTGCATTGTAATTTCTGTAATTATGACTGATGAACTACTGTTCAGAAATTAAAAGGCATAGCCTTAGGCCTAGTAACTTTACAAAAGAGCTTAGCCTATTATCATACTTGGGTACAATGTTAATTAAATGAGGCAGATAATAGTTTGCCAAAAAGCCTTGACAAAGGCTAAGGTTACAAAGGATTACTGCTGTTTTAGCTGTGAACTTTGGACCAAATAAACTGTTTGAAAACTCCAAAGGACTTGTCTGCCTAATGATCATTAAGTTGTTATTGTCCTTTAGTAATTTACATGTAATGTTGTTATGTTGTTGCTTGCAGGATGAGAATGACAATGCCCCACAATTCAGCCAGTCTGTTTATGAAGGGGTTTATGATCCAATATCTCCTGCTGGCAGTGTGGTGGTTGATAATATTGTGGCATCTGACGCAGATGAACAGGTAGGTTCTTGATATCATAGCTTGTTTGACGTACTCTAACTTTGTCCCTGTAAGAAGGAAAGGCCAGTCAATGTCCACTAGGAACGTTCAATTATTGATGGATGCAACCCTCCGTCGAGCAGTTTACCCAACATTTCACAGACTTTAATGCACCTTTCCTGTAGAGTTATATTAATATTAATGCACCCATGCTGTACCTGTTAGGTTGCTGGGATGAAATATTTAGAGAACTTTGACACACCCCCACATTACAAGCTGGTCAGATATGATACACTTTTGATACACCTCTGCCCATGGTTTAAAAGGTGCATCCTACAATTTAGGCAACCAATCTACATACTGGAAATATGATTAAAGTTAAATGGTGAAATTTTAATAGGTAAAGTGACCTAATATCCGAGTTATTTTAAGATAAAATACTGTCATAGTATAAAAATAGTGAGCAATTTATAATATAAAAGTACTTGAAATCATCAACATAAAAATTGTAACACCATATAATGCTATAGCAACTAGTTTGAAAAGTTTGAAATATGCATGTTGCTTTTTTATATCTCCTGACATGGTTTGAGTACAGATTGCACCAAATATGAAACTAAACCATAGCACATAGGAGAGTACTTTCTTCCCCTCCCACATCACCCCTACATTGTATTTCCTACCAATTGGGTGTAATCTTTTGGCTTCCAAAATGTGTTGAGGTCCTAGTACCCCCCTCCCATATCATCCCTCCTTGGTTTCTCCTAACAGTTGGATGGTAATCTTTAAAAGTGTGTTGAGGCCCTAATTTCTCCCATCCCCCTACCACATCACCTATTGGGTGTAATCTTGTGGCTTCAAAAGTGTGTTGAGGCCCTAGCCCCCCCCTCCCATATCACCCCTCTATTGTATTTCCTACCAATTGGGTGTAATCTTGTGGCTTCAAAAGTGTGTTGAGGCCCAAGTTCCCCCCTCCCATATCACCCCTCTATTGTAATTCCTACCACTTGGGTGTAATCTTGTAGCTTCAAAAGTGTGTTGAGGCCCTATTTCAATATAGCAGTGTATAGGTTGCAGAGATAAGACATTTGCACAACATTCCAAAATAACTCACTTTTTACAATGGGAACCAATGATTATGTGATGTTAAGTAATTCTTTGCCTTCTTTAATATTACATTATTTTTCATCTTGCAGGGATCTTTGAACTCCCAAATAACCTACAGTTTGTTGGCATCACAAAGTGTGTTTCAGCTTTTAGACCCTTCTGATGCAACCATTGTAACAGCGGAATTTCTTAATTTCACCCAGACTGTTTACATGGTAAGTGTCTTAAAGGGCCAATCCTCTCACCCCAAACTACACTTCTTGTAGGGGGGTACAGGAACTCTCCATTGGCCCAGCTTTTTGATTGACTGTTAATTCAAACAATGCAGACTACCAAAGCATATATAACACAGCATGAACTGTACTGAGAGAGTGTTTTGATTATACACATGTGTAGAGCTTTTCTATACTCACCCTGAACTGAGATTGTGACTGGATGAGGATGAATTTCAGACAATTGTGGGACGGGCGGGTTTAAGTAAGAAGATTAGGAGAATTGGTACTGTTTGGGGTGAGAGAACTAGGCCTTTAAGGTGTAGCATTTTATAACTGCTAATTCAACAAATAAGTTATTAATATATGCAAAAGACAAGAACAGCAAAATGAAAAAAATAATAAAAATGATGATTAAATAACTTGAAATATGAAAAATGTGATAAATCCTTCTTGTCAATGCTGCAGTTTATCATGGTAAAAAATGTGACTTGCTCTGCAGTAAGATTGATTCAGATAAACCATGTAGTATTTTCCATAGTTTCTGATTGTGGACAGTCATGTTACAATCAGATTATCCTTTTACAAAGTAATAACCACATGACCAAGTGGTGAGAACATCCAGCTGGAATGTCTGACCAGGGCATACCAAAGACAAACAATTTACAGCCATTGTGCTTGATACTCAGCATAACCAATGGAATAGGTTAAACAAACTGGTGATACACAACTGGGGAAAAGGGATGTGGCCGGCCTGAACTAAACCAGTTGGTTAGAAACTAAGCCGTACAACTCCATCTAACTAAGTAACGTTGAATTCACTTCATGGAACAGCTAACGTTAAATACAAAAAAGATGTTGGAGAGGGAGAATGATCATGAGGGGAGGATTAGTATCAGAAATATTTTCAGGAAGGGAAGATTTTTGGATACTCCAGTGTAATATCATTGTTGTGTTTGGAATGGTTCTTTTAAGTTTATAAAATGTCCCATGACATAAGTTTCCATATCTTATAACAAAACAAGATTTTGCAAAGGTATCCAAGCCGAACAAAAATTTTACATATTTTATGATATGCAGCTAAATATTTCTTTTCTTCCCAGTTGACAATTCTTGCTACAGATCATGGGACACCTTCATTATCAAACACGGCTGATGTGATCATCAGACCAAGACTAATCCATCCAATCTTTGAGGAGAATCCAATAAGGTAAATAGTTACAACGTTCCTTCTAACCTACTATAAAGTATGTAACACCTTATTAATCCCTCTACTTGTGATTGGAAGGTTGGCGATCAGATGCTATGCATACTTCAGCTCTATCAAACTATTGTGATGACCAACCTTGTGTTTATCCATGCAATATTAAACTGAACTATCACATATCTATGGATCTATGGATGAACCAACAATTATTGAGGTATTTACAATCTATGCTGCCTCTCAATACATCATTCCAGGAATCATTGTGTCATTAACAGAATTTGACTAGAAAGTTTGAAGGTGTTATAAGAAATAAATAATGATTGTTATTCATTCATTCAACAGTATTCCACTCATTGATGGATTGCTCAGTCTTTCAACTCATGATATCATTCATACTTGCATTCATGAATATTTATCATTTGTTCAAAATGACACTTAGTAAAAAGGGAGTAAGTTATACTATCAAGTGTGCGTGCTCACAGAAGACTGTTCTCAGCAACAACAAAATTCTCATGAAGGTGAAGGGATGGAGTGGACGGGAGAAAAAGCATCCTTCCTAATCTAATTTAATGCCAAGTTGTGTAAACTGGGACAAGTACTAAATTGTGGTACCTTTTCATGCTTACTCTTTGCTTACGCTTTACAAATGAACCCTTTTTATGTCATTGCTACTCAACGATAATACCCACAAACTTTAAGCTTTAAATTTGCATGTTTTTCAGAGATTAAAGGTAAACAGCAGCCCCCCCCTCCCCCAAACTTATTTTGATGAAAAAGCTAAGTAACACAATTTTCATCGTATTTCTCTTCAAAGTATCTTTCATTAAATTTTATGACTTTACTATTGCATATTCAAGGTAAACCAACCAGTTATTGCTGGTAAATTTCACATTTGAAGAGAGTCCCATGATTCCCAACAGCCAATCATGAAACTGGACAGTCTACTACACTTCCTCAATTTGGGATGACTGCTCTTGCCCTTTAAGCATTTCCAAACACAGATAGGCCACATTTGTTTCATTATGGCCAATTTAGTAAGATGTCGAAAGGGTTACAAAAATATACAGGAAGTTATGTTGAGAAATGTGAAGCTATGAGCTTTCACTGGAGTTTAAACAGATGTAACATAATGAAAATGCAATTTGGTATGTTTTTTCCCAAGGGTGACCAATCTTTTTGAGGGAGAGCCTGCAGAATCATTTGTTACACAGGTGAAAGCTAGGGCCAATGTTGGAGATGTGGTAACCTACTCCATCATTAGTGGAAACACTGACAGTAAGTACTGACTATTTCATCCAATCTAACACTCTTTTATATATGATCACTGTTTTGAATTGAGTTTATCATAGGCAGGATACTTGGCACGTCACATTTTATTGAGGTCAGGGATAATTTTAAAGCGGTATATTGAGTTGGTTCATGAAAATTAACTAAATTTTTATAACTTGGAAAGCACGAACTAATTGCAGATGGTCAAACTTAGACAATCCCTACAGTAATATCCTACAAGGAATTGTCTGAACATTTGCCGTTAGTAGTATGTGGAGGAAACTTTCCAGGTTTACAAAAATTTTGGTTAAGCATTTCATATTGATAATCATTTCATAAGTGATAAATTCATGATTCAATTTGTTTTTCTAAAATTCCTGAAAACTTTTCCTACTTATAAAAACAAACATTACAAACTGTAGGGTACACAAAAATTAGCTTAATAAGTTAAGTAACTTATTATGCTAATTATGAGCATTGCCATGTGGTAGCATCTTCCTAAAGATGTGATTGTGCCCCTTTTAACAAGATGATGTGCATGATTTAAATCAACAGGTGTATTCATGGTGAGGTCTACAGATAACATTGGATACATCTATACAACCAAAGAACTGGACAGAGAGAGACAGAGCTTGTATGTTTTGCAAGTCCTGGCTGAGATAGACAACCCTGCAAGACAAGAGACAAGACGGAAGCGAGCAATTGGTAGGTTGATCCTCTTCTACATTGAAGGACTAAACTTTACGTAATTTATGTTAATATTTTATGACAAGGAAACCTGCATGGAAAGACTGAGCACAGTGAATTTGCCTGAGAGATAGTTGATGGCATAAAAGGCAAAAATTTTAGGAGTTAAATTAGCAAAATCATTGAAGATTCAAATATTAGTTTGCTGGGGATAATTTTCCCCTAAGGAGGGTGTAAGAGGAAAGTGAAATTAAGGTAGATACCAGAGGCTAGGCTACAGCTTAGTATGACATGGCACATCATGTACAACATGTAGCAGGGGGTATTGTGTGTCATGGTATGGTATGCAGGACTTACACTTCATCATTTACCCCATTTATTTCTGTCAGGTTATTATGTTGTACATTGCAGCTAATTAGATTTTTTTTTTCACAGATCCAAGTATTGCTAAAGTAATGATTGTAGTAGGAGACATCAATGACAATCCACCAACATTTGAAAAGAAAATATATTATGCCGGTGTCTCGCTGACCGCTACAGAAGGAACGTTGGTCACACAAATTGAGGTTTGTCCTTCTTTGAAATATTTTTTTACTTTGACACTACACAGGCAACCCCAATAAGATAAAATAACTCTAGCAACCCCCATTATAAAAGTTTGAAGGGTATATTGTACTTCATGTACACAACGTGACTTATGAAAAGCATTATATAATTATTACACCAATTAGTCTCATCAGTAAACCCAAGCAACAGGCCTTGAATTTTTAGGTGTGTGAGTGGGATCGCACATCTCACTTACCTAAAATCACTGGAAGGAGTGTAATTTTTAGCACAACTAAATGACAAATGTTAGCTCAAATATTGAAGCTAACACTGCATACCTGATACACCCCTTAATTTCTTGAGTAGTGTGATTTGTAGCACACCTTGAAATTCTAAAACTCAAGGCCTGAAGCAATATCTCCAAATAGCAAAACAATGATGCATAAATATTTTTGAAAGTTTGGGTGACTGAATAAATTATTCTTGAGCAACAAATACCTGAATTTCTATCTGTGAGAAACTTTTTTTTGAAAGGAGGCTACCATAAGGAGTTATTTTGAATAATTGATCATCCCATGTCTATAAATATTGGTTCAATCTACAATTTGAGCTTTTCCCATAAAACAAATGCAACATTTTTCTTTAAGGGTTCATGGATGTCAAAATTCACTGTTGACAGTTGTACTTGACTTTTATAAAAAAAAAAAAAAAACTTCACTGCCCTTCAGATATAATTTGTTCTGATTGAACAATGATACAACATGCCCAGTCAGGTGTCTATAAAAGAGAGTCAACTTCCTTAATAACATTGCAGTGAAGCTGTACTTAAAGGGATAGCTAATCTTCTCACCCCAAACTACAATTTTTGTAGCAGTCCACAGAAATTCTCAATTGGCACATTGTTTTGATTGACAGCTAGTTCAAAAAATTATATTACAGAGCATGTACTATACTGAGAGTATATTTTGATTACACATTGGGCTCTTGTACACACTCACCCTGAAGCAATAACCTGAGATTGTGTCTGGAGGATGATGTATTTTAGACAGTTGTGAGAAGGGCTTAAGTAAGAAGGTTAATTCAAACTGTTTGGGGCAATAGCATTAGGTCCTTTAAAGGGCAAGAGCAGTCGCCCCAAACTTAAAGTGTACCTCAAGTCAAAAAATTCAAAAACATATATAAAAGAGCATGAAATATGAATTCTAACAGTCCAACTCCCATTTTCATAGGACATTCCTAAGCTGAGATATAAAATGTTGAAGTTTATTCACTCAACTTAAAATGGTATATCGCCCAACAATTTGTGATGTCATTCTTGCACAACTCAAATTACAATCTTTGTATTTCTTTGTTTTTCTGAAAGTTACTGTTCCTTGTACCAAGGTGTGATAGCACTCTTACTCTAATGTGGTGATGTAATTAATTAAAACCTCTCTTTGCAACATGCTGTGCAAGCAAACAGGAAATTTTCAAGTTCGTAAAAACATTTTTAATTTTACAGGAAAACAAAGAAGGTTCTGTGAGTTGTACAACAAGAGAGTCACAAGTTATTGCACAATGGACCAATTTGTTTTAAGTGGATAAACTTCAACATTTTATATCTCAGCTCAGGAATTTCATATGAAGATGAGAGTTGGACTGTTAGAATTCATTTTTCATGCTCTTAATTATATATTTTTGAATTTTCTGACTTGAGGTAGACTTTAATTATTTTGAAACAGCAGCTATACTCTCACAGTCATATGGGAACGATTGGTTCACATACCACAAGCTGCCACACGTAGCGACGAGTTAGTGTGTAAAACCGGCAGTGAAAATTCAAGGTTCATGCAACAAAACGGGTCATATCTAAACTTCTGATACAAATATCTTCTTATTTCAATCGCTTTAGTGAGGATTAACTTGTTTTGAGTCTATTTACATTTCTTTCATAACTCTACGTAAATAAAAAAGTGATTTTTAAAAATTTACAATAGAGAAGTAGCTCAAAATCCACAAGCCCTTCCAAAAAACTCTTTTTAACTTGCGATCGGTACGCTCTTCTGTACTATTTCAAATGACCTTTGTAAGTTTATTTTGTTCATTACCATATTTCAAAGACTCAATTTGATTGGAGTAAACTAAGTACCGTACTTTTTCAAGACAAATGTGAAAAGGTTTAAGACATTTACCTCTTTTCTTTACTTCTCTATTGAATTTGCTATGATGTCATTGGCCGTTCCATTGTTGCTTGTGGGGGGTTTCACACATAGCCAACAACACACGTCAAATACTTTGTTTTCGATACCAGTTACTGCGTTAAGTAGTACCATTTTCTGACAAATTGGCTCACCTATATATTGCTTTGAAATATTTTTTTGTATCATGGAAGTTGCAGTCTAGTGGAAACCGAAGACTATGCCGAACAATGGGTAAACGTTTCGAAAAAAATTGCGATTTTAAAAGGCTGTGCATGGAGACTCAAGCAGAGGACGCCTAACGTTAAGTTAGGTCTATACTATTACCATGGAGTTCCGAGGTGGTTACTCCATGCTGTTACTAATACAAAACAAAAGTTACGTCGCTGTTGGTCGTTTCGTGTAGCCCATTTTACCTGACACCATGGACTGCCATTCATAACAGTTAATAAAAATGGCGTCATGCTAGTATATCTATACCCTGGGAACAGCATACCGCTGCTTATAGCGTTCTGTACAAGCGTTCAAAAGAGTGAGCTTATCCTTAGTAATGTCTTCCAGTTGTTACATGTGCTTTTTCACAGTAGGAAGAACGTAACACGGTAACAACAACAATACATCTGTTCGCCGCGGCAATATACACAAACTCTAAGCGATACCCTTGAAAATAATGGTGTCGTCTAAATCTTTGTTTACATTCGAGGATGCATCCGGTATCTGTTGTGCGATAGGTTTCTATGTGAACCAAATCACGAGAATCGTTCCCATATGGTTCTTATTTCAGATCTATACAGACTATTTTTCATAATATTTTAGGACTTCCATATTGCATATTCAAGGTAAACCAAGCAGTTATTTCTAGTAAATTTCCCATTTGAGGCAAAAAAATATTGTCACATGACTCTCAAGAGCCAATTATAAAACAAGAGAAAACAGGAGAAAGGAATTTATGTAACTAAGGGAGGATTTATGATCATCTAGTTACCATGATTGGAGAGTGTTGGTGTTCAGTATAAAACAATGTAATCTCTCTACCCCAACGTACTTTCTCTTCCTTTCTGGTGAAGTCACTCCGCACAAGTTTAATTGGAGGATCTACAATAATTAGTAGTGAAGTTGATACATTTTGACAGGGTTAATCCATGAAACCTTTTTTAATCTTTGCTTCTGTTTTATCTCCAGGCTTCTGACATAGATGAGTATGGAGGAGACTTGAAGTACAACAGTAACACTACAAGCCCAACTCTTTCAAAGTTTAAGATATTAGAAAAAACTGGAGTGATTATTACAACAGATTCATTCAGTCAGTCTGAAGCAGAGACCACATTTAGACTCAGAATAACTGCAAAAGACATGAGCGTTGAGAGTTTAGATGCAGCATCAACTATTCTACTGGTTAGTCACATTTATTTTTTGCCTCAGTGTAACAAAACCTTCGGAGACCCAAACAAGAGGGATGAGAGCTTAAAACCCATTCTCTCCTAAGACCTCTCCAATCTCCTTGGGGAGGTATGTGATAGGAGTGACAGAGACTTTGCATAAACCAGCTTCTGGTTGGTTTAAAAAACTCTGAGCCCTCAAGAACCCCTGGACGTTATCCATCCAACCGACCTACATGTGACACAGCTGTTCTTATCAACTTCACATGTGTTTTTAACCATTGCCCTGTGACTACCCTTACATCATTACGTATTCTCTCCGAAGGGCACTGAGCTTGCACCTTCCGCTTGTCTTCACTAAACCATCTAATCAAGCATGCAATATCAGTTAAATGATCCTATTTAATTAGCCCACAGTTCACCTGGCAATGAGTAAGCATGGATGTTGGTGTGGGGTTGGTCTTGAGAGTTGTTTTGGATGAGTTGGCAGGTTGTTTGGGTGCTGGGGTGGGGTTTGAATGTCTTTTTCATTTGTTACAGACCTTTTGGATCCCTGCGTTGTGTGTGGATAGTTAATGGTTAGAGTTTGTGTTTTTGTCCGGCCGGTTTGAGTTGTCTGTTTGTTGCGACCTGCCCGTTTCTAAGTACGTTTTAAAAAGCAATGAGTAAGCAACTTTGCTGCTCCAGTTTGTCACGGAACAGTCCATTGTCTTGTTGAGAACAACCTCTGTTAAGAGAACTTTCTCCACTGACACTAGACAGTTTAAAAGTTTGTTCACACTTCACAAGTTTTGTAAATGGAGATGAGCTGGTGTGACCAGGCGGGAGGGATCAAAGAGCCATTATCTTGTACAGTGGTATCTGACTCAGTATTATTTACTTCAAAAGACCGTCAGTCGGCGGTATTTGCTAGAGAATTTCACATCGGGCTTAAAACGTAATGTGGTAAATGAAGCCATGCCAGGACAGGCATATTAGAGTAGCTAGTAAACAAATTCAGTTGAATTTTATCATTGGAAAAAACTTTCTTTGAACATGAATTTGCAAAGTTGAATGACATGTGTAGGTCTTACTTGCTTGGATCAACACGGGCATCATGTGTGGATGAGCAGAGGAAATAGGTCAATTCAAGTAAAGCTGCCCTACACAAATGCTGGTACTAGGCTTCATGTAGGTCTGATTTGCTCTCGTCATATGTATATTTTATGTTTAAGTTACACATTCAGGTTCAGATACATTAATCTGATATTTTACTGATTTGTAGGTCTCAGTGATCAACAGTACAAATCGGATCATCATATCTGTTAACATGACTACAGAAGATGTTATTCCTAGCATCAAAGAACTTGAAACAGAACTCAGTAAGCTCTTCTCAGCCCATGCTTTTGTGGAAGATGTTATTCAACGCAGAACTGGGAGAGATTACCAAGAAATTGACCCAAGTGGTTCTGATATTCTTATCTATGTCCTGGAAGATTTCACAGGCAAACCATGGATAAGTAATAATACCTTGAAGTAAGTTTCTGCTTTTTTCCATATTATGGAACCATGAAACACTAAGATTACCCTAAGTAAGTTTTTGCCAAGAATTTTTTTCTTTCTTTTCTTTCTTAGAAATGCTATAACATATTAAAAGATGTCTAAGTCAATTGCCTTAAATTCATGAAATGTAACTTTATCTTCAAACACTTGGGCTCAATTTCACCAACATCAATTTTGTTGGTCATTGCTAAGTCACCTGCTAATTAGATATTATTGCTATTAGTGATAAAGATGACTTTTGGGTTTCACTAAACCCATAGCCATGTTAAAAATTAAACCTTCCTCCATGGACAAGGATGATTGCTAGAAATTAATGTACATGATCCTGAATTTTTCAATAAAAGTTTTGACACTGAAGGTTCATAATTATTACCAATGAGGTAAACCGCTTCAAATGTGAACATTTCTGTAAATTCTGTTAAAATGGAAAATCTTGTATCATTTTACATCTAGGCTCCATGGAAAAGATGACTTTTCAAAAGTCATGCTCTCCCCTAGTTTGGTTACCCTGGCTATCAGCCTGGTTCTCTTGCTTCGTATAACCCTGCTCATTGTTTTCAATTCTAGGACTTTGACTGACAGGAGAGACCATCTAACAGCTGTCTTTGAGAGGTTGTTGCCAGAGGGAGGAATCATCGAAATCAGAAAACCAGTTGATGTAGACTTTGGTTTAATTGTAGTTCCCCCAACTTTTGCTCCAGAGGGTATCCTGCTTCTCATCATTGCAATCATCATCTTTATACTGACCGTGCTGGCTTGTTTCATCATCCTCATCTCATGGAAGAAGTAAGATATCATAGCTTGATAACACGGTTTTGAGCCTGGAAAAATTATGAAATTCATTTTCATTGTCCAGGCCTGGAAAAGTCATGGAATGTTGTAAAAATGATAGAAGTCATGGGAAAGTTACGAAATTTACCCCGATAGTTTTTTTTTTTTAATTTTACAAGTAAATAAATTTACCTATTTATTTGTCAGGGTCATTACACTATAAACTTTTTTTTTCAAACCTTAGATATAATTTGGTCATGGAAAAGTCATGAAATCTTATCTTTCTCATGGTGTATGAACCCTGTTGGTAATAAGATGTAAGGATGAAAGAAAATTTGGTATATGCATAGCATTCTGTCTGTTACAGCTAGGGAAAGGATAAAAAATACAAGCTACATTGCTCAAATAATTTTAGAATTATTTATGTGTTTGTAAAATTGATTCTACATGACTACATCTTCTTCATTAGTACAGTATGTATGGAAGTTACAAAACTTGTTTTCTTTTCTTTTTTCTTTCATTTAAAGCTAAATTTGAGATTGGTTTTTACATTCCTATTTACAGGCGAGAAATGGAGCAGGAACAAAACAGGATATATCTGCCAATGCAATACAGCACCTTCAACCCTTACAAGCAAAGTACTGAAGACCTAGAAATGTGAGTAAAATAAACTAGAGCACCAATTGTGCTGAAGCTCATACCTTCAACTAAGCATCCCTATGTTGTCTTTACTAGTACAAGTGCCCTATGACTAAAATGACCTCAAATCTTGAACACCCTCAAGGCAAAAATTTTCTGTGCCATCTTTAGTATGTGTTGAGCTTTATCATGATCCCACAGGCATCATTAAGTGTGAGTATCATTGTGACAAATCATCAGCATTGCATAAGAAAGTTTGTAGGAACTGAAGACATTTTGCACATATCATAAAATGAGCCTTACAGTGGGGTTAACATGGGACCTTTAAACAAAGATTCCAGAATACTGTAAAACATATCACTAGCCGAGAATCATTACATCAAGCCACTAACTCTTTTAACATTAACTGATGAAAAGTGTTTTGTATTTTGCAGTATTTTACAAAATGGATCCCTCAGCCCATCCTGGTCATTCACAAACCACCAAAATGTACAAGAGAATCTGCAGGAAGAGACGCATTTTGTAGAATTTTATAAAATAGGCCATACGGGCTATGTAGAACATTGGGTCCAAAATTCCTGAACATCCCAGGTAGCCCAATACCCAAAGAATTTTTGTCTAAGTTAAAAAAAATCCATAAAGTTATGTGGGATGATGTGGGAGGAAAAGCATTTGGAACAAATTGTTGACAGACGGACAGATGGACGGGCAGACGGACGGATGGACGGACAGACAGACAGACTAGACAGATTAGATAGATTAGATAGGTTACATTTGATAGATGAGATAGATAGAGAGTGACATAGATAGATAGAGAGTGACGCAATAGCTCACACCAGCATGCTGGTATGAGCTAAAAATCTCCTGATTCTAGACATGTAAGTTTCACCAGTATTCAAAGAATCAGAATCATGTAATAGACTTCATCTTAGGATGTATGTGGTTATTAACCTAATTCCTGCCAATGTTACCAGCAAAAACTATTGAGAACGAAAATTCAACGGGTAATTTTTTATGTATTGTGAGAATATAAAAGAAATGAGAATCTTGCCCAGCAAGGGATGTGGGTATAGCAAAGGTAGTAAACTACACATTGCATTTGGGAAATACTAGCTAGAATGTTTAAAAATGTTGTGAATATTGATGAAAAATATTCTTGTGGTGAATTCAACACAAGAAAAGTTTATGTTCGTACAGCTAAATTTTAAATTAAGAAATACTGCATGCATAAAGCAAGCAATGGCTAAATGTGGGTCAACTCCCTCTGAAAATATACTCATCAAGTGCTGCCTTTAAAGAAGTTTGACAGACATTGATTGCTCTTCGTTTTAATGGCTACCTCAGGAGGAATTCTGGTCAGGTCAATGAGGCTAATGATAATGCCTGCCTAACTATGTAAGTAACAATAAGCCAGTTCAGAGTTCCATGCATGCATTCTCAGAAGGAACACATTTGAAGGGGGGGGGGGGGGTGACAAATGAGGCAATTGCTCATGAAGTTACTCTTGTAGTTTTCCCCCAAACCCTTTAGAATATATCGAAAGCTGAGCCAACTTGCTCTCCTGTTTTATTTATCTATTGTTCTATGTAAGGGAATAACAGTAGTGAAATTTGATGATAACCAACTTACTCAAAGCGAGTTTCAAAGATAAAAGTTTGTACACTGTTGGTATTATGTGCATCCATGCTACTACCCTTTGACCCCTTATCAGTGTAATATCTATCATTTACTCCTTAACTCTGAAATGGCTTATTAAATAAATGTATATCAAGAATGTTGATATTCACCCAAGTTGTTGCACCATATCCATATGTGTTAATTCCTCTACACCTTGTATTGTTAAAGTGTACCTCAAGTCAAAAAATTCTAAAATATATTAAACAGCATAGCAAATGAATTCAATCAGTCCAAATCCCATCTTCATGGGACATTCTTGAGCCAAGATGTAAAATGTTAAAATTTATTCACTAACAACAAATTGCAATAATTTGTGACTTTTCCGTTGTACAACTCACATCATTACCTGCTCTGTTTCCCTTTAAAATTTAAAATGTTTTTATGACCTTCAATACTTCCTGTTTGCTTGTATAACATGTTGTGCAGCTAGGGCTTAATTAATTGCACCACCCCCATAAGAGTAAGAGTGATATCACACCTTTTTAAAAATGTAGCCTAGAAACTTTCAGGAAAACAAAGAAAAACGCAGATTGTAATTTGAGTAGTACAACAATGACATCACAAACTATTGCACAATGTACCATTTTAAATTGAAGGAATTAACTCCCAACATTTTTTTATCTTGACTCAAGAATGTCCTATGAAGATGGGAGTTGGACTGTGAGAATTCATTTTTCATGCTCTTTCAAATACTTTTTGATTTTTTTGACTTCAGATACACTTTAAAGTCAGCGTCTCTCATCACAGTGCTGCATTGTAAATTGTGTTGACCGCTTAAATAAAATAAAATTAGCATTTTCTTTTTGGCTATTTCCAATGATAAAATAGCAAAGTGCCAATGCAAGTAATGACTTTTATCTCAGCTCCCAAATCATTTGAATGCATCTAATATTTTACTGCTAAATGTTACAGTGATGGTTGCTTCAGTACATACAGGGCCTGTTTCATGAGTGGGAGGTGTATGTCATTCTATTTTTGCAATATCAAACACATTTGTCATGCCCACTAGTCTGTAGCGGGCGTGTAACCAATTTGTTTGTTGTTTTATGAAATGCTTGGTTGCCATTCAAGTTTCAAGTTTATTTCTATCATAAACACAAACAACAAAAACAGATTATGTTATAGTATAATTCAGAATTGAACAATAGAACATTATGGAGAAGTGGAAATACTTTGTAATACTTTGAAAAACTTTGAACTAACTTAAACAGATTACATAGTTCACTAAACTTTAAGATGTGATAGGGTAGAGGAATCAGAATAAGCAGGGCTTTTCATGTCTGATCCCTTTTAAGAAAAGAAAAATTATAAGACAACTGGTATAACAACAAAACAACATCATAAGGAACAAAGAGTAGGCACAGAAAGGAAATAAATGAAATTGATGAAATTGCGGAACAAATTATGCACGAATATGCATTCGATTTAGCAGAAACAAAGCTCTTATTTACATGTAATGTATAATTCAAAGCAGTACGTTATGAAATTACGATGATAATTCCTTAAGAAGAATACAAGCAATGGGCCAAAATAGGTTTGAAAAAGCTTGCTAAATTTGATTAATGAAGCTTGGATATAACGCTTGAGTGATGTTTTAAAATGATGCAAAGATTTTGAGTCTTTAAGTACACTTGGAAGTGAATTCCAGAGGAAAGCTCTACGACTGCGAATTTGAGATTGGTTGAGTTATGTCCTAGAATAATCTACATGTAAAGAGTTCCTGGTGTTATAATTGTGGAAGTTGCAATTGTATGCAAAAAACGAATCAAAGCTTTCAGGTAGTAGTCCATTATGAAATTTGTACATAAATATCCCAGCTTGACAGCTATAAAGATCGAAAATTTTTAGAATATTAGAATCCGTCAGAAAAGGAGTGCAATGAGTATTGTTTGGGACACTTTGAATATTTCTAATAATCTTCTTTTGTAAGGAATGTAAATTATTTAAAATGGTCTTATGAGCGCTTCCCCAAAGTACTGTAACAAGCTATAATTTAGATGAGGAAGGATTAAAGCATTATAAATCAAAATGAGCACACATTTAGGAAGAAAATTCTTGGTTTTATAAATAATACAATTTGCACAGGCTATTGTGTTAGTAATATGAGAAATGTGTTCTTTCCAGTTCAGTTTATGGTCAATTATGATTCCTAAGAATTTTGTGAATGGCGACAGCTTGATAGAGGTGCCTCCAAGGCATAAATAAATATTTGGAATGTTGTGTCTTTTATTGTCAAAAATAAGAACTTTAGTTTTCTTAATATTTAAGGACCAAGCCCTACAACCCCATCCCCTATATAGAATTAATAAGAAGCAGGAGCGCAAATCCCGGGGGGGGGGGGCAAGGGGGGCCTTCGCCCCCTCAAGTGAAAAATTGGGGGGCCAAATCGTAATTTGGCCCCCAAAAAATTTGAGTTGACCTAAAAATATGGTCACCTTTTTCGTTTTTTTTCGTTCAAAAACAGTTTTTCTGAAGCTTTGGAAACGCTAGAACACAAGAGCTTCCGGGGGCTTCGCCCCCTGGACCCCCACAGGGGCTTTGCCCCTGGATCCCACCAGGAGTCCTTTGGCGCTTCACGTTTTGCGCCTGCGGTGCTCGTTAGGCGTGCACAGTTTAATACTCATGGGCACATTATAAGCATTTTCGCCCCCCCACTTTCAAACAGAGATTTGCGCCCCTGATAAGAAGTGTAGTTTTTGCTGTGGGTGCATGAATTAAAATCATCTGTTCTGAGTCTATTGCTATTGTACTGTAAATACTGGCTTATTTTTTTTATTTGGTTTTCTTGTGTATATTTTGTCATGCATTAAATATTTGTCTTCTTTTGAATGCATTAACAATTCCTTTTTGCCTTCTCTATGTGCTGTAATGCTTTTGCACCTGTGAATTGAACAAGTGAACTTTCATGCTTGTATCAGTTTAGTTGGTCACTGAAGTTATGTGACATATAATTAAATTCAAATGATAGCTTTACTCTGATGGGTTAATGGTGCTTTAAATGCACATTAGCAAATAGAAATGAAGTGACCTTTTTCATTCACCACCATGAACATTTCACACAACAGGCTGGCATGGCCAGTTCAAGATGATACAGTCTTCAAGCTTTTTGAACAGGCTAAGTACAGGGAATAATTTAGCATTCAAATTTTGCGTTGCAGTTTTAAAGATTTTTGAGGTCTTTCACACATTGCTTGTGAAAATGCAAGGGTTATGCACACAAAAAAATTGCTACACAATTTTTAGTTTGTGTAGCAACTGGGCCTGTAGCAAATGGCAATGCAATACTGGATTAAATTATTCTCTCAAGTAACTGTGAGCCTGAGGTGCAGTATTTTTTTTTTCTTTTAAAATAAAAGTGGGGACTGGAATGAAATTTGATTGTAGCATTGAGTAAGTATTGCTGTGTAATTGTTATCGTATTTGTGATTCAATTTCCTAATCCCTTCCATGCAGATCTAATCCTGTGTTCTTTGAGGGACATGATAACAGCTCTGTCAACATGTAAGTACATTATATGTGATCTAATAGAGCCAGTTTAAATATCTCTCCTTTCTGGTTTTCATGCATAACCTGCCCATCTGATGTCATTATAAAAACTTTATATGACATGATGTTATATTCTCTTACATGATTTTAAAACCAGTCAAGATGCACGTAGATGGATGAATGGCTGGATAGAGGGGGAGGGGGGGGAAGGGAGGGGGGAAGGAAGGGGGGGAAGGGGGGTTGTTGGATGGTTGGAAGGATATAGCATGTAAATACTCTGAGTACTATTACCTATGTTAACTTATCTATATAACTGACCATGTACTTGCACGGTTTACCTATACACATGATGTAATTCAAGTACATGTTTTCCCGTTTACTAATGTCATATACGTATTCTCATTTTTAACTTACAAATTACCATTTTAAAAGAAAAATTTAGTAGCATAGTTTTACTAGCTAACTTTCAAAATGTTTTTTCCTGTATGGAATCATAGAGAGGAATCTAACACAGCAGAGGTCTTCCCAAAGTAAGTTTTAAGTTTCGTTTTTTGTTTTAAACAAAGCAACAACATGTTTCAGTACATAGTTTTTGTATAGACTTATGCAGAGTTGATAAAAAGTTAACCTTTTTCAGTTTAACTAAATACAGATTTTAGTATCTTAAATGGTAACTTATATCATTAAGTAAATGCTGAGTGTTATAACACCCTGTAGTAAACTTTACTGGTGCCTAAAGCTGTGTGGCATTCAAAAGCTTATTAGCAGTCAAGCCTTTTGAATATTTTGGGTCATTACAAAAATGATTCACCATGCAAGGACAATGTTTGTTTAGCCTACTATTACAAAGATTCCTTATATCTTTTTATTTGTTTAAGAAATCTGTCAC
Source organism: Holothuria scabra (assembly GCA_037179385.1). Classification (NCBI taxonomy): domain Eukaryota; kingdom Metazoa; phylum Echinodermata; class Holothuroidea; order Aspidochirotida; family Holothuriidae; genus Holothuria; species Holothuria scabra. The sequence goes on from CM074198.1 coordinate 29,729,230, forward strand.
TTAAGTAGCACTGTTGAAGATACCATACCGGTTTCTTCAAAATGTATAATACTTGGTAGTCTTGCCCAGGTCTATATTTGAAATTCATTCTCAAAATAGTATTTAAAAATGACATTAAATGTTTTCAGTTGTTACTAAACTTGTCATGTTTCTTTCATTCCTTCCTTTAGTGGCACTGCTTCATATCTTCGGGAAAAGGAAACTCAGGTATAATATGATATATCTTGCTTTTTCCACCATGTTTAGTTCTGAGTATCTTAAGGGGAGTGAATTCCATAGGCAGAATAGCTAGAGAAGCCAGTCTTGAAGTATGATTGGCTACGTTCCATTTGGCAATTACAAAATATTGTGGAATAAAATTTTGCCACGTTCTGTGGACTACAGAAAGTTATGTAAGTTACTCCTGCTTGCAGTTGTGCTCATTAATACCTTGTTGAAAGTTTCTTGTGATTTCGGTCTGTGGTGTTGAACAATTACCTTGTATTTGAATGTATCCACATTTATAAAACAAAGGGATGACTGTGAAGAGGTACAAACTAAGTGCTCATGAGTATACATTTTGCAAATTTTTCCCCAATCAGGTGAATTCTCATTTTCACCAGAAAACAGTTATCTCCCGAACTGTTGTGTTAGAGTAATTATTCTCTCAGGTTGGGTCACTAGCTTTCATAATAGGTTACCCCTGTATTTAAATGTATCTCCTTTGTTTTTGCTTTAATATTTTATTTCAATTGGTTACCTTTGCAAAGTATATGAAAAATAAAATTTGACTTAAACTGAATTAACCTTTCTCATAGGCTGGGCATGTTTTGTAACTATGAACTTGAGGGTTTAATTGATGTTAACCCATAATTTTTTTTTCTGAAGTTTAAAGAGTAAACGCATTCACTCCAACTTGAATAAGTGTTGTACTAGACAAGCCTGTTTTACAAATGGCTGTTGAGTATCATGTGACAATATTTGTTTATCCTGAATTGTGAAACTTTGCAGAAGTAATTGCTTGTTAACACTCAAGTAAAGAAATATGATAAATACTTGGAAGAAGAAAATTGTCAGATTCAGCTGTTTTTGCAAAATGTCTTTGGAGCTCCTGTGTTAACAGTTTGATTTGAGGCTGTGTTGGGTGAAGTAGATGATTTGTACTTCTTCTATTTTGCAGGAATACTCAATTGAGTTTGGACCTGAAGATGATGAGGCTACAGCTGTGGCTAACAGTGTGATTCAATCAGCTGTGTTAGACTCAGAACAACAAGAGGATACCAAGTAAGTTATTGAATGAAATAAAGTAACCAGCATGAATTTAAACTGTACCTCTAGTCAAAAAATTCAAAAATATATATTTAAGAGCATGAAAAATGAATTCTCACAGTCCAACCCCCATCTTCATATGACATTCCTGAGAAGAGATATAAAATGTTGGAGTTTATTAACTCAAAACAAATTAGTCGATTGCACAATATTTGTGACTTTCTTGTTGTACGACTCACATAACATGCTTTGTTTCCCTTTAAAATTAAAAATCTTTGTATGACCTTGATTACATCCTGTTTGTTTACATAGCATGTTGTGCAAGGAGGGCTAAATTAATTACATCATGTCATAAGAGTAAGAGTGCTATCACACCGTGGTACAAGGTGCAGTAACATTCGGAAAAACAAAGAAATACAAAGATTGTAATTTGAGTAGTACAAGAGTGACTTCACAAATTATTACACAATATACCATTTTAATTCGAGTGAATCAACTTCAACATTTTAAATCTCAGCTCAGGAATGTCCTATGAAAATGGGAGTTGGACTGTTGGAATTCATTTTTCATGGTCTTTTATATGTATTTTTTTTAATCTTTTGACTTGAGGTACACTTTAATGTCCAATTATTTGTGTGATGTTGGTGACAAGCATAGTCAGTGTGGAAATTATTAGTGTGAGCCAGTGTTGGAGGTAGGACACATAACGAATGTAGAAAATTCCACCCTTCCACAATTTTTTTAGATGGATTATCAGATATAACATAGGATAAATGTGCAGTTGATTCAGCAGGAGTAGTGTATTCAAACACCTAAACATCATCACTTTCTTTAAAAATTTATCAGGGTGAGTGACACAGAAAAAACTTATTATGAAGAACCCTTTCAGCAAGAGGTAGGAAGTAACTTTTCATCAGTCTCAAGTTTGTTTCCTTTTCTGTAAAAGAATAATAACTGTTCATTCTCTTCTAATTAGCGTCACTTTTAGTTTTGATAGCATTGCAAATATAGAATTCACTTTGATGTTTTTTTTTTGGGGGGGGGGGGGAGAAGGGGTGGGGGTTTTACAGCAACATGAACTTTAGTGTATTTTTTTTGGTGATTTTTTTCTTTTTTTGAGAGAGAAAGAGAGAGATGAAGTTCTTTGTGGATCATGACCTACATTTTTTGGTATTATTTTTCAATGCAGCAATGTCTTGACTCCAACCAACATGGCAGACCCTCGCGAATCTTACAACAATCGAAGTATAAGTCAGGAGCCCCTCCTCCCTCCACAATCACCAAATGACTCTTCTGAAACTATTGAAGATCCAGACCTCCCTCTGCCCCCTCCACCAGACTTCAGCCTCCCTCATGTACCAGAACAACCTACTCGTAAAGCCCCAAGTCCCCCTGTACGAGATTACAGTAACCAAGGTACCCTACCAGCAGATACGGTGTTACCAACATACCAGGCATATGACAACCCTGGTATGAATATTGGAGATGAGGCCAACGACTCTGCCAGAGAGGGTGAGAAAGCTGAGAGCAAAGAGGTAAGTAAGGGTGATGTCAAACAGTGGTATTGTCAGGTGGTATTAAAGTATTAGCAATGGGTTCCCACTGGTCAAGAAAACCTGGAGAGGAATGGAAAACTTGGTAAGTCTGAAGTCATGGAAACAACCAATTTGCTTTAAATCTCATGAAAAGTCATGGAATTTCATTTTTCAAAGTTTTTTGAAGTCTGGGCAACAAGGTGAATCCTTGGACCCCATCCATTATTGACTTTGTGCAATTTTCAACTACCCAAAACTAATCATCCCTATTTGAAATTTTGAAATTTTGGGAGCTCTGAACAAGCTACAAGTGTTGTTGCTGCTTAACAACATCATTCAACTAAAGGGAAGCGAGGTTGGTAGTCTGCTAAATCAAAAAAAAAAAGGGAATTTTTAATTGTGTGTAGACACTCTCTTCATCCCAGAAGATATTGCTTTGATTTATACATGGAATGTTTGCTTGTATCTCATTTTTACTTCTATCTAAATTTTGTTAGTTTATTGCAATTAGTTTGCAACTGTATCATGAAACAAATATTTTGCTTCTTCTGAAACTGTGATGCACATGCTCTCAATACTCAGAGTACACCAAAACTACAACCCATGAACTTGCAAGTACAGCTTCAAGCTACTGTTCCCAGTTCACTTTGTTCACAGAGATGATTAAAGGGGGGGGGGGGGCTACATCAATTTTCCCTGGGTTCCCTGTTCATGAGGTCCAATCTGGATCTGGAAAAATACTGCACAACACTCCTGGTGGAGTCAAACGTGCAGGTCCAGTGCTCCTGACTCTAGAGAACATTTGCACTTGTGGGAACATTGAAACAAGGGAATAACAAATCTTGTAATCGTTGCCAAATCATAGAGATATACAGAAACAGGGAACATCTAACCTTGAGAACATTGAACCCCAGAAAAGTCGTGAAGACCCATATTAAAGGTGAAGAGCAGTCCTCAAAACTTATTTAGAAGCGACAGCTAAATATGACAATTTTCCTCTTATTTCTCATCAAAGTATCTTCCAACATATTTTATAAAATCAATATTGCATATTCAATGCAAAACAAGCTTACCTCTAGTAAATTTCACATTTGAAGAGAAAAATTTTTGTCATGTGACTCTCAAGTCTCAATAGCCAATCATGAAACAGGGCAGTCTACTCAATATATTAATTGATATGTGAGGCTTGTCACTTATTACATAGCTGTAAACCAGCCTACACAATTAGTAGTCTGTAAAATCAAATATTTTTGTCCTTGTGTCATACTGTAATTTAGTATCAAATGTTAAAAACCCTTGAGTCATTTTATTTGTCATGACTGACTTCATATCTAATTGCCAGGTACATGAAATTTGAAGTTGATTTGCATTGCTTACTTATAAGTAACTTTGCCTCCTCAAAATTTATTTGTTCTTTGCTTCTGAGTGAATTATCAAATGTAAAAGTCTTTTACATGTTTTTAATAACCACCATATTGTGAAAAGGTAAATGCAAAACTCAGACTTAGACCTAACTAATACTTCAGTGATTTACAATCTTGCTTTTTTCCAAGTTGCTCTAGGGAAATGTTTTATTCTTTTCCATCAAAACAACTGATGTAATATTCATTATTCCATCTCTTCCATTTTCTTTACATTCTTGTTTCCAGACTCTTCATCGTTTCTCTGCAAAACCTCCTTTGCATCCATAATACAATGTATGCTGATCTCTAGTTTATTGCTTGCCTGTGTTGCATGACCTTTAACCTTTTCATCTCTTTTAATGTGCAAGTTGTGTAATTTTAAGTTTCCTATGCACGTTTTAGACAGCCCTCATCTCATGATCACAAAAGCTCGAATAATGAGAATGGAGAGACTAGATATTCTTGGAGAAAATGCCTGTGGTGCTTACAACATTTCTACATACTGACAATCCATTTTCTGTGCGATCGTGAAATACTGTTAATTCCAAGATTAACATAATCATTTTTTAATTTATTCAGTTAGTCTTTCTAAAGTATCAGCATGATTTATTACCTTTAAGTCCCAAGTTTGTGATAATAACAACCCAGCATCAGTAAACTATATACCACCTAGCTGATGGGTCCCTCAGGACCCGTAACTGAAGGACCCCTAACTTAAGGATCCATAACTGCATCAGGGCCCCTAGCTGGGGGATCCCTGACTGAGGGCCCCTAGCTGAGGGATCCCTGACTGACGGACCCCTAACTGAGGGCCATAAAACTCCATCCAACAAATCTGAGGGGCCTCTTACTGAGGAGCCACTGACTGAGTGACCCCTGGCTGAGGTAATGACCAGTTTCACTCCCTACATGTTTAAAAGGGAAAAAGCAGTCCCTCTAAATTGTACATTCTCTATGTCCTTTGTAATGAGTGGTCCTCGTGGAAATTGATTTTGTGGTAGTGAGGATGCTAGATAAGGAGTATATTTAAGCGTAATCCGGTCAATGGGAATGTAACCCCTCACTATAGACAAATCCCATCAGTGCTTGTGTTAAATGACTGCAGGTGGCCATTACTAGGGTCCATCAGCCTTAAATTGTCTTCATTTATTGTTTACATGAATTTCAAACCATCATACTAAGTGAAATTGAGGGAATCAAGATGCAATTTATTTTACAACCATACATGATACAGGCAAGCAAGGAAATCAAAAGACTAAAGGTGTGGACCCAAGTTATGTAGACCATCACTTGACTGTCTGGATTTGCCTATTCTCTCTACAATTGCTACCTATGCTTGTCCTTTTTGATGCACAGCATTTTTGTTTTCAAGTGTCATGACAGAGGCTTTCAAAAAGATGGAATAAAAACCATGGAATATTTGATGTTGCAAGATAAGTTTAGCATGAGTGTTTATTCCCTTTATCAGTAATTGCACAAAATCTGTTTATTGTATTTACATCTGTATACATCTGCATCAGTAACAGTGTCAGTTTACAGTGACCCCTGCGAAAAACTGACTTGATGTACAAATTAAATGTGAAATGTGATTTGTTTAAAGCCAGTGTTTAACCTTCACAGTTGATTTCACAATTTAACCTTCACTCAAGTTCTGCACATTTAAAAGATGTTTGATTTTAACAATCTTGGAAGCATTTGCAAAAGAATAGTCAAAAACAAAATTCATGTTTGATTTATAGAAGGGGAACATATTCTAAGCATTCTGGTGAAATTTTCGTTCATGTGACATGTTTGGTTCTCAAGATTTTAGCAGTTAAAGATCACACATTTTCTACAAAAAGTGAACTTGAAGCAAGCAGGTGTGGTGTCATGGAGTTACAGTGATGACCGATGTTTTGTGTCTTTCTATTTTTCACCCTACTGTTTTGACCTTGGATTGATCAGGGGTGCTTTCTTGAAATGAAGAAATGTATACTTCTCAAATCCCATTCCTCAGTTTGCACCAATAGGGTATCAATATATCAGACTTGAGTTTCATAACATTGGTGTTAAGTTATAAGGAAAAACAAAAGATTGGCCACCAATACGAGTCCATGACATCACACCAGCTTGCTACAAGTTTACACTTTACAAACTCAACTTCACAAGTAAATATTTCAAGAGTTGAACATGGAAAATTACTAAAAATTTCACAAGGATTCTTAAAATATGTCCTCCTGTGACACATCAAACATTAATTGGTTTCTGGACTAGTCTTTTCATTTGCCATATCATTTCACTTCTCTTAGGGTCAGAAAATTAAAAGATGTAAGCCAGTATGAATATTCATGAAAACTACTAGATGCATGAGAGTGTGAGAGTGTCTTTTTACTCCTTTGTGATTGGAAATTTTTAATGTGAAACAAGAACAAATGGATGCATGAACTGAAAGTTTCTCTTGACTTATTTGTGATTGAACATTTTTCCTTTTTTGTTTTTTGTTTTTTTTGTTTGTTCATTTGTTTTTCTTTTGTTTTGTTTAATTATTCTGTCTTGTTGACTTAAGTTAGACAGGCGGTTTGACGTCTTTGTTTTGGGAAAGGTTTTATGAGTTAGAATGGGATGCAAGTGTTGCATAAATTTGGATGTTAATGCAAATTCAAAAACAAGTTGAGAGCAGGTCTGGAGATACAAGACATATACATGGCATAAATGCATGGTTTTTGGAACATGAAATACATGTGCTATCAACTATCCTACAGGATAATTTATAGCACATGAAATACATGCGTTGTAAATTATCCTGCAATTGACTTTACAGGAGTTGTTTAAATATAATTTGGTTAATGTTGTCATGATAATTAATTCCAATGTATTATAGGGAGCATGTGTTTATGAATGTGAAATACATTTTTACAGAGGAAGTATCACTTATTCCTGCACTCAACTGTAATGTTGTCATTCTCACCTCAAAATGTTATGTTCAGCTGAATCACAACTAGTTAGATTTCAAAATTATGACAAAGTTATTTTTATTTATTTGTACAAAATTAAAATTGTAACAACATATCACAATATATTTTAAAATTATAACTTAGCTGCAGTGCTAATGATGACCAAGAGAAATTATATGATAATCAGGCCTTGAGTTTTTAGATTTTCCATGCGTGCTACAAATCAGACCCTTTAAAAACTAAGCGAGTGTGGTAGGTGTGCTGTTTTATTAAACTTCCCTGGATTTTATCTGAGTTCCCAATCTTTATCTAGGTATGCAAATAATCACACTCACCATAGTGATATGAGGTGAGCACATGGTGGTATGCCATCACACCAGCATGCCTCAGATTTCAAGACTTGAATAACACAGTGTATAATCTATTAGGTGCAAAAATGTAGTTCAACTTTTTGTGTCTCCGTGACATGAATATTATTTATTTCAATGTGGGTAACATGGGACAGAGATAAACTGTTGAGCTTTGTTTAATGATTCCAAATCAGTAAATTTCATCTATGGATTGATAAGGTTCCTCCAGTCATCATGTCTCTCAAATCACAATTTGTTGAGGTTCATCTTTGAATAGTAAACAAAATATGAAATTTATCCCAGTGCTATTCTTGCTCGTTTTTGAACAGGAAGAGGAAGAGTTAGTGGAACCCCGAGTCCCAGTAACAGGTTCCTTTGATCCCTCTTCACCCCACGGTGGCCATGTAGCTGCAGACGACCTTCATGTTGCCCTTATAAGAATCAGTCAATCTGAGGAAGATTCAAAGGATTCTCATAAACCTGTAAGTCTGTCTACATTTATGCAACCCCCTGAAGATCCTGTCAGCTCTACTAACACTACTCCAGGTAAGGAGAGCAACTATGTACATGTCGTGACCGCTTCGCCCTACAAAAGCCCTGGTTTGATTCACCCTGCTGGAGGAGAAGCAGAGCTGGTTCTACTAGACCAGGGATCTGATTCTCAAGGATCTCCAAAGCGTAATTGGCAAGATTATGAGGAGTTGAAGGAGGGTTCCTCATCTGTAGATGACTGGGAATCGGAAGAAGATGAAATTCATTCAACCAAATTATAGATTCATTCATTCTGTATACTTTTACTTTCACATCATAACAGTGGTGGTATTTTACAATGAGTTTTTCCTTCGGTTTTTTTTTTTTATCATTTACATTCAGAATCAAATTTATTTTGTGTGTGAATGGGTCTCTGTCTTTGCTAAATTGTGAAGTGTGTCTGCATATTAAGAATGGAGACTGGATATGGTATACCATCTGATTGAATGGCGACATTTTATAATTTAAGCTTTGTAAATATTATGATATTGAAGGAATGTTCAAAAATATACAACAGAATTTATAAATTGCTATATGTAAAAAAGCATAGGTCACTTTTGTAGGTTTCTAAAGGAGCACAAGTAAATTTTCTTTTGTATTTAACTACAAAATTGAGTTTTATTTTCTTACTTCTAAATAATGTGATGGGGTAAGAATGTTTAACATTATGATTACAGAGATTTCAAAGGTCTGTGGTGTGTTGAAAGTACTATAACTAAGAGTTATGGAATAGGCTCATCTGTGAGATACAGTTCAGAATATGCCTAGTATCATCAATATGATACAAACTTTAGTTAAGTGGGTAACAGTTGAGTGCAATACCTAAAAAAATAAAATAGATAAAAATCTTAAACAATACTTCAATATTTCATTAGAATGTGCAATGGTCAGTTTGAAAGCAAGTTTAAATGGGGGACAACTTGGAGAGTCAATGAAGTAAAAGGGGTGTGAGTAAAAGTATTCCCCCCCCCCACACACACACACACACACAAGTAATTTGTCACTGATTAGCTAAAGGAGGAATCAAGTAATTTATGACATACATGTAAGGAAACAAGTTTTACTATGCACCTTAAAAAAATCATTCCAAGTTTCATTGCGCTTTAATCATGTAAAGTATCATGGGAAGATCATAGTATAAGTGTTGTAATGGTTGCAATTGATAATTTGATTAAAATGCATTATTCCAAGAGAAGTCATTACTGTCACTAAATGTTCGCTGGTTTAAAGGAAAAGTTAAGTCCTATGCAAGATAATGATAATTCAAACATTGAAATGTACATATGAAATGTCATGGAGTCTTTCAAGGTGGACTAGAGTAAGTGCCTTATATATGAATATTCATAAACACAGTTATACTTACACGTAAGTTCAAATAGTTTTATGGGCAAGCAGGAAATTATAATATTGGTATTTATCAAACTTTAACAAGTGCTTGTTTATGATCCATATTTTTCTGCGGTAATTTGAAAACACTTAATTCCTCTGGACTATGTTGCTTCTTTCTTAACTTTGCATTCAGTTTTATTGGTTCCAGCATGAACAAAATAATAGGTAAAAGAAAGAGTGGAGACAAACTAAAGTTTATAAAGAGTGTTTCTCTAAATACCAAAGGTGGTAGTGCTCTTGACATCACGAGATAGTCTCTAGAGGTAGCATATCAGTGTGTTAAAAGAAGCTCTGCGTGTAAAAGTTGAATCGAGTGACTGCTGGAAAGTTTACTTGTGTTTAACTCACATTACAAAGAAGAGCGTCTACAGATTCAGCTATGATGTAATTCAATTTATTCGACATTATTTTCCAGTTAATAATTATTGAACTTCCTCACTGCACAAACTTCATTGTAGCAAATCTTTGTCCAGATGCAATTGTTGATGTACAACTCAATACATTTCGATTTATTCAAATTGACCATGGTTTCCTTTTTTTCTTGATATTACCAGTTGTTTACTTAACTCAGGTATATATATGAAAAGCATTTAATATGCATATGTAAAACAGCACATATGTGATGCACCATGACAGATTGGGTATTATGTCATCCAATGTAAAATTTAAAAAAAAAAACAGTTTTATCTGATTTAATGTATTGTATTTCATTAAAATGTGATCATTTTGAACAAATGTATGAATTACTTCAAAATGTAATGTGCCCATGATTTTGACATCAAAATGAAGCATTCACAGAGCTCTTTCCAGAACTATTAACGACTCAATACGGCACATATTCAACATAATACCCGATTTGCCATGGTAGGTCACATATAGTCAATAACTTAAAGGATGATCCAATTGTCTTGATGCAATCCTAGTGAGAACGGAACAAGTTTACCAGTTTAACATGGTTATGGTTGCAATCTAAAGGAAATTGTTACACACTAAATCAAATATAAAAATTCTTAACTTGTCTTGGAAGGGCTCCACAAGTAAGCCCCATATAAACTGACTGGCATGCTGAAAGCATAATTAGCACCCAGTTTGCAAGGGTTAGTAGTGCAAAGTGAATCCTCCTTGAACCCTGGAAACACTGCAAATCATTTTGATGATCACTCTCTGACCATTGCATACTGTAGCCTCTCTTTGACAAAAAATGACAAAAGAAAATTCATTGTTATTCATGCTGGGTAATTCCAATGTGCATTGTCCATTCAAAGTGAAGAGAAAATATAATTTTGCAAAATCCAAGTAGAATGCAATATCAACTTGTCACCAGTTTAACAGCTTCATCAACTTGACATGTTTACAGTTGTCTAGTTTTGTCCTCAGAATATGACCAGTACTTATACCTGCATAGGACATCCAGCTGTTCTCTCAAAAGGTCAGCTCTTTTGCCCATAACCTTCATCCAAAACATTGCCAGAATTTTTTAGCAGCATCACACTACCCTGAAAGTCACAAAACAGAATAAAATGCACCAAATAAAATCAAATTTACACCTTGCCACTGGTACCCCAATACCAAAACCTAATCACTTCATACCTACACAATGGTCCTATTTTTCAGCAAAAATAAGTAATAGATTACGAGCACATATGGCACAAGTTGACAGAAGTGAACCACAAACTAAGTAACAAAATAAGCTGATTGGGCACAACCCACAATGTAGCAGACTGCAAAATCCTACAGCAATTGAAGTTTTCCTTGGCATGTAGTTAGTTATGTGAGTTTTAGAAGATCTGTCTCCAACCAACTGGTTTAAGAGGCAGGAGCAGTCATCCCAAATTGAAGAAGTGAAGTAGACTGTCCAGTTTCATGATTGGCTGTTGGGAGTCATGTGACAATTTTTTCTCTTCAAATGTGAAATTTACCAGAAATAACTGCTTGGTTTACCTTGAATATGCAATAGCAAAGTCATAAAATGTAATGAAAGATACTTTGAAAGGAAATAAGATGAAAATTGTGTTATTTAGCTTTTTCTTAAAAATAAGTTTAGGGGGACTGGTCTTTACCTTTAAGGTGGGCCAGCCACAGCCTTCCTTTTCCGTTCTCCTCAAGAAGTAAGAGTCCCAATGCTTAAGCATCCTTCATGAAAATGTTTTACTGCACGTAAAAATTACTTTTCAAAAGTTTTGACCATTTCAGAAACTTCGCATTTGCTGTGAATGTAGACATATTGGTTTTCTCACTGTTGGGGAGCTAAAATATGCAGACATTATTTTGGCAGGGTAAAACGAGTGACTGTTTTTCCTGAATTCTGTGCGTACCAATGTTTCCAATGACACTTTCACCTAACTCATTTTGCACATGTATTTTTTAGTCTTTTGAGGAGGGGGAAGAGGGAAAATTTTTGAGTGGCTATGCCTGCTGGACTTTCAAATCATTGCACAAGTGAAAGGAATTGATGTAATTTGGGCAGAAAAGAGACTCAACCTCGATGTGTTAATGCAAGTTTTACGCAGGTTGTGACCCTTCAACGACATACAAATTTACTCAACTGCATGCTTAACCCAACAGCTGATACCCAACTACTTTGAAATGAAGAAAGCCTGTCAAGAGATGAAAATACAACGTACCTGTCAACAAACTTGTGATAAAAGAGGTTGATTCTTAAGCCCTGCTAAAAGATTTTTAGCAGCTAAAACTGCCATTGCTGTCCTTGTTTCAACAGTAGCACTGCCGATGTGAGGTAGAACAACTGGAATGTGGATATGTAATAAGAAGAGTTACTCGAAAGAAATCTCACATAAAGCTTTTTCAATTGTGTACATATTCTCATTAAAAACAGGATATATAGCTGATGCCTCAACTGTGCACAGTGTGCAAACATGTTAACCTCAATGGGCTAAATGGTCCAGGGGTGAAAACTCCTTCAAATGTTCTTTAAATGCTCACAGTATATGTGAAATCACATGTATGCAATCATTGATATTATTGTGCCAAGCTGTAATTTCTGATCATCATCAGTATTAGTGTATTTCTAATACTGAAAGTCAGAAAAATCAGAAATGTTCTGATTTTTATGGGTATATAAAGCTCTGAAAACAAAAACACGACAATTCCCCTTGAATCAGTAGGAAAATATGTATTTTTGTTTTCCTTCATGAGAGAAATAAGAATAGCATAAATACAGCACATAGTTGAAAAGAGACTGGCAGATGACCATTTAGTCATTTTGCTCATATATGATCCCCTGGTGTATAGATTAGCAAATCACAAACCTACGAAATTACCTCAATTCAAGGAAGGGAGATTATTCATTTTAAGCTAAAACATTGCAGCTGTCATATTTACCATATTCTCAAACAAATGGTAAATTGATGTAATCCAATCATGCACAGTATCGAATATATTGATATTTGGGCTTTTGATATTCAGATGGAGATGCGGGCTCCCTACTCACCACAGTTTGGAAGTGTTAAAAGAGGATGGTCAGTTGGTAATGGCTCTGGTGTTGTGACATCAAGTCCTGCAGCTCGTATTTCTCCAGTACTGAGGGCAGTATACAATTCTTCTTGACTGACAACACCTCCTCTGTGGGTACAAATTATTGTACAGTTAGAAATTTTTCTAACTATACCATTTTTCTTGTATTACAGTATTTTCTACCATGGTTATTGCATCTAATGTTGTATGTTTTTTAGAATCTGTAACATACTATTTTGTTGTCAGTGTCAGCACAAGGGAAAATAAGGGAGACCTTAACTGCAACACCACTAACAGATTCTGAAGCTTTCGGTGGAGACAAATCTGTTAAGATCCCTTGCCTTTCTATGACTTATATCCCAAACAAAGCAGACATTGCTTCTGATATGTTGCATATCAGCCCCAGAATATTTCCCCTGCTCTGTACCCCTCCCATATCCAAGTCCCCTTTTGCTTCAAAATATAGCTTCCTTACACTGTACTCCCTCAAATTGTGTACGAGTTACCAGATAATTTCTTACCAAACAAAGACAGATAGATTGTGTTTGTGCATATGTGTATGTGTTTGTGTGTGTGTGTGTGGGGGGGGGGGGTCAGACTGAATGAAGTGACTTTTTTTAAAGCTTTCAAACCAGTGTCATGATTAACAATATTCATGTTTTTACCACTACCGTTTAATTCACATTAGTAACTTGACACAAAAAAGTTGCAGTCTACATATTTATCCAAATCAATTCTATACAGCAAGCAAAAAAAAAAAACTTGACAGACCAGCATATAGGCTAGATCAAATGGCTTCCAGCTTGCTGAAAGAATTTCCTCAATATTCCTCAAAGAAGTATTGCAGAATTGTGAGTTTATATGATGCATAGTATTAGCTAGACATCACAGCCATGATGTATCTAGCGCACCTTGTCCCATTAAGTTGCACACAAAAGTACTCTGAGGGGCTTGTCAGCAATAAAACTTTTCAGAAGTTCACATAACCAGTCCAAAACAGACACAGAGCAATAATGTTATCAATGTATTCCTGTGCTTAACATAAATGTGACAAGTATTAAAGGTCTTATTCAGAGGCAAAATGTGTTTTTATCTTTTTTGTTATGAGAAGATACTGTTTGTTCTTTTACATGCACACCTTGACTTTAAGACATTGTTGACAAAATGTTCTAAAAACCAGACACATTGCTTCTGATATATATACATGTATATATATATATATTTCAATAATTCGGCACTTAGGGGGAAAGTTGTTGTTGAAAAGTCGACCTGAAGGGGAAAAATTTTTTGGGGCGAAATATAAGTTTCGCCGTAACGTTTCTACACACTTTTTCTATAGGAATACGTAAACGGACAAGAGCACCCTCCTGGATTTACAAAGAAGATACAATTACTTGAAAGTTGTCACATTGACGGACACCTAGTTGTTAACACGAACGGATGGCTGGCCATTGAAAAAATTTTGTTTATATTTTTAGACGTTAGGGCGAAGACTTTTCCTTATGTAGTTTATTGTTATTTTTTCGCCCTATGTACGCGCAGATATAACAATTTCCCCCTAAAGTGGGAATTAGCGTTATATATATATATATATATAAACTGGTGTTTTTATCTTATTTGTAATGAGAAGATACTGTTTGTTCTGTTACGTGCACACTTGACTTTAAGACATTGTTGACAAAACGTTCCAAAAACCGGACAAAACAGGTAAAAATTATAGTTTTAAAAGGCTGAATAAAAATGGGCGTAGTTAAGGTGAAGCCTGTGATGTCAATAGCCAGAGTCATTTGGTGTCGCACACCATGCATACATACAGTACAAATATAGAAGTAGGTATACATGAGCTTATGTTCATCATAAATGTTTGAAGAATTGACAGACAAATATTTGTTCAAAGAGAGACCATTGAGTTCTAAAGTTTTTGCCTATTATCATGCAAACACTAGGATGTACCAGGTCAAGTCCAAAACCTTGGACCTACACAAACTGAAAAGTGTACATTTAATGTGATTGTAACAAGAATAAATCTTAACTACTATGCTGTACATTTTTCCCCATTTCTGATCACCATGGGGAACTTCTAATGTAACAGAGTATGTTCTTATACTACTGAGTACTGTAAAAACTGTTTTTGTTACTGGTACTGTACAAACTTGCCAGCTAGCTTTGTGCACTTCAGCCAGATTACCAGATTTTGGCTAGTGATGTCACAGTTGACTTTCCAAAGAGATCATATGACTGTATCATTGTATGGGCCAAAAGCAAGAAAGTTCTCCATAAATAGAAAACACTTTTTTTTCTGCTGTTTCTCCTAAAGAAAAATAATGCAAAATTCTAGTTTACTTACAATTATGCCCTTGCATCAATTGCAAGACCCTTATTTTCCTCTGAATAATAGCTTAAATACCAGTAAAATGGAGCAAATTGTAGAGTAATTAACAAATCTCAATTTCAGGGAAGAAATGAAAGTCCATTACTTGCCTATCAGGTATGTTACTGCTCACCTACTAGAGTTGATTAAAACTGCTGAGTTCTTCATCTTTTTAAAAGCCAAAGAGTTGAATAAATGTTTTGTTTCCTGGGACAGGGTGCAGCAAACTATTACAAAATCAGAATCCTCCAACAGTTGCTCAAATGACACTGACAAAAGATAAAAAAAAAATATGGAAGTTTTTTTATTGCTATACATGATGCTTTCCCCACAACAAATATTCTCCTCAAAACAGATATTTCAGTGATATAATCCTTAAAGGAATGTACTGAGTTGGTTTGTGAAATTCATCAAAGTTTTCCAAACCTGTAAAGTTTTCTTCACATTCTAATGACAAATGGTCAAACTTAGACAATCCCCATATCTTACATGCTTCATGACTGCATTATCAATAAGTCACTTCAATTTTTAAAAATTTGTGACCAGACACTTTTTCAAATTATGCACACAACCATTACAAGCCAGGATACAAAAAAAAAAAAAAAAAAAAATCACTTTTTGTGTAATTTTTTATCTTAACTTGATAAATTATGCTAATAATAAGCAATGTAATCACATTTTGCTCTAAGATATTATACAATGGGTCAAAACACTCAGTATGAGAAAATTTGACTCATTGGAAATTTCAGTTTTATGGAACTGTACACACATCAAAGATGGGAAAAAATTAAACCTTTGTTTTTAATTTTTTTCCCACAAACATCAGTTGGTGCATCAAATTCACAAGCCATTACATCAAAATGGTGTCATAGCAGTCTAGCATAACACTGATTTTAATATGGTTGTACCCTCAAACCCCTTGCTAAGTTATCAATCCAACCAATATGCACCTTCCCGTTTGAATAACATGACCAATTACCAAATTCTGCTCCAAGCCTCCTTTCTACTTCTTCTTTCCTGTTCCGGCTGGAGTACAACAGACGAGAGAGACCAAAAGATTTTATCCTTTGACTGACAGCTTCACCAATTCTTCCCATCCCAACGATACCTACAGTACTCCCTGATAGACTAGTTCCACACATCCATAGAGGAGACCATGTTCCCCAACCACCACTGATGAAAAACAAGACAAATAACCATCTTAAATCCATATTCCATTCATAAATTGAGAAAAAATACTGTGGCCAGCTAAACATGAACAATTGGGTTGGAAACTGGGCAGTAAAACTGCATCTAATCTAACCTTACCCATTCATAAAATGAGACTAGACTGAGTTCTGACAGTAATGAAATTACACCATTACTTTAGTTTTAACTGTTCATGTTGAATTTCCCTGCCTACAAAAACTCTGTCCACACCTTTTTGCTGGAACAGTGAACAAAGGTCAACAAAAACCAAATTAGAAGTTGCCCTACTGCTTGCCTTTCACACCTCACAAACAGTTAGAACATCTGACCCATAATATTCCCCCTTTGTTCACATCTTCCTCTAGCTGTCTCTTATCAAGCTTGTGGTTTCTTGAAGCTTGCTTGAGTGAGTAAAGCAGGTAGTCAGGTAAAATTTGATTACCCTGTCAGAACTTACTTTTGATGGGGAATCAAGTGAAATATCTAATAGGGTAAAAAATTTGTCACGTTGTCTAAGAGTTCATACCCATGGCGCACCACCTACATAACAAAAATTGAACAAAATCCACAAACAACAATCTTTTATGCTGTTTTGTAAAGAGTCACTCACTGGTCACTTTGCTGCAAAGAAAGTCATGAGTCTATCAATTGAATTGCTTCTGAGTCAATCACAATGTGTCAGATTACAACATGATCATCTCCACTTCAGTCAAGCCTCACAGTCTTGCTCGTAGTTGTGAGATAACTATTGTCAATACTAGCCTCCAATTTTGCATCTCAAATAATACTCCTAATTTATAAAACATAATGTAAATGAATACCACAGGTGAACTTGGGAATGGGGATCAGTGGACAATGGATCTTTGACTCTAACATGTTTCATTTCTTGAAGATTTGTTTCCCGTAAAGAATGAGTATTTACATAAAAATTACTCAAAATATATTTGTGTTAAAACAAACCTTCCTCATCAACTACACATAGAATCATACCCTTTGCAACTCTTCAAAACAAATTAAAAACCTTTAACTAAAACAAGAAATATCCCCAAACCCTAACAATACCTATCATAAATGATGAAGAGATTCCCCTTAACAGTAACTGCGATGAGAATTTTTGGGAAGCAATGAAATTGGATGAGGTTTTATGGCTCAGTTTTTAACCAACTGGCTTAAGTTTGGCCGGCAATGGCATTTTCTCCAGTTGGAACTCACTGACTTGTTCAATGCAGCATGTACTTCACTGATAAGGCTTTATAGAATAATCAAGACATTTTTGCTCTCAAAATGGTAAATACACCCAAATTTCCTGCACAGGTGATAGATTTATTTCTGTTTTATAATTAACTTATCAAGTGGCATGTATGCAACTATAGGTTGGGGTGGGTGGTGGAGGTGGGTGGTGGTGTGTGGGGGTGGTGGGCTCTTTTTGGGCATGGGTTTTTTGCAGGCTTTTGGGATGGTATAAAATTATGTTTGTTCTCGTTGTCTTTTGTGCAGTTATTGTGCCTTCGTCTTCCTTGTTTGTCTGCTCAGGGAATAAGCTCCCGACAAGCCCCTAGGGGTTTTTTAGCTTACTTCCTTCACATCATGTATTTGGATTTTTGAATTTGAAATTATTCTGTACAACACCGAATTAAAATGTTGTGGAAACAAATAAATGAAATGAAAACAAAACTTCATACCACTGAATTGTTAAGCCCACTTCTGTCTCTCTGAGTAACTAAGTCATAAGTCCTCAAGCTGACTGTAAAGAATAGAAATTATTCTCTTCTATGCAGATGCTCTGCTGCATTTGTTAAAATGACTCTAAGAGGTGTACCACTTCATGCATCAGACAGGATATGTAAGTCATCTCTAAAGGAGGGAGGGAGGGAGGCATGGGAGGGGGCATCGACCAA
This sequence comes from Holothuria scabra, assembly GCA_037179385.1. NCBI lineage: Eukaryota > Metazoa > Echinodermata > Holothuroidea > Aspidochirotida > Holothuriidae > Holothuria > Holothuria scabra. The sequence continues at coordinate 29,747,550 of CM074198.1, forward strand.
ACATGATTTGTTACTCATAGTAGGTACGCATTCTCCTACAGTATTGACCCAAGAGTTACAAAACAATTCAGGCAACCCAAATAAGTAGAGATAAATATTTCATATGACACATGATGTATCCAGTTAAATCTACAACAAAGCCTACAAAAGAAAGTACTGTTTAAAATTCTAATCATTAGCATATATGTACCTCCTAACCTCACTGGCAGCTTCCAGCAGTCGACGAGATGTGGCCAGCAACAAAGCTATAGTTAGCTCAGCAGTAGCATCTGTAAGGACATCTGGTGTAAAACCAATGGGAATTTTCCTGCAAAACAAAAGATCAAATGTGCAATTATTTCATAATGCAATGGCAAGACCTTAAATTTCACATATAACTCTTTAATGAGCTTAGTGGCCCTCAAATCAAAAACAGTACCATGAAACCAGCCAAAAAAATTGCGCACCAGCATTATTTTTGCAGAAGGCTACAAGACGCCTGCATTGCTGAAAACAGCAGTTTTCAGGTGTGGTGAGTTACAAGTAAACACCATTCTTGTTTTCCTTTATACTCTAAGCTTCCACACGTAACAAAATAAAATGCACGGTAATTTCTGTCAGGGTTCTCCTCAATGGCTGCGATCAGTTTAGTTGATATTCAACTACTCAATTTTCTAAATCTCCAAACAAACCAAGTAAAATACAGTATGCTATAAATTAAAAAGAAATTAACGTGAATCATTTTTGGCCATAACACTATGCCATTATATTACTGAAACATACACCTTACTTTTTTCCAAAATAACAGTGTTTCAAAAATGACAAAAAACCATAGGGTTTATCTTCTCAAAATGGGCAATGCAAATGCTACAGTGTACTGTATGTTATCCTTCTTCATATATTGAGTTCTGACCTCTGGTCAGTCTGGTGGTCCTGCATCTTTCCCCAAAACCAACAAGGATCATATAAACTTGATGTGGGCAAACCACAAGCTAAATTTGAGATCCCTTATAAGATCCCATAAGATGTTAATTGACCCCACATGACCTTTGACCTCCTCCAAAAACAATTGGGTACATCTTCATAATATGGACAATGCATATACTTAGTATGAGATGAGTCACATTTATCCGTCTTCAGATACTGTATCATGATTACAACAATTTAACCTTCTGACCTCTTGTGACCCCCAAATGACCTTTGACCTCCACCAAAACAATCCCCTCCATCTACTTAACATAGGCAATCTGCATAATAAGTATAAATCCTTCTTAGTTATCCTTAATGAGATATCATGTCTAATACTGTAGGTTTTAACCTTCTGACTCCTGCTGACCACCACACATGACCATTACTAAAAACAATAAGCCACTTACTCAATGTCTGTAATCAACATGTTCAGTATGAGATCTGGTTCTTGAGAAATCAATATTCATGTAAGAGGTTAATGGAATGCAAAATGAAAAGTTTATGTTTGAATATTCAGTGTTTACGTCACGGTCTGAGTTGCCCTCACTTTATCATTTGAATGTTACGTAGTAATCTGCATATAATTTGAAGTTACATATTTTGCAAATTTGCTGTGATAATTATGTCTCTAACTTGTTAAGGAGAGTTTCATTTTGGTGAAAATGCAGTTAAGTTCATTTTCGGCCAGTCTCTTCTCGAGTTCTTATTTCTACCTAGTCTACGTTCATCTCTACACTGCCCACATTTCCGTTACATTAAAAGTTACTGTACATTTACAAGGTTTTGAACTTTGGGCTCTGGAGACCCAAAAAATCCTTTGACCTCCACCAAAACCATACATAGCAATCATCTACTCGATAATAGTAACTCGCACACCAAAAATGAGGCCAGTCACATCTACCCTTCTTTTGACATCATATTTATGAAAAAAAGTGTTGCATACAAATGCATATACACTCACACACACGTTGGTGTATGAGATGGGGGCAAAGGGGGACAGACTGTTCAGACAGGAATTTGGAAAAAAATTGGACAGCCACTTGAGTTTTTACATGTTGAATTTCCCTGCCTATAAAAACTCTGTCCACACCTTTTTGCTTCAGTGAACAAAGGTCAACAAAAACCAGAAAGAAGTTGCCCTACTGCTTGCTTTTACACCTCACTCAAACAGCTAGTGGCACATCTGGACCATATCATTCCACCTATGTGTACATCTTGTCCTAGCTCTCTCTTATCAAGCTTGTGGTTTCTTGGTGCTTGAGTGAGTTAAGCAGGAGGTGGGGTAAAATTTGATTACCACAACAAACCTAGCCTTTGACGGAGACTTGGGTGAATTATATAATAGGCTACAAAATTCCTCATGAAAAAAATACAGTTTAAAAGTTTGAAAAACCTTTGTTTGTAACATGCAATATCATTCATACCTTGCGAGACATTCCTTTGTGTCAATGTGATCAAAACCAACTGACATGGTGCTAACAACCTTAAGACTGTCTCCTGAAGAAAGAGAGAAAACAGACTCATCAGAAAAAAACTAGCTAATAAAGGTTGCAAATTTATAATAGTAGCAACTTGAGGCAGGCAATTTCAACAAGGGCTCAATGGCCTATGTTTTCATGCCTGACTGAAAAGAACCAAAGTATAATCCATTACCCCTTAGCATACAAGCAAGGTGTAGTTAATGTGAAGTTGTTTTGTACTCTAGTGACCCTTACATCATTTCTGATTACACATTTTTAGCCCCAAGTTTTGACTCCCAATGACCCCATATGACCTTTAGCCTGCACAACAACCACAAGATTCCCTTTCTTACCACAACACATCCACACAGAAAATATTGTATCATGTTCAAAGTTTTTGCAGTGTTTCACTTCTGGTACTCTAAAATGACCTTTGACCTCCACAAAACATGCCAGGATTATCATCTTTGCCCCACAATCCATCCACATACAATAGCAAATATGAAAATAGATTAATCAGGTTGCTAATCTTGAGATATCTTTTAACAAGGCTTTCAGTTTTTGACCTCTTGCAATTACAATGACCTTTGAACTCCACCACATACATTACAATTCTTCTTCTTGCCATAACACTTCAGCATACTTAATACTGAATCCATCCAAGCTTTCTACCTTGGGATATCATGTTAAATGTAAATGATCCCTACTTGGCAACCCCAAAAGACCTTTGACATCTGCCAAACATATCAAGATTTATATTTGCACCATAATACATCTTAATGCCCAAGTATGAATTTTTAAAGCTTTCTACCTAGAGATTATCTTGTTTTACAAGGTTTTCAATGTTTGAACAATGTTTGATCCCAAATGACCCTTGACCTCCACCAAAATTGACAGAATTCATCTTGTTGCCATAATGAAAGCACAAACTGATATGAGATCTCTTTACACTTCCTACTGTACATTGAGAAATGTTCCTTAAAGCTTTTCAGTCCTTTATCTGGGTGACCCCATGTGACCTTTGACCTACCAAACCAAAAGAAAAAGCACACCTTATCACTGTAACACTTCTGTATACACAAAGTTTCTGTTTAAATAGTCCAATTTTCCCTTGTTGAGTTATATCCAAATATCCTGCAAGTTGTTCATATTGTAGACAAACAATTTAAGACTACAGGTATGACTGAATGTTCAAGTGGTTAGGGCATGTGACTTCCAGCCATGAGGTCTGGAGTTTTGACTCTTGGCCAGGCCATCCTGTGGACTTAAAAAAAAAAGAAAAAAAAAAAACCTTTTTTTTTTACTTCTTAGCCTATAGTCTCGTAAAAATGTCAAGAAGGATACATGTTGAGACAGATTACTGAGAGGCCTTGACGGCATAAACCTCATTCCAAATTTACAGTAAGCTTTTCAATCAAAGTAACAGCTCTGAGGTTTGGTAAGGATACTTACCTGCTTTATCCAGTACATTCTTATCAATCCTGTCTGTCAGAAGACAGTACAGACCATCGACGCCAGTGACATTTTTAAGGATTTCTTCATATGGCACTGGATCATCCGAGTCCCAAATCTTTACATCACATCTTCAGTAACGATTTATTTGAATGAAACAGAGAAAATAGGGGAAGTAAGCAAAATAAAACTGAAGAGCTATTGAATATATTTGTCTGCCATGTAATTGTTCAATAATACCGGGCTAGAAACAAACATACAGTAGCTTGAGCTTTTAACTACAAGTACAAACACATTATAGAACATGAATAATTGTGCAATCAATCAACATGATGGAAAGAGTTTGGAAGTTGAGGGGTCCCTTCTAGGGAAAGTTTTGGAAGAGACATTTTGGCATAAATTTTTCAGGAAAATTTAGCTTTTGAACAATAAACCCATTTCCGAACCCTGCATGGGAATAAAATTTAACGCTGCAGTACACTGACAGAAAGGTATTTGCACATGATTTTGAATAAATAGCAGTCTTCTGTACAGTAGTGATTATTTTTGTGAAAGAAACTTATTCTTGAAAAGTTGTTTTGCCACCAAGGATGACATCAGTGTATCTGTTAAGTTACAACTTTGTTCCTACAGAGCAAAAAGAAGCAGCAATTTTTCATGGAGTTTTGGAAATTCATTTATTTTCCCCTTTCAATCATATCACCTTTTAAAATTTTTTTGGCAGAATTGGTGACTAAGACCTGTTTAGTGATTGGAAACAGCATGCATACTAGCCATGGCACTATATGCACAGGTCCCCAACATTCAACATCATAATGCTCATACCTTATTTAATAAATGATAAAAATGAACAAAGATCCAAAAGATCCAACTGCAATACAGTAAATGGAATGACCAAGGCCTATAGGCAAATCCAGCCAGCACTTGTGTTTAGGAACTGTAGACAGCCATTAGTGGGGTCCATCAGCCTTAAATCATCTTTATTTATTGTCTGCATGAACTTCAAACCCACATGTTCAGTGAAATTGAGGGAATCAAAATACAATTCAGTGTAAAACCATACATGGTAAAGGTGAGCAAGGAAATAGAAAGATTAAAAGTTGATAGATCCCATGCAGTCATGGCAGACTAAAGCAGACCATCACTTGCTGTCCAGATTTGTCTATGGTAATTAAAGGGCCAAACCTCTCACCCCAAACCACAATTTTGGCACGGGGGTACCATAATTCTGAATTGGCTCAGCTCTTTGATTGTCAGCTAATTCAAATAATGCAGAGTACCAAAGCTTATATTACACAGTATGAACGGTATTGAGAGTGTTTTGATTGAGTTTTTCTACACTCACCTTGAAGCAATAAACTGAGATTGTATCTGGATGATAATGAATTTCAGCCAATTGTGTGAGGGGCTTAAGTAACAAGGTTAGGAGAATTGCTACTGTTTGGGGTGAGAGAAGAGGGCCTTTAAGTGATTTTCTAGCCTATGGCTAGGCCTATGAGTACATATGATAATGACATGAAGCCTAGGAAAGTAATTTCCTACATTCCTATTCTGCCGGTCAAGAGAATGTTCAGTCTTTTTTAACTTAACATAACATAACAGGTTGAAGGGCAAAGGAGGGCCAAGGCCCCATAAGATGCCCTGAAGACCAAGCCCTAATCAAAAGTCAAACCACCAAAGCTTGACTACAGCCCCAAACAATCAGATTCTACCACAGCCATGGAAAAACCTGTCAATGTTAACCTTAAAGCAGTGAACTGAGGGGGAGTTAACTACCCAATCTGGTAGACAATTCCACTCTTTGACAACTCTATGGGAGAAACTAAACTTCCTAATGTCAAGCCTTGCAAAAGGCTTTTCAAGCTTTTTACAATGCCCACGCACCCGAGAATTACCTTGAACCCTTAAATAACTACAAGTCAGCAGGGGATTTCTTTCACAAAGGAACTTGAAAACCTGGAGCATGTCTCCCCTAATCCTTCTCAGCTCCAAGGTGGTAAGCCCAAGATGTTTAAGCCTAGCATGATAGGGCAAATTTCTCACCTCAGGAATGAGGCGAGTGGCTCTCCTCTGAACCTGCTCTAAAACAAACTTGTCCTTTTCATAGAAGGGACTCCAAGCCTGAGCTGCATAGTCAAGATGGGGTCTTACCAACTGCTTATACAAATTAAGTACAATATCCTTACTAAAATTGATGAAATTCCTCTTGATCAATCCAAGCACTCTATTAGCCTTTACAGCAGTGGCTGCACACTGCTTTGATGACTTTAAGTCCCCAGTAATTACAACACCCAGATCTTTCTCAGAGGTGACATTACTTAAAACACAACCATTCATGTTATAATCATAGCTAAAACTTTTGGGACCAAAATGAAGGACCTTACACTTATCTGCATTAAAAGACATTTGCCAGGTCTGAGACCAAGAAAATAACCTATCCAGATCTTTCTGCAGCAGTAAGGCATCATCCAAAATGCTAATTTTCCTATAAAGCTTAGTATCATCTGCAAACTTACTTATACGAGATGTAAGAGAACTATCAATATCATTGATGAAAATTAAGAAAAGAAGTGGGCCAAGGACAGAACCCTGTGGTACTCCACTTGTGACTTCTTTCCAAGAGGAGAAGTTACCATTGACAGCAACTCTCTGAGATCTACCATGAAGCCACGAATTTATCCAATCAGCACAATTGCCCTGAACCCCTAACCTATGCAGCTTAACCATTAGCCTACCTAATGGAACTTTATCAAAAGCCTTTGAAAAGTCAAGGTAAATGACATCAACGCCATACCCAGAATCAAGAGATGAAGAGACATCTTCAAGAAAGCTCAGTAAGTTAGTAACACAAGATCTGCTTGGCAGGAAACCATGTTGTGACAGATTAAGTAACTCATTATCTAAAAGATACTTAAGTAAACTATCCTTAATCAAAGATTCCATAACTTTGCACACAACACTGGTTAAACTGACAGGCCTGTAATTGCAAGGATTACTTCGATCCCCCTTCTTAAAAATTGGAGTAACATTTGCTACCCGCCAGTCAGTAGGAACAAAACTCGAATCCAGACACTTCTGAAAAATGATGGAAAGAGGAACTGACAAAATCTCGGAGCATTCACATAAAATGGCTGGGTGGACCCCATCTGGCCCAGGGGCCTTACTAGCTTTCAAACTCTTTAACTTTTTACGAACTTGTTCCTCTGAGAAAATGACATAACTGATTGAAGTAGAGACATCAGAACCATTACACGTCCCCAACAAAGATGATTCCTCGGTAAAAACAGATACAAAATAGTCATTTAACAAATTAGCCATGTCCTGATGGTTACTAACCAAAGAATTATCATCACCTTTGAGAGGCCCCACACCCTCCTTAAGCTTCTGCTTAGACCTCACATAGGCATGAAAAGTTTTGGGGTTTATCTTAACCTCCTTGGCCAACTGCTTTTCAAACCTAGTTTTAGTTCCAATTACCAAATTTTTAACTAAGAATTCCTGCTTCTTGTAAGCTGCTAAGTTTTCTGGACTTTTACTGGCCCTTTAGCGACGCCAACACTTACGTTTCTTCCTAGTTTCTCTAAGAACTTCTCTAGAAATCCAAATTGGCCTATTTTTAACCACAGCTTTCTTAAGTGGGATGCACAACTTTGTCGTGTCAGAAACAACATCCCGGAAAACACTCCATGCCTCAGCAGGACCCAAGTGAGACAAACGGGCCGCCCAATCTATGGTTAAAAGCTCCTTAGCACGAGTAAAGTTAGCCTTGCTGAAATCAAGAATTCTTTTGTCACTACTAGCATGATTGCTGAAACAATGTAACTCAAAACAAATAAGGTCATGGTCACTGGACCCTATCTTACCACCATTAGCTACATTTCTAACCATGTTCTCATCTGTACTTAACACCAAATCAAGACAATTATCCTCACGAGTGGGAAACAGAACATGCTGGGTAAAGAAACCATCAGTCACAACCTCAAGAAAATCCCTCCCATGTAACCCACTAGTACAGGAATGCCAATCGATATCTGGAAAGTTAAAATCCCCAAACACAACAGCCTTTTTGGAAGAAATTTTTCTAAAAATTTGGAACAAACTCTGATTATTCTCAGCGCAAGAATTTGGTGAACGGTAAACAATACCGACAAGCAAGGGGGTGCCATAATCATTGCTACAGCTAAGTTCACACCACAAGCAGTTAGAGAACCCACAGGAAAACTTGCTTGTGACTTCAACACAATTTAAACTATCCTTGACAAACAATAAAACCCCTCCACCCCTACCACCCACAGTATCAATCCTATCTTGCCTGAAAATTTTGTACCCGGGAACCTGAATTTCAGAGTTGCTTACCTCACTATGGAGCCATGATTCAGTAACTCCAACAATGTCTGGATTGGCAATGGAAATCTGTGCAAGGAATTCATCGAACTTGTTAAGAATGCTCCGTACATTAGCAAACACAACTTTGATCCCAGAAACTGCCCTGTCAGTTGAGATATGGTTAAAACCTCTGTGAGCTTGAATAGGACCCTCAACACAACCAACATCAGAGATACTCCTAGCACCATAACCCCTCGCCCCTGAAACTAGTTTGACAACTGGGATTCCACAGCCCTAGTAACCATCCTTCCCAACTTGTGGATAATGACCACTTGTGGATAATGACCTATTTTTACTGAATTGTCCAGCTTTCATGATCAGATGGTCTTATGAGAACATATCAAAGAGGGAATTCACTGTTTTCTTTAAAATGAGATGGCCTAGGCTAGAGCTGTAAATGCGATGGCCAGTCTCGCACTTATGCCAACCAAAATAAGAATGAGTTTCTCGCTACTCGTAAGTGAGTGATTTGTGCACAGGTACCCAATATTTTTGCATTCGCCTGACATTATTAATATTCTGAAATTTCTATTCAACCTTGGTCTCAAGAAATTTTGCCAGTTTGGCCCTTAATCGTGTTTCCTGAGGCTCTTGCAATAGCATACATGTACTGCGCTAGCCCTCGAACAGGGCTGTGTGTTCATTCCTCTCACAACACAGCCCTTGAGCGGATACACTTCACAAACGTAGTCACTTGAGTCTATGCGGTATTCCGAATAATATGATGATAATACTTTGGTTAGTAACCATCAGGATATGGCTAATTTGTTAAATGACTATTTTGTATCTGTTTTTACTGAGGAATCATCTTTGTTGGGGACATGTAATGGTTCTGATGTCTCTTCTTCAATCAGTTATGTCATTTTCTCAGAGGAACAAGTTTGTAAAAAGTTAAAGAGTTTGAAAGCTAGTAAGGCCCCTGGGCCAGATGGGGTCCACCCAGCCATTTTACGCGAATGCTCTGAGATTTTGTCAGTTCCTCTTTCCATCATTTTTCAGAAGTGTCTGGATTCGAGTTTTGTTCCTACTGACTGGCGGGTAGCAAATGTTACTCCAATTTTTAAGAAGGGGGATCGAAGTAATCCTTGCAATTACAGGCCTGTTAGTTTAACCAGTGTTGTGTGCAAAGTTATGGAATCTTTGATTAAGGATAGTTTACTTAAGTATCTTTTAGATAATGAGTTACTTAATCTGTCACAGCATGTTTTCCTGCCAAGCAGATCTTGTGTTACTAACTTACTGAGCTTTCTTGAAGATGTCTCTTCATCTCTTGATTCCGGGTATGGCGTTGATGTCATTTACCTTGACTTTTCAAAGGCTTTTGATAAAGTTCCATTAGGTAGGCTAATGGTTAAACTGCATAGGTTAGGGGTTCAGGCAAATTGTGCTGATTGGATAAATTCGTGGCTTCATGGTAGATCTCAGAGAGTTGCTGTCAATGGTAACTTCTCCTCTTGGAAAGAAGTCACAAGTGGAGTACCACAGGGTTCTGTCCTTGGCCCACTTCTTTTCTTAATTTTCATCAATGATATTGATAGTTCTCTTACATCTCGTATAAGTAAGTTTGCAGATGATACTAAGCTTTATAGGAAAATTAGCATTTTGGATGATGCCTTACTGCTGCAGAAAGATCTAGATAGGTTATTTTCTTGGTCTCAGACCTGGCAAATGTCTTTTAATGCAGATAAGTGTAAGGTCCTTCATTTTGGTCCCAAAAGTTTTAGCTATGATTATAACATGAATGGTTGTGTTTTAAGTAATGTCACCTCTGAGAAAGATCTGGGTGTTGTAATTACTGGGGACTTAAAGTCATCAAAGCAGTGTGCAGCCACTGCTGTAAAGGCTAATAGAGTGCTTGGATTGATCAAGAGGAATTTCATCAATTTTAGTAAGGATATTGTACTTAATTTGTATAAGCAGTTGGTAAGACCCCATCTTGACTATGCAGCTCAGGCTTGGAGTCCCTTCTATGAAAAGGACAAGTTTGTTTTAGAGCAGGTTCAGAGGAGAGCCACTCGCCTCATTCCTGAGGTGAGAAATTTGCCTTATCATGCTAGGCTTAAACATCTTGGGCTTACCACCTTGGAGCTGAGAAGGATTAGGGGAGACATGCTCCAGGTTTTCAAGTTCCTTTGTGAAAGGAATCCCCTTCTGACTTGTAGTTATTTAAGGGTTCAAGGTAATTCTCGGGTGCGTGGGCATTGTAAAAAGCTTGAAAAGCCTTTTGCAAGGCTTGACATTAGGAAGTTTAGTTTCTCCCATAGAGTTGTCAACGAGTGGAATTGTCTACCAGATTGGGTAGTAAACTCTAGGGCTGTGCATTTTCGGTTAAGTCACTATCCGTTTAACCGATTTTATTAACCGGCGGTTAACCGTTTAACCGAAAATGACGTAATGTTCACACAACAACAAAAAGTCAACATTTCCAAAGAGCGCCATCACTTTTGTACAGGAAAGTGAAAGTCAAAAATGGCGCCGTAAGTGATGTTCGCCCACGTAAGTGTCTGGCAAAAATGTTGGTATTTTGCGCTGAGTTTATTTTTTCACAGTAAAAACCCATCCCGCATTTACTGAAGCTTTCTTCAGACCACGTGCACTTTTTAACATTCCACCAACTGTTGTATTCCCGCCTGACCCTTTGTTATATTGTCAGTTATTTCATGAAACACTCCCACACCGCTGTTTTGATGCAGCTTGCTTGCGATGCAGTGTTCAATACATGTACAGCGCTCACGTGTGTGTCATGCATAGTAGCGATCTGTACAATTGCACTATAAACAGCCCACCAGCTGCAAACAGCACAACCAAGCCCTATTTTCCTGCATAAATTAAGGAATTCCCAGCATTCCTACCGTAAAGATATTTACAGTAGGACTTATGGAATGTTATCATATGACGTCGTTACAAACGTAAACAATTACGCACGTGGTCCCATGCATGCAGTAGACTTGCGTGCGTATCCGTTTTTACCACTAAACAAGGGACCATGTTTTGCTCGGTGACATCATATGCACACGATCTATTGCAAAATTTGAATTGCCTCTGCATTGTGATTGGTTCAAATACGTTGATTCTGAGCCAGCCAATCACAACTCGCGCCATCGCCTGTGGGATTTAGTGTGTGAAAATACCAGACCTCCGAACGAATTTCCCCATTGAGTTTGCGTTATGACGATCGCACTTCCCAGGCTTACATAGCCCGCCTGTGCAGCCGGCCAAGCCCCGTGCTAAATTCACCAAGAAACGGCAGCACAAATCTCTGCGTACTTGGATTTTTCGGGGGTCTGACTTAAGTGCATTTCATTTGCTGATTATTTTGAAACAAGACGGTAAGGTTTGGACAAGAAGTGGCAAAAATACGGGGATATTTATATCAGAAAGAAACCATAAGATAACGTTAATCGAGTCCATTTTTTGCTGTCCAAGACCGCTAAAAATTAGATCGTTATTTTTACGTGCATCGCAGGGTTGACTTCTACAGTACAGTACATTATCGCAACTACAACCCAGTCAGTTCAAAGAACTGCGTATGCTTATTCATCAAAGTCAAAATGGAATGTTCCATTTTATATGATATTGGGCAAACAACAAAATGGCGGGAATTATCTGGTGCTAACGATCGTATTTTTACGGGTGAAATTTTTCCCAAATACTGCTACTAACAATGAAAAATGAAAAATAAAAAAATTTACGGAGGTGTACCATGATAAAATATTTCGATTAGCTACAGTGGGAAGACTTATTCAAATATAATTTTGTGCCCTAATCATCGCCTCGCGGAGGTTTTATTGCCATAGAAATACAGGGCTTGGTAACTTTTGTTACAGCTCCCTGCTTGTCTTGTGGCTTTCTTTTCCCTGGGTAACCTCTCAAATATGCCGCTAATTTCTAAAGTTGTGCTTGGGTGTTGCTATTGAAGGGATTAGGAGACGAGCACACGAAGTTGTGCCAACGAAAGTAACAATGGGTGCGCCACTTGTCACTCACCATAATGTACTTAATTCGGGGAGCTGCCACGGAATTAATCCGTTCAATCGAACGGCCGATTTTAAAACTCTTTTACAGTTATTGTTCGAGCGATAATTTGTGAGAAACTGACACTGTTTGTGGCACGATGTTTGTGTAACAGTTTACCAACAAAGCCACCCCGCGGCGACTGAGTTGTTGGCAATACAAAAACGGTTAATCTATGAAGAGGAATGACGCACGAGTAACCGACGAGTCGGTCGATTAACCGGTTAACCGATTAACCGTCACAGCCCTAGTAAACTCCCCCTCAGTTCACTGCTTTAAGGTTAACATTGACAGGTTTTTCCATGACTGTGGTAGAATCTGATTGTTTGGGGCTGTAGTCAAGCTTTGGTGGTTAGACTTTTGATTAGGGCTTGGTCTTCAGGGCATCTTATGGGGCCTTGGCCCTCCTTTGCCCTTCAACCTGTTATGTTATGTTATATACACCTCATATTGTTACTGAAATCAAAGCTAGTATTATGAAGGCTGCTACGCAGGTGGAGCATCCCGTTTCGCGAAGTTTGCCACTCGTGACCTTTGACCTCTACTGAGAACAGTTGTGGAGAGCCTGAAAACATGACCATTGACTTACTGATACAGTCAAAATTGGCAGTGAAAATTCGGCCATTCTTTGATGAAACTTTGTGAACATCTTTTATGGGAAGGTAAATGTAGTGCCAGAGATCATCTGTGCGAAGTTTGGTGAGAGTATTTTGTTATTTGGGGATGCAAGAGGTGACATTCCGCGGGCGTCCCGGCTAGTGACTACAGTTGTGAAGTGTCTCCGCGCAAGGGCTGTGTTGTGGGAGGAATGAGCCTAGGCTATGTATGTAACGGACATACAGCCCTAACTAGAGGGCTAGCAAATGCCTGGATGTTGGACCAACAGAATATGGGAAGCAATTCCTATAGGACATTCTAAGGTTCTTCCTACAAGAAGCTCAAGTCCTAAATCCTACATTAACCCCACATAGGCCTACCATTTTGCTGTATTTCCATTGCGCTATACACTTTGTTTTGAATGTGTAGCCCAGCGGCTAGAAGTGTACGCGTAGGCCCTTGCGACTAAAAGTGCTTGACTAGGCCCTAACCTAGGCCTAGGTTTGCGGCCATGTAACGAAACACACACACAGGGTTTTGTTCGTACTAATTTAAACTTGGCTAACGTTAACATTGCTTACTCAGCTTCCAGTAGTTCAATAGCGGCCCTTGGAATCCTCCTCGTCACATACACTTTCGATCTAATGTTGCTAGGAACGATAGTTGACATATTTTGTGAGAAACAATATCGTAGCGTTTGCCTGTTAAACGTCTTCAGCAAAAGCCCAATGGTACGCATCTTCAATAACCACTATGCAGTACTTCTTACTCGTTTTGTCACATAATTTAGTATAGTAGTATACCGAGTGACCTATTTGCACTGTGTGCCCTTGCATGACCGGGCTGAATCGGCTACTGAACTAGCTCGGGTTTGCTTTGAATTACGTAATTTTTGTACGGTGGCTCTGTACTTCCCTCTCATTTAGATACGGCTCACTTCTTTTTGAACGCGGGATAAAGCATGATAGCAGCCGTTCATTGTAACAGCAAAGTCTCATTCCTTTCTCTTCCACGTACTTTTTATATTTCAAGACTCTAAATGTAGTGTGACATGTTAGCAAAAAGGCCCGACTTAACTTGACATTTAAAGGAAGTGTGGCATGCTTGTCATCAAAATGAGTGTTATCATTTCAAGTGATCTGATGCCTTCTAGGCAGTGTGCAGCAGATGCTGCTAGGGCTGCTTGGTTTGATCAAGAGGAATTTTAGTAATTTCAGTAAAGATATTGTGTTAAATCTTTATAAGCAGTTAGTTAGGCCACATCTTGATTATACTGTGCAGGCATGGAACCCTTTTTATGAAAAGGACAAGTTTCTTTTAGAGCAGGTTCAGAGGAGGGTCAATGTGCGTATAATCTCCCTTATCATGATAGGCTCAATTAACATAACATAACATAACATAACATAACATAACAGGTTAAAGGGCAAAGGAGGGCTGTAAAGGCCCCATAAGATGCCCTGTAATCCAAAAACCCCCCAAAACAAAGCAAACCACCAACACCTAAAGAGCCCAGAAAGATTAGATTCTACCACAGTCATGGAAAAACTTGTCAATATTAACCTTAAAACGGTGCACTGATGTGGAGTTAACAACCCACTCAGGCAGGCTATTCCACTCACTAACAACCCTATGAGAGAAACTGAACTTCCTAATGTCAAGTCTAGCAAAAGACTTTTCAAGCTTTTTGCAATGGCCTCTAACCCGAGGATTACTCTGGACCTTTAAATAACTGCAAGCTAACAAAGGATTCCCTTCAGATAGAAATTTGTATACCTGGAGCATGTCCCCCCTAATCCTTCTCAGCTCCAAAGTGGTAAGCCCAAGCAGCTTAAGCCTTTGGGAATAAGGTAGATTTTGAACCTCAGGTATGAGTCGGGTAGCTCTCTTCTGAACTTGCTCTAAAAGCAATTTGTCCTTTTCAAAGAAGGGACTCCAGGCCTGTGCAGCATAGTCGAGATGGGGTCTCACCAGCTGCTTATACAAATTTAGCACAATTTCTTTACTAAAACTCTTAAAATTCCTCCTGATCAACCCAAGCACCCTATTTGCCCTTGCAGCAGTAGCTGCACACTGCCTAGATGACTTTAAATCTCTTGTAATAACTACACCAAGGTCTTTCTCAGAAGTCACTTTGTTCAAATTAGTACCATTCATAGTATAATCATGGTGGGGATTCTTAGAACCAAAGTGGAGGACTTTGCACTTATCAGCATTAAAAGACATTTGCCAAGTCTGAGACCATGAAAATAACCTATCCAGATCTTTCTGAAGCAATAAAGAATCATCCTTTCCTCCAACCTTCCTATAGAGCTTTGTATCATCAGCAAACTTACTTATACTGGAAGTGATAGAGCTATCAATATCATTTATGAAAATTAAGAAAAAGAAGTGGGCCAAGAACAGAACCTTGTGGTACACCACTTGAGACTTCTTTCCAGGAAGAAAAATTTCCATTGACAACAACTCTCTGAGACCTACCATTGAGCCACGAATTGATCCACTGAGCGCACTTGCCTATGATGCCTAACCAATGCAATTTTACCATGAGTCTACCTACAGGTACTTTGTCAAAAGCTTTTTGGAAGTCAAGGTAAATGACGTCCACACTGGAACCTGAATCGAGAGACAAAGAAACATCCTCAAGAAAGCTTAGCAAATTTGTAACACAAGATCTACTGGGTAGGAAACCATGCTGAGTTAGATTGAGTAACCCATTATCTAAGAGATGCTTTAGCAAACAGTCCTTGATTAAGGATTCCATAATTTTGCACACAACACTAGTTAAACTGACTGGCATGTAATTACAAGGTGAACTCCGATCCCCCTTTTTAAAAATTGGAGTGACATTAGCAACCCGCCAGTCAGTAGGAACAAAATTTGAGTCAAGACATTTCTGAAAAATAATTGATAGTGGAACTGATAAAACCTCAGAGCATTCATGAAGGATGGCGGGATGGATCCCATCTGGCCCAGGAGCCTTACTTGTCTTCAAACTCTAGGACTTACTTCTCTCGAGTTAAGAAGGGTTAGGGGGATACTGTATGCTGCACTGGTTTTCAAGTTCCTTTCTGGTAATGATTCTCTGTCTAACCGTAACTACTTAGAGGTTTGTTCGGGTGCTGATTCCCGTGTTCGGGGCCATAATAAGAAGCTGGCGAAATGTTTCTCTAGACTTGAAATCAGAAAGTTCAGCTTCTCTCATAGGGTTGTCAATGAGTGGAAAAGTCTCCCTGAGTGGGTTGTTGATTCCTCTTCAGTCAATTGATTCAAGATTAACATCGACAAGTATTACCGTGACAGTGGCAGGATATGATTGTATTGGGTTTGTTTAGTTTTTGTTTGGATCATTGGTTTGGATCTGTTCTATAGGGCATCTTATGGGGTTTCTACCCTAATTTGCCCTTCAACTTGTTATGTTATATTATGTTATGTTAAATGACCCGACTTCACTTGAAGCTTACGGAGTGAACGTTTCAAACTAAAAATCCATTGGAATTATATCAGTATCTTTTGCGGTACTCTAGTACCCCTTCAAAGTCCGAATGTTGCTGAAGCCAGTGTTGCTGACGCCAAAATAATGATGTACCAGGAGTGTTGCAATTGTTGACATTTCTTTGGATACCCCTATATTGATTATCCCTTAATTACTCAGCAGATAGTTTATGGTTCGGTAATTGATACTGATGGTTTTCAAGGACATAAATTAAACTTCAAAAATAAAAACCCTCAGGACCAGCAAATGTTACAACTGACCTTGAAATGGAGGTTGTTAAAACAAAGGATAAAATTAGCCATTTAATCATTAACATAACATAACCGGTTAGAGGGCAAAGGAGGGCTATAAAGGCCCCATAAGATGTCCTGTAATCCACCGCCCCCCCCAAAAAAAGCAAACCACCAACACCTAACGAGCCCAGAAAGATTAGATTCTACCACAGTCATTGAAAAACTTGTCAATATTTACCTTAAAGCGATGAACTGATGTGGAGTTAACGACCCACTCAGGCAGGCTATTCCACCCATTAACACTGACCCTATGAGAGAAATTGAACTTCCTAATGTCAAGTGTAGCAAAAGACTTATCAAGCTTTTCACAATGGCCTCTAACCCGAGGATTACTTTGGACCTTTAAATAACTACAAGCTAACAAAGAATTCCCTTCAGAAAGAAATTTGTATGCCTGGAGCATGTCTCCCCTAATTCTTCTCAGCTCCAAAGTGGTTAGCCCAAGCAGGTTAAGCCTTTGGGGATAAGGTGGATTTCTAACCTCAGGTATGAATCGAGTAGCTTTCTTCTGAACTTGCTCTAAAAGTAATTGGTCCTTTTCAAAGAAGGGACTCCAGGCCTGTGCAGCATAGTCGAGATGGGGTCTCACCAGCTGCTTAAACAAGTTTAGCACAATTTCTTTACTAAAAGTCTCAAACTTTCTCCTGATCAACCCAAGCACCCTACAGCCCTATTTGCCCTTGCAGCAGTAGCTGCACACTGACTAGATGGCTTTAAATCTCCCGTAATAACTACACCTAGGTCTGTCTCAGAAGTCACTTTGTTCAACTTTGTACAATCATAGTATAATCATAGCATGGATTCTTAGAACCAATTTCACCAAAGTGGAGGACTTTGCACTTATCAGCATTAAAACACATTTGCCAAGTCTGAGACCATAAAAATAACCTATCCAGATCATCCTGGAGCAATCAGGAATCATTCTTATCCCCAACCTTCCTATAGAGCTTAGTGTTATCAGCAAAACTTACTTATACTGGAAGTGATAGAGCTATCAATATCATTTATGAAAATTAAGAAAAGAAGTGGGCCAATAACAGAACCTTGTGGTACACCACTTGAGACTTCTTTCCAAGAAGAAAAATTTCCATTCTCCGGGACCTACCATCGAGCCACGAATTGATCCGCTGAGCGCACTTGCCTTTGATGGCTAACCAATGCAATTTTACCATGAGTCTACCTACAGGTACTTTGTTAAAGGCTTTTTGGTAGTCAAGGTAAATGACATAGACACTGAAACCTGAATCGAGAGACAAAGAAACATCCTCAAGAAAGCTAAGCGAATTTGTAACACAAGACATACTGGGTAGGTCTTGTGTAATATATGGCAACTCCCTCTCATGACATCACAAGATTATCATATTGAGCTTATATTTATAAATGTTTAAGTGCAAATCCTATATTGCCCCTTAAAATGATCAATTTTTGACGGATTCTGATGAGTATTGCTGCTATTTTTTATACTTAAATTTTACATCCAATACCCAATTTTGTCATTTTCATGTCCCACAACCTTTAGTAGGTATAGTTCTCCTAAGTAAAAATCATTTGAAAAATCGTATATCAGTGGGCAATATATCTTTAACGGCTCTCAAGATACACCTCTTCAAAGTTTGAAAGTTTCTTACGCTTATTGCTTAGGCCTATGCCAAAATATTGATGTGGAGTGTTGCACAGTGTTGATAATTCTTTTGATAACACTGTATTAATTTTCTCATAATTACTTATCAGATATAGTACTATGCATGGTTAAGTATTTACTTATATTCGAGAGCGCAGTTTGAACTTCAAAATGAAACGTTCAAGACATGCCAATGTCAAAATTGTTTTTCTTGAAATGCCGCTTTTTTGGTTAGTTCTTGTAACCTTGCTTTGGCTTTTGTTTTAATTTCTGAAATGGCTGATCTTTTGTCTATATGTAGTTTCAATGCAAGAGGTTTGAACGACACAAAAAACAGGCGTAAAGTTTTCTCCTGGTTGCACAACCAAACTTTTTCGATTTCACTCATTCAAGAATCTCACTGCACTCCCGACCAAACAAAACTTTGGTCAAATGAATGGGGAGGAAAGGCATTTTTCTCATGTGGCTCATCCAGAAGTGCGGGATGCATTTTACTTTTCAGGCCATCTTTGACTTTTACAGTTAAAAAAACAAATGTTGGACTGTATGGGTCGTTATATATTTCTTGATGTTGATATTGATGATACCATCTACACAATAGTTAATGTCTATGCTCCAAATCGTGATGATCCTCATTTTTTCAAAATTTTATCCAGCCTTTTGGTATCGAATTTTGATTGTTCAAATACTATTTGGGGAGGCGATTTCAACTTAGTACTTGACATTGACATTGATAAAGACGGAGGATTAAAGCGTACAAATTTCAAAGCCAGGGAAGCTCTTTTTGAGAGTATATGTAGTCTCAATCTTGTCGACGTTTTCAGGGAACGAAATCCATGTAAACGTGTGTATACCTGGCATTCTAACATAACAGCTGGGCTTGGTTGTAGACTTGACCTTTTTTTTAATCTCAGGCAACTTGTTAGCGCAATGTCATGATTGTTATACTCTTGCATCCATCCAATCTGATCATAATGCAGCTATATTATTTCACTTCGTACTTCTTGTCTTATGAGAGGTAGAGGCTTTTGGAAACTTAACACATCACCTTTACACGATAATGATTATGTAGCAGGGATCCGTAATTTAATTTCAGAGGCAGAAACTGAGTGGGACCTAGATCACCTAAGTCCAAGGGGCTTCTGGGAGTACCTGAAATTTCTTATACGCTCGTGGTGGCTGGATTTTTCAAAAGCAAAATCTAAACGTTTAAAGGAGAAAGAACGAATGCTGCAGAAAAGTGTCATTTCATTACGAAAGCTATATATAGCTCAACCCCTACCCCACCCCTAAAGCAACAAATATTGAATGAGAAACAGCAGCTAGATTACATCTACGAAAGGAAAATTGATGGCATCATCATTCGCTCAAGAGCAAGATGGGTGGAAAGGGGGGGGGGGGAAGAAGTACCAAATATTTTCTAAATTTTAAAAAAAGAAACAGTGTGACGAAAGCTATAAAAGTTTTAGTTGACGATAGTGGAAGTGAAGTTTACGACCCCGAGGAAATCTTGGATATTGAACGAAAATTTTCGAAGAGCTTTATTCCTCCCATGAGACAGAATATTTAGATACGCATTTTAGTGAGGCGCTAAATGTTGTAGGTTTCGATGATGATTTAAAAAAATAGCTGTGAGGGTATGCTAACTGAGGATGAATGCAGGGGTGCCATTCAAAGCATGGCTACTGGGAAAGTACCCGGAAGTGACGGTCTTCCACTAGAATTTTATAGGTGTTTCTGGCCAGAGATAAAGTCGTTTGTAGTTATGTCCTTAAACTCTGCATTTGTGGTTGGGACACTCTGTCCAGAACAGAGAAGAGCTATTATCACTTTATTACCAAAAGAAGGAAAGGACCTTAGGAAAATCGGGAACTGGGGGCCCATCTCGCCATTAAATGTTGATTATAAAATTGCTGCTAGCTGTGTTTCAGCAAGGCTGAAGCAAGTCATGCCATCTATTATACACCCTGACCAAACAGGATTTTTGAAAAACCGTTTTATTGGTGAAAATGTAAGACTTATTTTAGACACCATACAGTACGCCCAGGAAAAGAATATCCCAGGTTATATTTTATTCGTGGATTTCGAAAAAGCTTTCGACAGCGTTGACTGGGATTTTCTGTTTCGTACGTTAAACTTGTTTAATTTTGGATGTGATATAGATGGATTAGAACCTTTTATTCTAATTGCTCTGCTTGTGTGTCAAATTATGGTATATCAACCGGTTTTTTCACGGTCAAAAGGGGTATGCGTCAAGGCTGCCCACTGAGCACCTACCTTTTCCTGCTCTGTGCAGAAATTTTAGCCATAAAATTACAAGCAGACGGTATTTTTGTCGGTTACCCTATTGGTGACGTTAGAATTAAATTATCAATGTATGCAGATGATACAACGATCTTCTTCAGTGATGACAATGTTTCATTAAATAGAGTTATTGAAATCCTGGATGACTACTACAGATTGTCGGGTTTAAAAATGAATTTTAGTAAATCAAACCTTTTTCCCATCGGTAATAACATGGAGCATGTTAACGATTTTCCGTCATATCATGATATTCCTCCTACGTTTGGCCCAGTCAGGGTTCTTGGTATTACAATAACCTCCAGAAGAGACGATTTATTCCCCTTGAATTATTTACCCAAATTATCTCGCCTGAAACGTACTCTAAATATATGGTCTTGCCGTGATCTGACACCTTATGGTAAAATTACTATTGTTAAGAGTTTCGCCTTGTCACAAATGGTGTTCCTTTTTGCTGTGCTCCCAAACCCACCTGATAACTTTTTGAAGGAGTTGAAAAGTGTTCTTTTTAATTTTATATGGGGAGGAAAAAATGATAAGGCGTAGAATTTTGACGCAGTCTTATGGACCGGGGGGGGGGGGGGTTAAATATGATCAATATCGACTATTTTCTTAGTGGCATGAAAATAGCTTGGATAAAGAGGTACATCGATCAATCTGAAGGTGCTTGGAAAGTTCTTTTTGACTACTTTTTAAGGAAGGTTGGGAAAAAGTTCCTATTTAGTTGTAAATTTCGAGGAAATGATCTGTCAAAAAAGGTCACCAACAAGTTTATTTTTAATTGCTGTTGTTCGTGGAGTAATTTGACATTCGAGATACCTGTTAACAATTTCTGTGATCAAGTTGTTTGGAATAATATATTTATCAGGGTTAAATGTGAATAATTTGGTACAAAAACTGCTTCAATTCAAATGTAAAATTTGTTCGGGATTTTTACCATTCCACGGGTATACCGTTGGATTATAAGGAGTTTATCAGGAGAAACAACTGTCCGAATTTTCCTTTTACTATGTTGAATGGGATTTTACATTCCATTCCAAAAGCATGGAGGCCTACGAGTCATTGTCTGGGGTTGCCTAGGCAGCCGTCCGGTCAGCATATAATGCTTATTCAGCTAGAAGCTATAGACAGAGTTTGCCATTACGTTATTAAAAAACTTACTCAACGTTCTTGGGAGCTTTCCCGCTCCTGTCTAAAATGGGAGAATGAATTTAAAGATACTGCTCTTAACAAGAGCAAAATTTTCTTATTATGTAGTAACATACAAGAAGCAAAAATAAAGTATTTTCAGTATAAACTTATACATCGTATTATAGCTACAAATGTTTTCCTGAGCAAGATAAACGTCACGGATAACAGAATGTGTTCCTTCTGTAACGATTATGAAGAGTCGGTGATTCACCTCTTTTGGCAGTGTAGACATGTAGCAGCCTTGTGGGATAGCATTTACTTGGAAATCTTTCAGTCTAAAGTTGGTATTATTTTTTAAAACGTTTGTTTCGGATATGTTGACTTCCATAATAAGTGGTTTAGTTTTGCTATTTTCCACTTGAAATTTTATATTTATCGTTGTAAGATTAACAATACTTTACCAGATTTCCAGACATTTAAGTACCAGTTGAGATTTCACATTGAAGTTCAAAAACATATACTGAATAACAAAAATAAACAAACAGAGCTGGACGGATTAAGAAATTCTTTGTACCTTTCATGAAATATCCTCGCAGCAAGAAAGTAATGCGTATGATTTTATTTCGCCTGTAAATTTTAAGTTCTGTAAAATGTAAGATTCTTTTGTTAACTATTTTGTTGTTGTTCCATTTAATGAGCCAATGATCAGTGTAAATAAAACATTGAAAAAAAAGTGTAGTTTGTCTCCAGAATATACCTTTAACACAAAACCATAGCAGACAGTCATCTTGGTGCGCTTTTTCTCACACCTACGGCTAGTTGTTGGGTCAATTTCGCCCACATTTTTCACCACGAAAGATTGGGAGAAACTTAAGTTGCTTACCAGCACAATTACAGGTCATATGAAAAAGTTTGACGAAGAGAATGTCAAGTATGACGTGCCTTTGTAGAACTTTTTTCATTGGATGAAACTTTCCCGATGAATAAACACATAAAAAACAAAGGAATTAAAGAGGAAAAGAATAGTACGGAGCCTCTAAAGAGACATTCAAAATCTCTTTCGTTAGAAAAGAATTATCACCTCGGAATAATCACTGTTGCAACTCCCGTGAATAACAAAGTAGATCCTTTTGGACTGTTGCTGTGTTGGAATGTAACGGGACGCTAACACGGATTCTCTCTCTCTCTCTTTTATATGTTGTGAAACAGACAGAGAGGTGGGGGAGTCAACAGGCACCGGACTTCTGTATTCGCTGTTATGCCTGAAAAAGTTGATCCAAAGAATGTGTCAAATATAGCAACAATTGCCGTCTCAACTTTTTAACAAAGGCAAAAAAATCCACAGAGGGATATCCCCTCTACTGGACAGCGGCTAGCGAGGCCTTGTGCCACTCTATTGAACGCCTAGATTCGCACCCGAGGCTCGTGCTTCTTATTTGATCGTAGTCATAAAACTGAATATGCATGCTGTGATCATGCTTTATAGTTCTTTATATCAACTATTGCTGCAAAAATATTGAATTATGTGTTCTTTGGCGTCATAGGCTTAGGTACAAGTAAACTTATGGTCTAGTGCGTTAAAATTCTTGTTAGTGTAAGAAAGTAGGTCAAGTTCTTTGTCGTTCAATATTTACTCCAGGTAGCGGTCTTTCTCATACGCCAAGGTCACTCCCAGGGTGAGAATTAAGAAACAAATTCCCCATTGCTTAGCAGCATTAGCCTTCTACCAGGGTCAGGTATTTTACCTCCTATTGGGAGTGATTTTCTTAAAATAAAGCCTGAGCGGGTTTCACTATACGGTAACTTTGCCGCCGTACAAAATATTGCAATTCAATCTTGTTAGATATCAGCCAACGAACACACTTGGCCTTTTTTATAGGCCCTATGCTCTCTTTTATCATTTTCTTTTAAAATGTACGGTACAAAGCAGAGTTCGTATTGCTCACCTTAATTTTTAGCGCTGGGAAATTGTATTTACCACAAATTCTCTCAAGATCCTCTACCCGACCCCTCCGCAAACAACAAACTTCATTCCCTCTATAAGGTTATAATTACGCACTGTAGTCTATCTAAAAGGATAATCTCTCAGCTGTTCAGAGAATGATAATATAGAAAACGATTAGAATGAAATGATAAATTGGCAGTCAGATATTTCATTCTATAGGTGTGTTCGATTTAACGGCTCGAGCCAGCTTAACTCAACTGGCTCAGCGCGCGATCGATCTTTCGGAAAGGCGATCTTAACGTCATCAAAACCTCACAAATTGAGCGTTGAGCAGGTCAAAACGACAAGCCCTACGACAGTCCGAGGTGGTCTAGTTGAGCCGTGTGACGTATTTTTCGTCAGATGTCATGCACTCTTGAAGAAACTGGTTGAGCCAGTTCGGCCGGCTCGAGCCGCTCTATCGAACGCACCTTAAGACTTTTTTTTTTTTTTTGTAAATTTCTATTGATTTTTTATCAATGTCGTAGTTAACATGTGATGCTATAGGAACCGCGAAGAAGGGGTGAGCTAGAGGAGCTTCACCCCGTACTTTTTAAAAAATGTGCGCATTTTGCCACGCCTTGGGAACTTGAGCTTTAATTTTTTCAAACATATTGGTCAGTTGGGTCGCTTGGATGATTTAGCCCTTACTTCAAAACTGGCTCCAAGATCCCTGTGAGTTAAGAACAATAAAACAATAAAAAAAAAGTAATTTGGGGAAAATCAATTGAGGAGGGTTTCCCATTCTTCAATTTCAACAAAACTGGTCAAGGTCCTTGACACAATATTAGTGGAACAATGTGGCGATCGTATGGAAAAATTGCGATCGTTAACACCACAAATGCGTTACAGTAGGTGGGGGCATGCATGGTGTATCTTTCAGACTTTGTGGCATGTAGTATTCGGGTTCGTTTTAAAAGAAACGGATTTAAGCAAACTTTCAATGTTCGTATTACTGACACCAAGCGAATACTTTTTTGATTGGTCACGTCCTATTTGGGGGGGGGGGGGTGAAAAAACATAAATTTATGGGATTCATGTTTATGGGGCAAAACACGTTTTTAATTCTAAATTTACATAATTTAGAGGATTACCAAGTCACAAATAATTTAACACAGCTAAGTGTTTCCTGGAGCTGTGCGTAATATATAGAGAGAAGAACAGTTTTTATTTGGATTGTGGTGAAAACCGTATGGTTTTGGACATGAATTGAGGCAAGGTGAGGAAAAGTTGAAATCGTCAGAAATGAGGTTCTTTGAATAAAAATCGACATTTTATGATTTGTTTTCACCTTAAGTTATCATTTCGAGGTATAACTGATTTAGCTTACCTTCAAATAAAGATTGGCATGTCTTTTCATTTTGAAGTTACTAACCCACTTAGGGTGTACCTCAAGTCAAAAAAATTAAAAACTAAGTATTAAGTAGCATGGGAATTTAATTCTAACAGTCCAATTCCTATCTTGATGGGACATTCTTGAAATGAGAAATAAAATAATAGTTATTTCACTCAAATTAAAATGGTATATTGCGTAATAATATGTGATGTAATTGTTGTACTACTCAAGTTACAATCTTTGTATTTCTTTGGTTTTCTGGTCTGAACATTATTGCACCTTGTACCAAAGTGTGACAGAACTTTTGCTCTGATGAGGTGATGTAATTAATTAATTCCTCTCCGTGCAACATGCGGTGCGAGCAAACAGGAAAGTTTCAAGGTCATAAAAAATAAAAACATTTTGAATTTTAAAGGGAAACGAAGCAGGCAATGTGAATTGTACAACAAGAAAGTCACAAACTATTGCGCAATGGACTGATTTGTTTTAAGTGAATAAATTTCAACATTTCATACCTCGGCTCAAGAATGTCCTATGAAGATGGGATTTGGTCTGTTAAAATTCAATTTTCACGTTGTTTAATGTTTATTTTTTATTTTTTTTTACTTTCAATAACTTTGTCACATATATTGGTATGAACCTTCATTTACTTAAGGATTGAAGTCATATGACTGCTTTGTCGAAAAAAAATCAAAGTAGCTTGGCCGGCCGAGACAATTGAGTGATGTTATCGAGATATGGGCAAACGACGACCCGAATTCGTTCATATCTTTGCCCCAAAGAGGGGGAACCCGTTGGGCTTATAGGGAGGGGTTTTGTTCGGGACAAAATCGACAATGCTCGGCGTTTCTCTAAATCCACACATCACATCTGAAAATACGAAAATAAGTTCTTTCATTATATGCCATAGACCTTTTTCCAAATAGCAATTACAAAGTTTGTGGGATAGATATTTGGAACGCAAAATCGTTTTTTTTTTCTTAATATACCACCATACCGTTGTCAAAAATAACGCATTCACATCAAAACGCCATGGTACAGGTGTTTGTATTTGCTATTGGGAAACAAACTATAGACCCGTCCTTTGCGGTATCGTGACATAGTTTCTTCGAGTATAATGCATGATTGTATTATCAATGGTAAGGTCAGTGATGATACGCTTCAATAGTCACGACGGTGTTTACCTATAATATGTTGGTTTTCTTTAATAAAAGCGCAAAGAAACGTACAACCGGACAAAGAGGCACAGTAAAAGACACGGTAAACCTTCAAAACAGACTCGTTTATACGTCGTGAAGAATCTGCTGCCACACAAGAAGCAAAATTTGTACAGGTGGAGAAGGAATGACAATTCCTCTTTTTGAGAAGAAAGAAATACAGACGCCAGTACCTGTGACATTTCAAAGACACAGCATTGCACAATGACCATCGCAAGGAAGAACAAGTTATGGGACACATTTGCAAATAATTTATCAAACCAATGCGAATCTGATCCTTTAGATAATGACGGCCTTTCATAACATTACAAGTTTACGTGGGGCCAGACGTGAAGTTTTTTGTTTACTTGTGCTGTTGTCTGTAACGGGTCTCGTGTCAACCTACCTTCGCTTATCAAACTTGGTTTTGTCAAGATTTTCAAAGGAAGCTAAGAGTGCCGATGTAGACTTGTTGGTGCAGTGGCACCCTGCGTACAATGATTCTAATGTTTATTATTTGCAAGATATAGAATCGAGGAAGTTTCTTATTTTTAACCCAACTGCATTTACAGGCGCAGATTTTTTCGCACATTTAATAAAGGATTTCGTCATTCGGAATGGTGATAGAGACATGCAAGTATTCAACCTGACAGGGTCAAGCACAAAACCAGAGCCACGTGATCAGCAAACGAAACATTTAAAGGCTGTTTTGTTTGATTTCCTGCCATTAAATTCTTATATTATTTCCGAAGCTCATTTTTCCGATATTTTTGGTCCTCATAACATTCAGTATCAACTAACTTATCCTGTCTCGGTAAGCTTCATCAGGCATCCTTTCGACGCATTTGTTGCGTCATTTTATTACCATCGTCACGGACAAATGTTGTTCAGCCCTGGCAATGAAACGCGGGAAATTTTTCTCACAAAGTTAACAAAGGCAGTGAGTGAGCTAGAAGAGTATCTACATTCTGGAAGAGAAATTCGATCCTACGCCAATGATATGAGTGCAGTCGTTTCCTTCTGCGGAGGGAATGAATTAAATGCATGTTTGGGGGTACATCCTGCAAAAGCAGTTAGCGTTATTTCACGAGCTAGAAAGAATGTTATGGTCAGCAACACTTTCATTGGACTTATGGAAGATTTTAGAACCGTCCCAAGTTTACTGGAAAAGTTGTCACCAACCATTTGTAATGGGCTGAGTGAGTATGCAAGATCACAAGCAGCCTACTTCCCGATTTGGATTGACACGAAAATAAATCTTAAACGCAGCGTTCAAGAACAGCTGAAAAGAGACAACCGTATTAAGCTTGAACTTCGTTTCTATCAATGGGTAAAAGAACGATATTACGATAAAAAGAAACGACTACTTAACGATAACAAATTATGATATCATTCCGAGCAAATACACTTAGGAAAGTCTTTCTCTAAACCTCGACGCCAGACAGCAAACCACGAAGACCCCGCCCTTAAACAAATGAAGAGCCAATCAGGGATTCAACTCACCCAAAGACCCAGCCCTTAAACAAATGAAGAGCCAATCAGGGATTCAACTCTTCCACTTTTCCAAATCCCTCTACTCTATGCAAAAACAAACGTACGTTATAGCTGAAAGAGTGCTGCTCTTGGCAAACCGTTTATAGTCCCAAGAGACTTGGACTGAAAATGGCTGATCTCATTATTGTAAGACATTTTCATCATGGATCTATCATGAGTAGTTCTATTCTTAAATGGCTACAAAGCTCCTTAGCCAAAAGGAGGTTATTCTAATCTGGACAAAGTTGCAAAAGGTTGTTTGGAACTAAATATCAGTTTGCCAGCTAGTCGATGCCAGAGACCGATTTCACTAACAATAATTTTAGCGATCAACGCAAAGTCCTCTTGCTAACAAGAAATTATCGGAATAGCGATAGCGATGAATTTTGGGTTTGACTAAGCCTGTTGCAAACAGCACAAATTAGCGATGAAAAACTACGATCGATTGAAAACTTAGCGTTTGTGAAATCGGCCCCAGGTCCTTGTTTATATGCCCTCAAATTTGGGGGAAAAAGATGTTAATTCGTTTATTTTTTAAAATAAGTTGCCCCAAGACACGGTGTTTAGGACTTAAACGTTTTTCTTAACACTTTTGCAATCACTTCGTAAACACGTTTAGATGCTTCCTAGACAATTCGCTGTTAAACATTTTTAACTGCTAAACATTTAGCGTTTAAAAAATTAAACGTGTTTAATATTTAAACGTGTTTAAAAAGTGAGGGCAAAATAAAAGTACAGTTGCTAAACACGTATTTCAGAATGTGTACCGTATTTAATGAAAAGAAATTACATTGTCATTTATACTGTAATGAAAGAATTCTGACTCAATTAGCTTAGATGCTAAGTTCGAAATCTCTGCTACGATTTTAGGATGAAACGAATCCAGAATGTGCAAAGTACACCTAACCTTGGTGCTATCAAAATGGACCATCAGCAGCGTGACTTCAACATTGTCAGTGACAAGAGGTAGCTCCTTCTCCCCACTGGACTCATAATTGAGTGTACATGATAGGTTTATCAATCAAGTTGTTTGAGCTTGCTCCATTATAGTATACAACGAAAAACAGCACATCATTATCAAAACACTCTGACTCATTAATAAATCACAACAATATCTTCACCTCCTAGAAATATTATATATGAGAAGAGTTATGGAAGTTGAATGTTTTGAAATTTTGAACTTAGTTTGGGAGAACAAATTATCCTGCCAACCATTCCAATGACTGAATTTTTGTTTGTGGGAAGTTTCGGCAGGTCTCGAGAGCATGCTACAACATTGCCTAATTTTTTAATGATGTATACCTCTCTGTCAATAAATTTTAATTTCAATTTTTCCGTAAAACAATCAACGCAATTTTTCCCTCTAAGGTTTTAAATTTGCAATCAAAGAACTGGTGAGCTAAGACGAGACATTTCATAAAGATAACATCCAGCCGTTTCATCAGTAGCCCCCTCAATTACCAGTACCTATTTTCGAAGCCCACTTGTGAAAGTCAGCACAAATTGTCAACCATCTGCAAATAGTTCCATTTGGAAAGGAATAAACGAAGGAAAATAAATAGGACAAATAATTTAGAAACCTGTTCTCATCTTTTACCATGGTTATTGTCCCCGCCTTCATGATTATTATTTGCTTAGCATGAATCTCTAGTAGCACTTCTGCTCACCAGATGCTTCTGACGTCACATGACAGATCTGGTTCCTCTAATGGAAGCAAGCACTGCAACGCACCAATGAATACAGAAAGCTAGTTTGTGTACTCTGTGGTAGGCATTTAAGTCCATTCCCTGCAATATCTGCAACATACCTATGTACATACAATATGATTCATTAATTTTTACCGTCTCTAAATAACATCGCATGACTTCAGGTTTGGTTGGGTTAAATAGGGTTTTAGACCTCAACATACAAACCTTTTGGTGTAATATCGCAGTGCTGTAATTGAGTCACTAGATTATTGACGAGTCACCAGTTTTCAAACTTTTTAAGTGACTCAAGTTGAGTCATTGACTCGAGTCACAGTACTATTTCAGTGGGGAAATTCGAGCTGCGAGCCGTGACTTCTAACAACACTGTAATATTGGGGGGGCCATGGCCTCTTCCAGTTGTGGGGACTGGATTATTGTCCCCACATGACGTTAGTTCATACGGTCTATTCAGTAACATTGTTGTCAATTGACAGATTTTATCATTTGACTTAAAGAATGTCCAGAATATTTATGTTTGATATGTTAAAAAGGAACATATTTTAAGCATTCTGGTGAAGGTGTTATTCATTTACTTTGTTAAGCTCTTGAGATAGGCCCTACTGACCATTGAAGTTGAAACATTTTCTACAAAAAGGGACTTGAAGCAAGCAGGTGTGATGTCATGGAGTCACATTGTTGGCAAATGTTTTGCTCCTTCATTTTTCGTCCTAAAATTCTGATCTTGGATTGAGTAGGAATTTCCTAGCGCCAAAGCCATATTTTTTAAAATTCCAGTGCTCAAGATGCACTTATGGCATCAATACATCAGAGTTTATTTGCATAAAACTGGTGTTAAATTATAAATAAAAATAAAACAGAGGTAGAACCATGTGAATCCATGACATCACACATGCTTGTTTCAAGTTAATTCTAAGTAGAAAATTTGTCACATTCAATTGCCAATAGATCGAGGACCAAAATTGGGATAAAAATCCTCCAGAATGCTTTGAATATCTTCCTCTTTAACATATCAAAAACAAATTTGGTTCTAGCTGGAATATTTTTCAAGATGCCTGAACATCAATGCTGTTACTTCAGGTCAGGAGGAAGAGCCTTATTAAGCAGACATTTGTGTTTCCAAACCCCTAAAATGAAAAATTATGATCATAAAATATATCAGTTGCAATATATTAAATTTCAATATTTATTAGTATTTTCAGATATCGCATTACTGCATTTTATAAATAACCTCAAAGTCAACCACTGCCCCTTGTCAATAATTAATTCAAGCGTACCTGTAAACCTTTGGTTTCAATATGATCCATTCACACTCGAAGAAAATAAAGGCACTGGAGGCGGTGTGGATAGTTTCCATGGAGAGGGGAAATTTCAAGTCTCAGGAGGGAAATATATATCAAATACATTGAGGAAATGGTACTTTTTTAACTTTTATGTCTTCACCCCTTATACTCCTCCCCCTGCCTACAGGCTTGGTTCTATTCTCCAGATAATAAACATTTTAAGTCGTTACCCTGTCTATCAAAGGCTAACATGAGGCAGGCTGATGTGAAGTCAGTGCTTCACCACGACAATGTATTGCTGCCATTTCTCTACAATGAATTCCTTCCTAATCTGTGTGACCAAATGCTACTGCACTTACTCTATGAATACATCCTGAACAATAAAATTGTTAACTTCACATTCTCCTAGGGCAAACTAGCTACCCAATTGCAGATCAATACACTTGACTGAACACCATAATTGCTTGCTTCAAACCACCCCTCCTAAATGATGCTGCCAATGTCCTCAAAACCTAAGCCTGTGCATCATGGCTCTCAATCTGACAGACAAAATCCCTGTCAAATCAGAACCAACTTCAAAGAAAGGACAGAAAAATACTTCATGCAAATTTTTAAAAATGTTTGACACACTGTCACTGTTTACAGTTTATACAAAGATAAAGATTTTTTTGTATGAAATTGATATGAAGTGTCAAGAAGAATCCTGTCGTGAATACGAGTCAAAGATTTTGAACATGTCAAACTTATTTTGTCCGGGTCTACCTGATAGTCATAAGCTTTTTTATTCATAATTAGGGCCAATTCTCCTTAGGTTCCTTAGTCATAGGGCTCATTATCTATAGGGTCTGTAATTCATAATCATAAAAAGGCTCCTTGTTCATAGGGTTCTTTATTTATAATCGTTTAAAAATTTGTTATTTAATTAGTTGTTTCTAAGTTTCACTATCCATAACTGGAAAAAGGGCTTGCTGTTCACAACAAGAAATTAGGTTCTTTGTTCATAATAGGAAAAGGGTACAATATTCATAATACAGGCTTCCTGTATCTCATGGAATGGGTACAGATACTTAAAATTTTCAGGGATGATAGGCCAATGTCTTGTCCACAAATGTTGACAGCATTTTTATGTTTTATCTAGATTGGTTGTTATTGGCCTTTCAAAGGGACTAAGTCAAATTTTGGGGAAGGGATTATGAATAGTTAACCATAATCTCAATTGTGAACAATGAACCCTTTTTCCAATTTTGAACAGCGTACCTTTTTTAATTATTACTAGTAAACCTTAGTTTTGATTATAACATTTGAATTTTTTCTTTAATTATGAATAATGAACGCTTTTTCATTAGTAATGAATAATGAACCTCTTTTTTAATTATGAACACTGAACCTTTTTTTGCGATTATGAGCAAAGAACGTTCTCCTCTATTATGAGTAGCATACCCTATGATAATGAACATATTTATCATTCACTTTTATGGATAGCAAAACTCACAGACAACGAACCTTACTTTTGCCATCCATCATGTTATGAACAATGACCCTTATGAACCAATGACTTTTATGAATATTGAATTGTCCCAATTTGTGCTTCATACGCAATTCTTCATGTAAGGCCTATGTCATGGGTCTGTCACAGGACACCCTATGACATTGTACAATTGTATTACAATAGACATACAAATCTCAATGATTTGTGAGTAACAGGTGGCTCTGAGAATTGTAGGAAGGTGCCAAGATTAGTCTATATCAAACCCACAATAGTCCTACAGATGCTTCTCCTTCAATATTTTTCCTGCTACTTGTCATGGGTAAATCCAACATCTATAATGCTATCAGTTATCCCCGTGACATGACTGTCACGAAAATCTTGTATCCTCAATCTCCTGGATTGTAAAACTTTGCAATCTGAGCTGTTAAGGGTATAATATTCATGTAAGACAGTTGCACAACAACCAAAATTCACAGGACTGTTGTGAAACAAATTTTTGTTGTCTTGCGACAGTCATACCAGACAAGGTATAATTGTAATAGAAACATTGTACAATTTATCTTTGACATCCTTATCCTATTTCTAACAACACGTATTACATGTGAATGCTTCTGGAATCCACCTTTGGTAAGAACTTGACAAAGTCCCAGCATTGCTGTATGACAAATAAATTATATGATGTATGTGGATGGGTTTAAATAAGTGACAGAATCCCAAGACTCCCATAACAGCAAAAAATTCCAGTTTTCCTCTGCCCCAATTTTTTGGCATAACAAAATTCTATTGACAAAATATTGCATACCAAAGCACTATCCCATAATTTTTTGTTATCTATATAAGCTAATAGCCAATGGATAAGCCCCACTGTCCCCCCTTCCCATCCCCTTGCAAAATTTTTCCCTACTTCAAAAGTCAACACTACCATTCCCTTAATTCAATCACTGACCAGCGTTTTTACCAAATTTAGTACTAGCATGAATCAATCCTTCAAAAAGGGTCCATTGGGATAAGTCAACTCAAGGCCATTATTAAGCATGTCTTTGGGGATAAATACTGAGATGGCCAAACACTGTAATGTGATAATTTTAATCTCTCATTTGAAATTTGAACGTCCAATCTTAAGGCTTGCTTAAGTATTACTTCAGGCCAATGAGGTAATATTCCTGATTTCGTATCGAATAATCTGCTATCTTTTATTACTTGATTTACTTCTGTAATGCCCATGAAGTGATGAGATGGTTTCCTATTGCTTGTACTGGTGGTATATATATATTTGGTCCTCCAACTAGTCCAGGCACTCTAGAATTAGATTCTTTATCTTCTAATATAGCTTGCAATTCCTGCCGACTCATCCACCTGGCCTCTTCTAACTCAGCTTTGTCTATCTTTATCTGTTACAAAATATGAAAAAATGTCAAGTCCACTAAAAATATTGTCAAGTATCTCAGAAAGACTTTTTAACCACAATAAGAAGTTTGGGTTAGCAAATTATTCTTGACCACTACTAAACTGAATTCCTAGCTGTGACAAACTTATCTCATGAAAAGAAGGCTACCACACCATCATATGTTGAATCATGTATTATATTGATTTCAAAAAAGTCAAGTTTTTTGTTAATAAAATGCAATATTTCCCTTTAAATACAATAACTTTAAAGTGCCAATCATTGGCCACATGTTAACAAGGTATTGACTTATGACACACAATGGCTTTAAAAAAATTGCATGTAGGCCCTAAAATGAGGTTTGATTCTGACTTCCAGAGGGGAAATAGGTCTGCCTTTTTCAATATCAAATGGTATTTGGTAATCTCATCTTTGCAGTTATGCAATCTGCATAACTTATTATAATTATCTATGCAAAAGGGATATCAATATTTGAGTGCAAATGACCTTAAATATAATGATGTCTGATTGTCTTAACATTTCATCAAAACAAATGTAAATAAAATTTCATCAAGTCTCTGAGTAGGCAACATTAAAAACTTCTAGAGTATACACAGTCAAACAGACAACCACTGCTTAAGGTTCATTATGAAGATAAATCCCCATTGAAGTGTGCATGAAGGACAAGGCACAAAAGTAAACATATGAGACAAATTTGGAGGGGAGGGGGGGGCAGTGCAGAAAATTGTCTGTTTGGGAAAAATGGTGTGACTCTCCCCACTTGGGACAAGTTTAACACCCTCATACCCGTATATTTCAAAATACCTCATCTGAGCTACCATCCTTTAATTCAGCATAACACCCAAGCATCAAACCACTAGTAGGGAAAGGCCAGTGCTGTGAATCATGAAATAGAATCCTATCCACTTCAAGGCCAACCTCTTCTGCTACTTCTCTTCGAACAGTATCTGCCAAGGATTCCCCTGTAACAAGGAAACTAAAAATTAAAATGAATGGATAAATGTAGCTTTTGGCCATTTCTGATCAAAATAAAATGGGAAATACCATGATCTAAAGAATAAAATGTAACAAAGGAAAATAAATTATGACAAAAATGATTTTCTGGGGAAGTGACAAATGACAAAATAAGTACAGAATTTTGCAAAGTTTTCCTAGAAGGCCAGAAAATAACTCTTTATAAACAAATGAAAGGTTAACAACAGCACCAAGATTTCTTCAATCAATTCATATGATAGGGAATACATTCTTTGTAGCATAGAACCATCAATTATGACACATTTCTGAAGTTACAAAGCATTAACAGTACATTTCACACTTAAGAAATATATTCTTTCTAGCTTAGGAGTGCAAAGTATGACATATGTACGATGAGGTGGATTCCATGACCCCTTTAATGAATATTCAGCTCCGAAAAAGATTATGAGTTCTGATGGTTTAACAAATTGAATCATACCATTTAATCTGAAACACTGTATGATATGATACCATACATTATGGAAACAGTCTTTACAAGGCCTTTATATATGCATTGACCACTTTAATGAATATTCAGCTTCTAAAGTGATTATGAGCTCTGAAGATAAAAAAAATTGAACCATACTGTTTGATCTGAAACCCTGTATAATATGATACCATACATTATGAAAAAATCCTTTACAAGGTCTCTCTTTTTCCCAGTAATGACTTACTGGCTTGTTTTCCATACCCCATTGCTTATGCTGAGCAACAAGCACAATGGCAGTAGGTTCTGTTTTGAAGTCTTTGGTATGACAAGGCCAGGACTTGAATAAACTGCCAACTGCAAGTCAGATGCTCTAGTCACTTACCCATGTAGTACAG
Organism: Holothuria scabra; assembly: GCA_037179385.1. Taxonomy (NCBI): domain Eukaryota; kingdom Metazoa; phylum Echinodermata; class Holothuroidea; order Aspidochirotida; family Holothuriidae; genus Holothuria; species Holothuria scabra. The sequence goes on from CM074198.1 coordinate 29,783,017, forward strand.
ATAAAATAAAGTGGACTGTTTTACTTCAGTCTGATGTGTGCAGCAACAATTAACATCCCCTGCTATTATCATTCACGTTTCTATCTCTTTCAGTCATGACGCAATATTTTTGTAACTGAATTTTTAATTCATGAAACAACTCCAGTTTTCCTTCACTTGTCGCTAGAATTCAGCAGAAGATGTTAACTGAAATTATCTGACAAAAGTGCCCTTTCTGGATTTATTAAGATCTGCTTTACAGTGATGAAATTTATCACTAACATGCATGTCTCACCCCTGTTGTTTTACAGTAAACCTTTCAATTCTATTGATCTCAAAATAGCTGGAAAAGAAGCTCAATTAGAGATTCTAGATTTGTAGAGTTCAACCAGGGATGGCTAAAATTGGCATACTTTTTTAACCTAATGACAAAATTCTTATGAACTGAAATACTCATGGCCAGATAAGGGAATCATAAAACATTATGCTTAAGATGTGGCTGATGTTTAACAACATGGTTATAACTGCCAATTCCCTTCAACAGAAATTTTCTAGACAGAGTCATTCCCTGAACTAGAAGTGAAGTTGCAAGCAGGGTTGTAGCTAAGCTGGTTGACACCACTCTGTTTAACTAGGACTTCAAGTCTTCTGACTGACGCATATTTTAATTTTAGAATTCATTTTACCAGCACCAAGATATGGACATGATTTTTCATATCTCTTTTCAAATAATATACAGTATTTACACCTTCATGTGGTCTACTCCATTTCAGACATACTTAAGTGTCTATTACAAAATTAGACAGACAAGAGTACATGCCATCATCATTATCTACCCCCTTTATGAGTATCTGAATCACCTATCATCTGTTACCATTGATTTAGCCAGCCAAATTTGAGTGCTGGTGAATTTTCTGATCTGGGAAAGCACCTCACCCCACCCCATGGCATCTGCCCCATTTTTCAGCCATTAATTTTTCCTTTTTTCCTCATTTCACTTTACAGCATAAATTTTTGGCTAGCTTTAGGTTTCATTAGGCATATTTGTGGTGGGTGGGGAAAGGTGTGTTTTCATAGAGTGCTGGGTGTCACAGCCCACCACCAACCACTGTAGCTACACCCTGTCTGTCACATTGGCTGTTAAAGTTAGCTGTGATATACAATCCAGCCATGGACTTCAGCAGAAAAATATCCTTTAGCTCCCTATGTTTGCCATCGTCATTATCTTAACCAACACTCAGTTGTCTCGAGCTGCAATCCTGTTTCTGGTTCTGGTTGAATTCTACAAATCGATTTACCATTGTAGGCATGAAACAGCCAGTGGAGAAACAAATTAATGCAGATAAGTGTGTTGGGATCTCCTCAAGGATGTCAAGTTCAGTTTAAAAAATAAGATTTCTAAAAGTTTCAACAGAGGGGGAATTCCTAACAGCTGGAGGCAGGCAATTCCTCTCAGCCACTGTCCTTGGAATAAAAGAACACCTGTAGCAGTCCCTTTTTACAACAGGGTGATGATAGGAGATTGATGAGTACTTGGAAGTACAGTTTCAAGCTGACAAGTAAGTACATTTACAAAATTTCAATGTTTTGATCTTTCTTGCTATCTTACCTGGTTCACAGAAGCCTGCTAGAGCACTGTACATTTGAGGAGGAAATCTCGGCTGCCTTGCTATCACACATCTGTTTCCATTTGTGACTAATGTAATGGCAATTGGTTGGGTCTAAGTAATACAAGAAATGGAAGAGAAATTGAATAACATTAGAAAACTTGAACAGTTATGTTCCTTTTATGATCAATCATCTTGATTCTACATTTACTTGCATCTAGAGTAAAGCAGGGTTGTTGGTTTTTTATTTTTTTTAAATCATGATGTAAATCAGTGATTTTAATCAAAAAAATCAATTTAAATCATTTTTTTTAATTCAACTCATGATTTTAATCACTGTGATTAAAATCAAACAACCCTGGAGTACAGTATTGTTGATTGAAAAATAAATATCTGTTTCTTGCTACATGCTTTCAGAAAAAAAAAATGTTCCTCAACTTCCACCAGGCTTCCCTAAGTTAGGAGTGGCTCAATTTTCTTTTAGTGTACAAGTTCTGATCTTTTCTAGTCCTGTCACAGGCATTCACAGTAGTCTTGTTTCTGGGTTATGAAACTTCCAAACAACTTGAACTTTTACTAAGTTAAATACCGTTTTCATTCAATTTTCTCTATCCAGCATTAATGTACTTATACACTATCACCAGTGCAGAGCAAAGAGAATAAAATACCAGACTGAAAACTGTTGTCAAATGTTCACAGCAACACTGGGATTGTGACAATAGTTTCAATGATGTGTTTACTCCATTCTCTTTACTTTCTTTGCTTTGCTTTGTGTGAAAGTTCTTTTAAGCAATGAGGTTGTTTAGCCAAAGAAATGAAGGAATTTTGCTACTGTTACTACACTGTGAAACAGTAGCATAGCCAGGATTGTGTCATGGGGGGGTTGGAACACAACATGAGGGAAAATTCCAAGGGGAGAAAGACAAAAACTGCCACTCTAGGTGGTTTTTTGCATTTCAAGGTTGGGTCATAGGGGTTTTAAACCCCAAAACCAACCCTGTGGCTACACCACACTGTGATAAAAATATTTACAGGAAATTGTATTATGCCTTAAAAAACTGGAGAGAATCTAAAAAATTACAAAATAATAACATTTAGCACAAAAAATGGCTTAAGCAATATGACCTTCATTAACCAGAATGCAACCAGAAAGCCAAAAGGCTTCGAGATTCCTTGCCGCTGAAATGTAAGGCCTTTTTTCACATTGACATTGCTTTGCAATGTTTTTCAATTCACAGGGCTCCATAATGTGCCCACAAAGTACACATGCAAGGCATCCAATCTTCCTACATTGAGATCCCCCTTGCCTGTTGTGAACCCAAATAACATTTGACCTCCACTAAAAACTTCTGGGACCATGTATTCACTATATGCTATCTACATGAAAAGTTACAGGGCCCTACATGTACAAGTGACCTTTCTTGAATGACTGTGCAGGAAAGCTTGTCAGGCTTTGTACATGCTGACAAATGAACTTTGACCTTTGAGAAAATCTATAGGGATCATCTACTCAATATGACCAATCCTCACTCTAAATATGAGCACAGTCACCTGTACCGTTCTTGAGATATTGGGTTTACGAAGTTTTTACCTTTTGACCTCTTGTGACCCCAAATGACCTTTGACCTCCACAAAAATCAATAGGGATTATCTAATCAATATGACCAACCCACACACCAAATATAAGCACAGTCACATGTACCATTCTTGAGATATCGTGTTTATGAAGTTTTTACCTTTTGACCTCTCATGATCCCAAATGACCTTTGACCTCCACGAAAATCGATAGGGATCATCTACTCAATATGACCAACCCACACACTGAATATGAACACAGTCACGTGTACCATTCTTGAGATATGGTGTTTACGGAGTTTTGACCTTTTGACCTCTTGTGATCCCAATGACCTTAGATCTCCACCAAAAACAACGGGGATCATCTACTCAATATGGCCAACCCACAAACCAAATATGAGATTAGTCACACTTACTCTTCTCCAGATACCATGTTTACAAGCAATTTCTAAGGAATTTACCTATTTACCTCTCGTGACCCCAAATGACCTTTGACCTCCACGAAAATCGATAGGGATCATCTACTCAATATGACCAACCCACACACTAAATATGAGCATAGTCACATGTACCATTCTCGAGATATTGTGTTTACAAGGTTTTGACCTTTGGACCTCTCATGACCCCAAATGACCTTTGATCTCTACCAAAAACAATAGGGATCATCTACTCAATATGAACAACCCACCCACCAAATATGTGGTTAGTCACACTTACCCTTCTTGAGATATCATGTTTACAAGCAAAGCGTCACATACATACACACACACACACACACACACACACACACACGACATCACCATTGCAAAAATGCATTGAGGTTTCGATGATGCCTATATGAGATTTTCAATAAAATGCTACATTTCTTGGAACAACTGGTGACCCAAAGTGACCTTTGACTCCACCTGTAAGTAACTGGTTTTTCTTTTAACCAAAACACTTCTATATTCAAAAGGCTAAAATTCATACTGTCTGTAAAGATATTCTGCAAACAAGGTTTTCAGAGTTTGATGCCAGGTGATACCAGATGACAACTGACCTCCACCAAAAACAACAGGTACAGTACTTTCAACTCACCATAACACATCCACATACTAATTAGGAAATCCATCCAAGTTTCCTACCTTGAGATATCCCATTTTGACAAGGTTTTTAAAGTTTGACCGATAATGACCCCAGATGTCCTTTCACCTCCACAAAAAACCTTATACAGACCATCTTCTCACCATAGCTCATCCACATACTAATTATAAAATCCATCCATGTTTCGTACCATGAGCTATCCTGAACATGGTTTTCTGAGTTTGACCCCCTATGACCCCAAATGACCTTTGGCCTGCACCAAAATCAAAAGGGTTCTTCCTTACATCATAATGCATCAACATATCAAGTTTGAAATCAATCCAAGCTTCCCAACTTGAGATATTGTGTTAAAAAGGTTTGCAGGATTTGTCCCCTTCTGAGCCCAAATGATCTTTGACCTCCACCAAAATAAATAGGGTTCTTCTTTACATCATTACGCATCAACATATCAAGTTAGAAATGAATCAAAATTTCCTACCATGATGTATCTTGTAAACAAGGATTTCAGGGTTTGACCCCATGTGACCCCAAATGACCTTTGACCTCCACCAAAATTACCTGGGTTCTTCTTTACATCATAACGCATCAACCTATCAAGTTTAAAATTAATCAAAGTCTCCTACCATGAGATATCGTGTAAACAAGGATTTCGAGGTTTGACCCAACGTGACCACAAATGACCTTTGACCTCCACCAAAACTAACTGGGCTTTTCATTACATCATAATGCATCGACATATCCAGTTTAACATAAATCCAAGTTTCTTACCTTGAGATATAGTGTAAACAAGGATTTCGGGTTTGACCCCAGGTGACCCCAAATGACCTTTGACCTGCACCAAAATCAATAGGGTTCTTCCTAACATCATAATGCATCAACATATCAAGTTTGAAATGAATCCAAGTTTCCTACCTTGAGATTTAGTGTAAACAATGATTTCAGAGTTTGGACCCAGGTGACCCCAAATGACCCTTGACCTCCAAGAATATAAATCTGTTTCTTTCTTTCATCATATCGCAACACCATATCAAGTTTGAAATTGATCCAAGTTTCCTACCATGAAATATTGTGTAAACAATGATTTCAGAGTTTGACCCCATGTGACCCCAAATGACCTTTGACCTCCACTACAATTAAGTGTGTCTTTCCTTATTTCATAACGCATCAACATATCAAGTTTGAAATGAATCCAAGTTTCCTACCTTGAGATTTAGTGTAAACAAGGATTTTGGTGTTTGACCCCACATGACCCCAAATGACCTTTGACCTCAACGGAAATCAATAGGGTCCTTTCTTACATAATAACGCATCAACGTATCAAGTTTGAAATTAATCCAAATTTCCCACCATGAGATACCGTGTGAACAAGGATTTCAGGGTTTGACCCCATGTGACCCCAAATGACCTTTGACCTGCACCAAAATCAATAGGGTTCTTTCTTACATCATAATGCATCAACATGTGAAGTTTGAAATTAATCCAAGTTTCCTACCATGAGATATCGCATAAACAAGGATTTTGGGTTGTGACCCCCTGTGACCCCAAATGACCTTTGACCTCCATGGAAATTAATCCAAGTTCTTCCTCTCAGTATGGGGTATCTGTGTACCAAGTTTGAGAACTTTCAGATCTTCCCTTCTTAAGATATTGTGTAAAAAAGCAAAGTGTCACAAACACACACGCACATGCACACATACACCTGCACATACACACATACATACACACACACGCCATCATTAATGCATTGGTTTCTCTTTTCATCGAAACCAAAAAGAATTACTGTTTTACATAGTATGTCATTCAAGACCAGTGTATGAAAAGATCAAAACAAGTTACTCATCACCCAAGACAGTTGCCTACCCACCTTCTTCCAGCCCTTTCCATAGTGTCAAAAATGTATCCTAATTCAGACAAAATACCATCTTATTGCTGCAGGGCACTCACTGTACCCTAGTGAGATTTCAAGGTCCTAATGTGTAAACAGAACACTCAGTGCATGCAGTGTAATATGAGTTACACCTAAAGTGTTTAATTGGATGTCAATCAAAAAATTGTGCCAAGTGACAATTTTGGTAGTCTTGGTGAAACTGGAGTTTTGTAACAAATGAACGCTTTCAAAGAGATATTATGGTGGCTTTTCACTAGGGGCTCATATTGGAAGACAAAATATACCAGAACAAGTCATCCACATCCTGTTGCAGTATCCTTTTCCTAACATGTGACATCTCAATTTCAAAATTTGCTTATATTGTTCAAAAATACCTCCAAACTTAAGAGAGACAGTGTTTGGTCTAACGGTAGAGCATCTGCCTAACACCCCGAAGGCCTGGGTTTGATTCCCAGGTCGAGTCATACGAAAGACTCTAAAAGTGGAACCTACTGCCATTGTGGGTGATGCTCCGCATAAGCAATGGAGTAGGGAAAACAAGCCAGTGAGTCGCAACTGGAAAAAAGGCTGTGACCGGCTCAACTTCAAGCAATAGGTAGGAAACTGGGCTGTAAAACTCCATCGTAACTAACTATCCAAAGTTCAGAAAGTTCTGTAATGGCAGCACATTGCCTACAAATCTTTTTGTTTATCTTCTTAATTGAATCTCCTTTTTTTGTTGAAATTTGATACTGCTGGGATGTTCTTTCCCTGAAGATCTAGTCGTACCATACTCAAGATGTAGGTTGTAGCAGACATTCCCTGTGGCAGCATCAAAATTATAAATAAATTGAATGCAGAGTCAAAGAACTGTGAGGTGATGACATCACAAATTTCCCATAATGCATTTTACATTTAAAAAAATTGCATTTCTTTGAAAACTAGTATCTTCTGAATACTATATGTATGCTACTAAGATGCAGTTTTCACCTCCTGAAAGTGGAAATTTTTCAGCATATTTTGAAGTTTATGCATTTTTTCTCTGGCAAATCCCTTTAAACCATAATGGACCATGGGTTATCACAGGATATTGTTCAACTGGAGTGTTGATTCAAAGGATGCATGAAGAAGCAGCTGAGTGTATCCAGCTTTACCATTAACCCTACAGAGTGCATTATCCAACTCTAATGAACAGGTTCAGAGTTGTTTTACCTTGGTTATTCACACACAATAATATTTTGATTTAGAAGCAATGAAACTTTGTTTGTAAATAACCACATTTAAAGGTAAAGAGCAGCCCCCCCCCCCAAACTTATTTTGAAGAAAAAGCTAAATAACACAATTTTCATCTTATATCTCTTCAAAGTATCTTTCATTACATTTTATGACTTTACTATTGCATATTCAAGGTAAACCAAGCAGTTTTTTTTCTGGTAAATTTCACATTTGAAGAGAAAAAAACATTGTCACATGACTCCCAACAGCCAATCATGAAACTGGACAGTCTACTACACTTCTTCAATTTGGGATGACTGCTCCTGCCCTTTAAATGGTGCAGTCGCCACTAAAATGGAATAGCCCAAAATGAGTGCATTTATCCATTGCTGTGGTTTGTGCCATGAGATAATTAATGAATGATCACCTGACCATAATGGACTTAATTGGAGTTGGGGATGTCACAGAGAATGAATGAATATAGTGATTAATTGACCACAGCACATGTAGATGATGTTGGCATATTTACTCACAGTGGGATAGAACATCTCAGAACAAGACGTACAAGATCTCCTGTACCCTGAAACATCTTTAACTGTAGTCTTTCCACAGCAAGAGCAAAACTGCGTTTTGGAGTGCCACTGCAACATGGAGTAGGCCTGAAAGACCAAAGGTTCACACATTGTAAAATACAATAAAAACACTACATCATAAACACAGTTTACACCATAAACTATCCAAGTTTTCATTACAGCTACAAATTTATAGGTTTGTTTAGTTACTGATGGAGTTCCATCAACCTATTTCCAAATAGCAGTTACAAAGGATTGTGGGGAAAGAGTTTTGGTGTTTGTCATTTTTGTCAATGGCATGTTACTGTGGTGAAAATTGACGCACACCCGAAACTGTATCCCACAATTCATTGTAATTGCTATTTGGAAATAGGTCTATGGCTCATATTCTAACCAGTTGGTTTAAGTCGGATCGGCCTTTATTGCAATTGTGGCCCATTGGTCTCGTGTTCCCTAATCTAGTGGCACCGCTAGGATATTTTCCAAGGGAGCAAAGCCTGAAAATTTTCAGTTTCAGTAGATTTTCAAGGTCAAGGTGTATGAAGAACATACAAAATACATATATTTATGACAATAACAAGATTATCATGACGTCATGTAATGTTACCAAAGTTAACACATGGCCTACAAGATCCTGAAGCTGCCCACTATATATATATGTCTAAGACAATGTCATCATGGACCTGTTGTCCCCCCCATCCCCAGTGATTAACTAAATTAATTTTCCAAACAGAATAAATAGATTAATTTTCCAAACCAGTCCTTCAAAAATAAGTTGAACATCATATGCGTGTCCAGGTTTGCAGGGTTATTAAGCTATTGCTTAGCTCCATCCATGGTTAAACAAAGAGTAAGATCAGTTTGTAACCTGCCCTTTACTAGCTTGTAGGATGAGAGGCCTAAATTGCTTGAACTTAACCTAGGGGGCTGTCAACCAACAGTTTGGAAACTGGGCTTTTAAACCTTGTCTAACCTAACCTATTCCAGGGCTTTGTCAACTTTAGTGACAGGTAAGAGTGATACACGGAGCCGGACCATCAGTTCGCGCGGAGGGGGAAAGGGGGAAATTTCGCCAAAAACACCACTAGATTGCAGGAAGTTACACTCCCTGTGCCTCGTTACTGCATGCTTAGAATGCCAGATGTTTCCTGTTCCTTGAAAGTTTTATTAAGGAGACAAATTGTTCACAATATATATAAAAAGGAAAAATTGGATCCTCTGAGGCCTACCGGTATGCATTGCTGACAGCCTTAAAACAAATATAAATATAATGCTTGTGGAACAAAAACAAATGGAAATTGTGATAACTAAATGGGGGAATATTTTGTTCACAAGGCTATGATTATGTTAGGCCCACTATTTACTAGCAACATATTATCCAATAGTGCATCAAGTGGAGGAACATAACATTAGCTCAACAATACGTAGGGAACTAGCCTGATGATGGTATCCTATGTTCCGGTCCTATAGCCTGTCAGTGTTGCACAGTATATGCTGCACTGATCAAAACACCCTGCACGTTTACCAGAGAACATTCGCGCTGCTGCAGAGAGGGCATTTCTGCGGAATGCGAGTCAAGCACGCTTCATGCTGCAGTGACACAGATGAGATCTGGGGAAATATGCTGCATGGAAACACAAGTTATGCATGAGAAATGTTTCATGATTACTTATAGTAAAGAAAGAGGAAAAGGAAGTATTATTTCGTCAACTTGATTTTCCCCCAAATACCACAAATTTCCCCAAAATATTTTCCAGGTGGGGCAACTTGCCCCCCCTCCCCCCTGCCCCCCCCCCAGTAGCTATGCCACTGCACTAATCCATTCTTAATGCTGTGCACCAAGCACAATGGCAGTCATTTTCATTTGTTTCAAGTCTTCAGTATGACAAAGGATAGGAGGAGGTGGGAGCTTCAGGACTGCAGCTACTCTTTAATTCTTACAAAATACTTTGTTCTTTTTAAATGTATGCTATTTCCAGGCAAATGTGAAGTAAATCTTCTTGCAGAAGTGCTACCAAACCTATAATTAATTGAATGTACTATACTCTTTTCTCTGACCAAAGGTAAGTGTACCTTTGTCATATGTAAACAAATGAACCCTCTTCTTTTCACACATTTCAAGGCAGATTCTGTGATGGAAGGGGGGTTCTCATCTGTGTTTTTGTTTCCTATGCTACATTCACATACACTGCTTTTTGGTAGAAAAAGTAAACATTTCTATTCATATGAGTTGAAACTGCACTTTGCTTACATTGCATGTATCCCACAGTTCTCCATGAAAATTCCATTCAAAATTTCACACCTGCATATTGGAGAATAAGTCTTAACTGCTTTTCAGAAATGCCTACTGCAGTATTTCAATAATCAAACTAAATGCAGGTGTACTTACACAGTACAGACTTTATATATGACATACATGAGCAGTGAGTTGGTTCGAAAAGGGTTTAAAGAAGGAATGTGATATACTAAGTGTTGGCCAGACAGGTACAGGAAGGCAGTTTGTGTATATCCAAGTTCATATGCAGTTGAAGTCCTCCCCCTTAGCCACCTCTAATGTCAAGCAGTGTTGTAATCGAGTCACCAGATTAGTGACTGCAGTCACCAGTTTTCAAACTTTTTAAGTGACTTGAGTCGAGTCATTGACTTGAGTCACTGTACTATTTCAATGGGGAAATTACTCCTGAATTCTATCGAGTCACTATCATTTTGAGAGGGAGTGACTCAAGTCATGACTTGTTACAACACTGATGTCCAGGAGAGAATACTGCATATTCTACAACTCCCACTAGCCAACAGGAGAGGGGAGGGTTACAAGCAGTAAGATTCAAACATGTACAAATACAACACTATGAGCTACATACAGCATATCAACACAACACTTACCAACGATAAGACTGTCACAGAATCCTGAGGGAGGATAAACATTGCCTTACGTATAGAAGATGCTCTGCCTCCTAAGTCCTCCCCCACTTTGGTTTCAAATTCTTTGGGGTCCACACCTTTTGGCGATGGAATGTTGAATGCAAACTTTGGTGGCCCACCAGGTTCATCAACAGTCAAAAAGACTGCTTCTTTCATGATGTCAAAATTATAAGATGAGGAGATCCTTCTGATGACATCTTGAGGGAAAAAAAAAAATTTCTTCCAAGTTCTTTGTAGAAGATAGACCAATTATCCCAAACACTTGGCAAAGGAATACTTCCATGAATCTATTATCACGAAAACACCCTGAAGAAATACATTATAACAAGTGATTTTCGTTATTTTAAAACTTTTGTAATCAACTTTTATGCCAATGTTTTCTTCTTTTCTAGACTATTTGTATTTTGAAAAATGTTACTGAATACTGAGTCCAAAACGTGTAGAAAAAACTTTGATTACCCAACCAAACCACAATAACAGTGGTTTTTTACACGCTTGAAAACAGATGCAAGTGGAACAAAGTTCTAAACAAAGGCTAGGACTGTCAGAAACAAAGACCAAACACTATCTACAACAACCACTGTACTTACACAGGCTGGCAAGATGATGACCATAATAATGAACCATTAAAACTGATCAGAAGCTTTACATAGAGTGGTGTCATATTTTATTCAATTAAGTAAATCTCACAACTAAAAAAAATGGACTACATGGTATCCACGGACTTCCTATACATGGACAGAGCATACTGCATGGTACAGTGTCTCTTTCATACGTGTGAGAAAAAGCGCACCAAGATGGCTGTCTGCTATGGTTTTGTGTGAAAGTTTGGACTTGCTCAAGTATATTTTCATATTTTGCAAGAAAGTTGTATTTTTTAAATATGGCAAGGTAAGGTCAAAATCCCTTCTCATGTTGCTGGAATATGATATTTTTTCCCCATTCAAGTTTAACTTTTGCTTAAAATATTACAGAGTAGTCATCAAATCAGATGATTTATAGGTTCATGGCGGCCATCTTGGTGCGCCTTTTTTGTCCCAGTCCATGGCGACCAGCTAAGGATAGGAAGTATGTTACATGCCATGTCCATGTATATAAGTCCGTGATGGTATCCCATATCTCTGACTTTATAAACATTGCCACTGTGGTTCATTGATAAAGAGTAAAATGGAGAATGGTCACCTCAGTCTCAAAGGATATTCCATAAAACTACTAATATATGAGAAGAACCTGTCCTTAGCTCATTTGTAAAATTTTAAGAACTCAGGCAAAAAATGATAAATCCTGACTGTGGTTGTATTTAACTTCATTGAGGAGTGCAATCACTATTCCTCTATTGTGTTAGTCCTGGACATTTCCTGGGCAGCTTCATGGATGACAACACACATGCAACATTTTGAACTAAGGTTCATGTCATGTGCCTGCTATGATGGCACCAATTTGAAAGGTAACTAGGGGGCTTTACCTAGCATGAAACTTCTACAGTACAAAATACTATAAGGAGGAACTTTCCCTGTTAAACAGAAAATGTTGAAAAGCACACATTGTCACATTCTACAGGAAAGGCCCACAATAGGCTATATTTTTTTGTAACAAAAACTGAAAGGATATGACAGGATAAAATTTATCAACTTCAAAACATGCAAAAAAAATTACTCATTTTCATCATAATGCTTTCTCTTGGGATAGGTCTATAGTGCATGTTGGAAATCTGTGACATCATAGCAGTTTATCAATTTGACATCACAATCAATTTATTTGATGCAGCTGCAAGGAATATCAAGCAACACAGTTTGTTGTACCCTACATATGTACAAAACATAAAATATAAGTTTATATAAGAACTTGTCAAGCAAAGTCCTAATAAATTCGCACAAAAGGACTGCAATACTCTCTATTTGTATTGCCTGAGAGAATTGGATTAGACAGGGTGATTAAATACATTTATCATGAATAATAACCAGATGACCTTTGATCTCCACCAAAAGTGATTGAGACCAACCTCTCAAGTGCTATAACATATCTGCATACCAAATATGAAATCTATCCAAGTTTCCTATCTTGGGAACTTGTGTTAACAAGGTTTTCAGACTTTGACCCCTTGTGACTCCAGATGACCTTTGACCTCCAAAAAAATAATATGGACTATCCTCTCACTGTAATGTATCCATATAAATATGAAATCTAACAAAGTTTCCTGTCTTGAGATATTGTGTTAACAAGGTTTTCAGCTCTTGACACCTGGTGAGTGGTGGCCCCAGATGAACTTTAACCTCCACAAAAAATAATATGGATCATCCTCTCACTGTAATGTATCCATATAAATATGAAATCTATCCCAGTTTCCGGTCTTGAGATACGTATTGTGTTAACAAGGTTTTCAGCTCTTGACACCTGGTGAGTGGTGGTCCCAGATGACCTTTGACCTCCACAAAAAACAATGGACCTTCTTCTCACTGTAATGTATCCACAAATATGACATCTATCCAAGTTTCCTGTCTTGAGATATTGTATTAACGAGGTTTTGGCTCTTGACCCCTGGTGACCCCTGGTGACCACAGATGACCTTTGACCTCCACCAGAAGCAATAGAGACCATCCTCTCAGTACAATACATACAAAATATGAAATCTATCCATGTTTCCTATCTTGAGGTATGTGTTAACAAGGTTTTCAGACTTTGACCCCTGGTGACCCAGATGACCTTTGTCCTCCACCAAAAAAATAGGATTATTTCTCTAATATGGGGGGTCTATGTACCAAGTTTGAAACCTGTCAGATGGTCTTATCTTGAGATGTCATGTTAATGAGCAAAGTGTCACAAACATAAACATGTATACAAACACAAGCTGCTACCATGAATGTATAGATGTCTAGTTTTATGGAGAACAAAAATAATAAAACATACTATGGGCATAAAAGGTCTTTGGTTTGCAGTACTACTTAGTTGACAAACAATTAAAATGAAGAAACCTAAAAAGTAAAGTGAATTACAAAATAATACCTGGATAACTTTTCCACAAAAAGCCCTCTCTTGTTAATAGAGGCTTCAAATTGCAAAAGATGGCAAAATATCCCTCTTTTATGGCACTTTGGCAAAAATCTTCATTTTCTTTTATCTTCTGCATGTACCTTACTCTGTCCACCATGTTGGACATGGATCTAAATTGAGAGAAGTATGTCACCTTTGCTGGTAGTTGTGAGCCATACTGCCATGTGCAGAGACACCTCTGTAAAACCTGAAATCTCATTTCTTTTACCCTTGAAAAGAAAAAAAAATCATAAATCATTGCACTTAAATTGAAAAAGCCTCATTGAACTAAGTTGTACTGATTTGTAGCAGACAGCTTCTGCTACCACTTTGTTTATAAAAGGGCAAGAGCAGTCATCCCAAAGTGAAATAGTGCAGTAGACTGTCCAGTTTCATGAATGGCTGTTGAGAGTCATGTGACAATTTTTTTTCTCTTCAAATGCAAAATTTTCCAGAAATAACTGCTTGGTTTACCTTGAATATGCAATATTTAAGTCATAAAATGTAATTAAAGATACTTTGTAGAGAAATGAGATGAAAATTGACTTATTTAGCTTTTTCTTCCAAATAAGTTTGGGGGGACTGCTCTTTACAGTACCTTTAAGTTTGTTTCATTTTCCTGCTCACCTGTGGTGAAGTGTAATCTTTTGGTTCCCTTATAGTTACAGCCAACTTAATTTATTGCACTTTGTAAACCAACTTTAAAAGCTGTTTAAAGTTTACACCTAGGCCTGGACTGAGCCTGGTGATCACCTGATTTAGCCCACCCACCGTTACTTCTTTTACTCTATACTGTGAGCAACATTCCTGGTCATATATTCCAGGGTAATTTCTCACTGCTGTTATTTCATGGCTCACTTACTTATTATTGGCAGTGCTATTTATTAATTGTTGCCCGCACTTGACAGACATAATTGGACAGCAGTTTCCTGGGCTGTGCACCGATCTACGTGTAGTTTCTGCTTAGGGTAACGTTACAGCCTGTATGCTATAAAGTTAGTTCATTGCCTGTATGCTATAAAGTTAGTTCATTTTATTTCTTTTCAGGTCCCACATGGTGACTGGAGGGTCTGGACTGCTGCATGGGGGATTACAAACAGAATTAGAGAGCAAGTATGGGTAGCCAGTACCTCGTATCTCTAAACTAGCAACTTAATGATACTGCAATGAACTAGGCCTACACTCCCCAACAAAAGTAAATGAAACAAATGACCTTCCCCGCTCCCCCTTTTAATGTTGGCTACAACCTTTTAACTACCAGCTAGGACACCACTTTCATACAGGAGAGAGGGTTTCAAGGGGAGTTTGAGAGATCGTGAGTGCATTTTGTCACCGTACCAGAGATTTTGTTTCATTTCTTTTGTCAGGGATTGTCTCTGGTACATATAGCTATCATAGGGAGTATATGGGAAGGCAGTAAAGTTAAATTGCACTCGCTGCAGAAAACAAAAAAGGGGAAAGGGCACAGTTTAATTGCAGTGTGTCAATCTTGAATTGTAGCTTACAAAAGAAAGTCTCTGAGTGATATCTTTTTTGGGGGGGGGAGGGGGACATTTTATTCCTTTCTATCACATGTGATTTGAAAATTAAAGGCAACACCCACATCGATAAAATCATTATTGAGTCTATGGCAAGGAGAATATTAAAGAAAAATTATTCATTCTGGAAGTACATGTTTGAAACATTAAATTTGTATTTGGCATTGAGCTACCACAAAGTATTAGGGGGCATGAGGCTGCAGTAAGGAGAAGGGTGTTCATTTGGCATGATTGACTTGCTACAAAATGATGGCGGGACAGGTTCACATGAGAGTTGTGAACACAGAGTTGCCAGTCAATGTGTTGTAAACAAATTTCTCCAGTTCTTGGTCGAATCAGGATATTTTCAATACTTTAAGAATGGGACTAACTCGAAAGTTATTGTACTTATTGTACATTTCTTTACAAAAGATTTAAGTTCACTTAGATTGGCATCTCTATACATGAGCTGCTGGTTACTGAACTTTTATGTTTACCAAGTTTCTTTGTTTTTTTCTCAAGAGTCAAGATTGCAAAATTTAGAGTACTGAATTTACACAATAACTTTTCTTTACAAGGAGACTATGCTTGAGGGGTCATTTCGTGAAATATGAGAGACATATTTAAAAAAGGGCAAGGGCAAGTGGTAAAGGTAAACTTAAATGATTGTAGCAGATCTGAAGT
This sequence comes from Holothuria scabra, assembly GCA_037179385.1. Classification (NCBI taxonomy): domain Eukaryota; kingdom Metazoa; phylum Echinodermata; class Holothuroidea; order Aspidochirotida; family Holothuriidae; genus Holothuria; species Holothuria scabra. Next base: position 29,799,068 of record CM074198.1, read on the forward strand.
CATCTGAGCTATTTCCTGTACTGGACGGTAAAGTAAAACCCTTAATTGAAAGCAATGCTGTTTGTAGGGTGAACAAAAAGGTAAAGGAAAAGTAATGTAATGTATGCATTGAATTCCGCATAAATGGGGGTGTCTCAAATGAAGAGCACACAATAAACAAAACCAAAGCCAAAACAAAATGTCTGCAGACTTATGAGGTGTCCCAAGTCATTTTATTAAGAGCTAAAGATAATTTGAGATGCAAGCATTTTCCAAAACTTTAATATCCTTAACGTTACTTAATTTGCTTAAAATAATTTGCAAATATTTGGTGCCTATATTACATGTTTTAGGTATTAAAACTTTAGGTGGTTTTTCTGCAAACGAATTTATTTCGCAAACTGCCCTTTAACGTAAAATATTATTAGACTGGCCGAGACGAACAAGAAAAACTGATACAGAATAACTGTATTCAACTGCCTCTTACCCTTGGATGAGAAAGTAAAATAGGCATTTTAGCATGTATGATACTCAGTTGAACTTTCCAGCAATTGCAAATTTCCATATACACCTGTTGAAGATCTGTTCTATAACGCTTCCCTTGCCCCCCCCCCCCCCACACTCTTCAAACTCAGTTTCCATTTACCTGCTTAAATAAGGTGATGCATTTATGCCCATATTCACGGTCACGTATATGCTAATCCCCACCTTTGTACAGGCGTCCAGACACTCCCCTATGAAAGTAAATGAAACAAATCACCTTCCCCACTCCACCATTCACCATTGGCAACAAAGTTTTAACTATCACCTAGGACGCAACTTTGATAGGGGGAGACGGGGTTTCAAGGGGTGTTTGAGAGATCTGAGCAAATTTTGTCACCGTACCAGGGATTTTGTTTCATTCGTTTTGTCAGGGATTGTTGGTCTTTTTCCAAAGATGTCCCCACTGTAGCCTGTAGGGACTGGTCAGATTAAAGTATAGTAGGGAACCTGAAAATTGTATGCATGCCGGTAATTTGCAGATTGACCAAAAAAGAGGCTAGGACTAGGTCTATAGTGGGGAAGATAAGCCTGCAAATTTAGATTAACTAGGCTACAAAAGCCTACCATTAGGAACTAGGCCTAGGCTAGGTTACACTTTCTTTACTGTATTTGAATGGTTTGTGGAAGCCTGAATGAAAGTGTTAAAGAGAAGTTTAAGCAGATTTCTGTGTACAACATTGCTCGTGACAGTTTGTAAGTGCCTCGTTCTCTTGTTAGTGTACAGTATGTGTAATGTAGACAATGTAGTGGACTACCTAGTTGCCTGGGGTCCGTTTCTTTCCTGACCTGTTAGTTTCCTCCCGTACAAAAAGTTATTTCCCTCCCCTAAAATCGTAAGTTTATTCCCCTGTGTATTAAAGTAAATTTCAAGTGGGAAAATTAATTGTTAAAATATTAAAAGGAATGTAGTTACAGTTTTAATTGCAAAACAGACATGAGCTACTCAATCGCAAATCATTCAGTAAGTCTTAAGGACTTGTTAAGTTGTGATTTGTGTATGCCTCAAATTAATGGCCTGAAGCCTTGGTCTAATGTTTTTAGATAGGATAGGCCACATGATTGCAAATGCTATTGTTAGACCTCTAAATAAAAATTTTACGTTGACAAACATTCAACAAAATATGTAAGAAAAAGGTTAAATTATAGAATGAAGGATGTTGTTCTCAAAGAAATATAATGTAAGGCCTATCAAAGGTGTATCACATCATTCCCCAATGAAAAAGTGTAGAGGAGGAAACTTTTGTTTTAATTGGAGGAAATGAACATTTCATAGAGGAGGAAACTAACAGGTCCTGAAACTAACGGTAACCCAAGACCTTCTTAGTACGTAGCCTGTGGAGCAGACTCTGTAGTAGCCGAAAGATGGAGCGCTCTTAAAGTTATAATACACCCACGTCTCTAAATAGTGTCATAGACAGAGTCTGCAAACCTTCCCCTAGTTTCCATTTACAGGGATCCCACATTTTGAGGGACGAATAAGTAAAAATAAGATTTTCATGTGGTGCACGAAACAAGTATGAATAGGCTAGCTAGTGTATTTTCGTACCTACAACTGATACAACCAACAGCAAACAAAGATTTTGTATGTGGAAAATGTGTACCAGGCCATACATTTGATGCATACATATTACCTTTTACACAAGATATAATTCAGTATTTTAATTTTTGTTGTGACATCATTTTTGTTGGTCATAAATGAAATTCAATAGTAAGTTGGCAGGCTATTGTATACCATAGGTATGTCATGTAACTTAGTTGGAAACGTCAACTGCTCAGCAGGAAAGCAGCCGTTGAAAGACTCATATTGTATTATTTATAGTACAGTAGCAAAAGTAAGATTTTTTATTTTTTAATGTAGTACGATGGGGTGACTGTCGAGTGCACACCTGCATTGACATAACGTGTAAAAATCTTGAAATTGCAGAGCTCTTAGCTGCGCATTCGATGGTACACTGAGTATACTTTGAAATGCAAACACAATAGGCTAGCCTGCTCAAAGCAGGGGCTTCCAGTCGAAACGTCCTCAGACCAAAACCTCCCCACTTTTTTGCTACCAAAGCGTCCCTGCTTGCTACCAAAACGTCCCCATGATATTATATATGGTATACCAAAACGTCCCTGCATAAAGAATTCGAATGTCCAATCGAAAATTTGCAAGTTAGCAGTAGCAGTTAGTAGTAGTAAAAACTAGACAGAAACGTGAGAGACCATAGAAAAAGGAATATAGGGGAAAGGATGGATTTAGGAATAGTCTACCCTAAATAGTCTATTCCAGCGCGTTATGACTGCTTAGATGAATTAAGTTGTAATTGATCTCTGTTTAGAAATGACGAGAATCGAGATGAGCTAGTCTATTGTTATTGGATGATTTCATGCACTGTACAGGGAAAATAAAGCACTAAGGTTGGATAATTGACGTACGAATTCTTTTGACAAGATTTCTATTCTCTTATTATTAGGGCCTAGGCTAGGCCTAATTAGTCACTGAACGTGACCGTATAATCCGCTCCTTCTAGTCACTCCTTACTACGGTCACTGGCCTACATGTACAAAGGTAACGACGTTTTAAGCCAAAACAACAAACTGAGCTCTAATTACGATGGCATGGTTCATAGAACAGATTTGAGTTAACATAATGATTTTGAGCATTCTTAAATACCACTTATACCTTCTGGAAAGTTTACTACCAGCGAATTCATAGCAAAAGGCAGGAAAAATGTGGTGCCATCATTCGCAGTAACATCAACATCTTGATCGTCTGCTACTGTGTTGCATGATGGGAAGGACTTCCGCTCGACAAGCTATCAAAGTCCAATTAGAAAGCGCAGCTAGTCAATAGTTGTACTTCATATAGTAAGCTCTAATTACGATGGCATGGTTCATAGAACAGATTTGAGTTAACATAATGATTTTGAGCATTCTTAATTAATACCACTTATACCTTCTGGAAAGTTTACTACCAGCGAATTCATAGCAAAAGGCAGGAAAAATGTGGTGCCATCGTTCGCAGTAACATCAACATCTTGATCGTCTGCTACTGTGTTGCATGATGGGAAGGACTTCCGCTCGACAAGCTATCGAAGTCCAATTAGTAAGCGCGGCTAGTCAATAGTTGTACTTCATATAGTTAGCTCTCTGTACATTACGAAATTGTACAGTCACTGTGTAGGCTTCCCCGTTTTATATGAGATCACATGACTTCTTCAAGTGAAAAATTATTCTGCACAGGCTTAACGTTACTCGCAGAATTATCCAGCCAAAATTTCCCTTTTAAAGATCTTATTTCGTTAACAGACTTGTGTGGAAGGTGAATGTGATGACAAAGATCATCTGTGGAAAGTTTGGTGAGAAAAGGTATCTTTTTGGGGATGTGAGGGATGCCTACTCACGCGTGAGTAGGCAAATGAGCTGTGTTTTTGTGTATACCGGGCAAGGGCCCAGAAATGAAGTGTATAGCATAGGAACGTAGTGCTGGGTCCTGTTCAAGGGCTAGGCCTAATAGCCTACATAAAATCAAGTTTTTACCACAATTTATCGTGTCCACTAAACTGAACAACTCAGTTCGGCTCTAATTTAGAATCCGTGCCCGGAACTGCGTCATAGCTGTACGGTTAGGGGTTACGTATGCATAGTAATAGGTTAGGGTTACATACGCATAGTAATAAGGTTAGGGTTACGTACGCATAGTAATAAGGTTAGGGTTACGTACGCATAGGTATAGGGTTAGGGTGGGCCATATGCAGGTGTACGCATGCATAGGAACTGTATACGTAGGGGTATATAAACATTTACGTATACGTATCTCATACTGTACATATATATACACTCTCAAGTACATACAGTTAGCTTTAGGTATACGTAAATACGTATACCTACAGCTATATGTAATAGATAGTATTATTAGAGAGTACTTATATTATTTTTAACCCATTCACCAGCAACGGTGCTCGTAGCGCAGTAGGCAAGCGCGCTGGTCTTCATGCTAGAATCGCTATACTGCTAGGGTCGAGGGTTCGGGTCCCGATACTAACAATGCTCTTCTTTGTTCCACAGCACTAACCATTCACTTCTTTCCACAGCACACACTTATAGCTCTGTTCCTCGAGTGAGGAAAAAAAGAAAACAGCTTTTTACTTAAAAAAAAAAAAAAAAAAAAAACAAGTTTCAGCGCCCTCTTTTGGAAGTTGTGAAGTGAGTAAAATTATGTCTACTTCCGGGCACGGATTCTAAATTAGCACCCTCAGTTCATTTTACAACATACAGCGGGGACCTTTTGACGCGGGGACGTTTTGACCAGAGGACGTTCTGACCAACGGCGGGGACGTTTTGGTACGGGGACGTTTTGACGCGGGGACTTTTCTACTGTAAGCACAGCGGGCTGCTTAGTACGTGAACCGGCGTTTCGCGTAATTGGGTTCACACCATAGCCTAGGAACTGAGCGCAGGGACGCCTGATTTTAGACCTGAATTTTTCTGAAATAATCTTACACAATGAAACTTACCTGTAATCTTAGACTTGGTTTACGTTTCAAGTTTTCTAATCGCGAATACAAAATTAAAGTTAATGGTTAGTTAGCTCTCAGTATTACGTCGATTGACTATGCATTGACTGGTTTTGAAAACTCTCAGCAACTTTTGCCCAATTGAGTGTAGGTAGCAGAAGCATATTAAAATGACAAAACACTTCATTGCAGTATATCATGCGGTGTCTGCGTAATTACCATTCGTTGTAATAGGCTCTGTTGTTAAATCGGTTTTAACTATTTAAAAAGTAGGCCTACATTAGAAGTACAATCACTAAGTGGTGAAAATGGGCTCAACCGCTCATGTGAAGCAATGTTGCAGAAATTGTTGGCTTTGGAAGCCGGCAGAGGTATATGTAGACCTATACCGATGTTTGAGTTTAAAAAAGACTTGGGTAGGGCAGTGGCGGAGCTAGGCCGGGATTTCGGTCACTGAGGGGAGCAAAATGGTCTGCAGGGGCGCTTCGAAGGAGGAAACACCCTGTGCCTCAGCACGATCGAAGCCACGGCTTTACAGACTTTCCATTTGATTTTTCTCACCTGGTATATTACTTAGCCATTTCTCCTCAGCAAGTTTTCTATTAAAACATGTTTAAATATTTTCTTTTCATGGGCCTAAGCAAAATCACTGAGTGAACTTTTAAGAAATGTTGATGTTAATTTTTCTTCGTCTTTTTCTTTATGTTTTCTTCGTTTTTTCAGGTTTTTTATTTTCCATGGGAGGACAAGTTTCCCCTTGCCCCTACCTGCGGACGCCCATGTTTCTATTCCTCTCTTTCACATTCTAGTATGAAGGCGGTCTTTATATTTTGTGTTATTCTCGATTTAATGTAGTAATGAGTAATGAGTTAAGTACATATTGCAAGAATAGCCAAAATAAAAGGTCTGTTTGGCTAAGAGTCTCAGGCTAGATACCAAATTCAAAATAAATAGAAGGAGCCTAAACCTAGGCTTATTAGATCCCGGTTCGCCCTTTACAGAAATTCATGGACCGGCCCATAGATGTACTTGGCCAAGCATTAAAAGTTAGGGAGCATCACCATCTGAAAATATTTAGATGTATAGTCCCTTGTTTGAAAAATTTGGAATTTTTTACGCGTTCTCCTTTTCGAGTTTGCGTTACAATTTAGACAAGCCCGGTGGCTTCTTTGTTTCGGCGTTGAATGTGAAAAATGACCCAGATACTTTGTAATATTGCACTGTAACATTTCTTAACCTTTAACTAGACATGTCCTTACTATCCACTTTAGAGTATAGAACTAATTGGCACTAGTAGTCGGACTTTTAGTTGTCCTGGTCTTAATTCAAAAAAGAGAGCGAAACGATAAAAAATATCGAGGCAGCTATTTTCATTCTCCTCGTGAGTTGGTTCCCATTTACCGTCGCTTTAATAAGGCTACAATTAATTAGGTTATCCTTTGTTGGGCTCTCCCATAGGATAGAAACGGTGGTGTCGGAAAATTGACCTAAGTCCGGATGTCCTGGTATCAAGACTCAATGTATTCGTAGATTTTGATTTAGCTCCTTGGTTTTTGAAGTATAAAGACTATATGGAACTAGTGCTATTTAATTTCCACGTTCAGGTTTAGTAAATGAGATTTGATCGTTTTATTTGTTATTAATGACTACCCCTTCAATAGCGTGATCAAACTCTTGGCCATTGCAGTTACATGAAATTAGTGCTTCAATGAAAGCTTGTTTTTATAAGGATCAAAGAGCCTTGGGAACCTCTGGAAAACGGCGAATATAGGCAGTAACTAAATCACAATCCACCCTATTGTTAAAACCTAAATCCGTACCTGGGTGGGAACCCTGGTAACATTAAGAGTAAAACTATTATCAATCCAATTAATCGTGGAGGCCTCATGGTCCCACATTGTTTGTAGTTTTATTCAGGCTTGAAAAATCACTTAGATTTAAAGGTATGAAGAATCAAACGGAGTCTTGGGGAAAATATTTTCGATCTTCATCTTGAAAATTATTGGGGTAACTTTTTCATTTAATTGTAACTTCCATGCAAACAACATCGTTTTCATTTCGAATGATTTGTGTTTGAACTACATTTTTTAAGGGCTGGAAGATTTTCTTGGCATCTGGGCTTTATGGAATAATGAGTTACGTAAAATTCGTAATAAAATGACGTTTCATAAAAAGGAACACCCAAGCAGGGGGTTTTCGTGAAAGACCTCTTCACAAACGATGGCTCTCAGCATTCATAAACTTTCTTTTAATGAGTATGGAGTGACTCATTTTTTCAATCAATTTTATGGTTTATTATCGGCCATCTCAAGCAACTGAAGAGTTAGTATTATGCAAATTTTTTATAACTACGATAGTCCTTACAAAGTACTCTCTAGTTAGTTAGATATACGGCACGGTTTCTAACCAATTGGTTTAAATCGAGCCGGCCTGAAAGAAACGTTTCATAGTTAGTTCATATTAATTTATCAAAAAAAAATCAATACGTATCCTCCAACTGGCACTGAAAAGTGGAATTTAGGTGTCAGTTTAGCTAATTAGTGGGAAATCATTTCCTGCAGTAGAACACATGTATCTTACATTCATAGACGTCGATCCGGGGTACATAACACCGAATCGCCCGCATTTTTAGCAGAACCGAAGAAACTATAACCTCATCGTGAATCTACGCATAGAAATGAATTCGAATATTCAGGGAGAAGTTTCCTCTTCTACCATGCTAAGACGGAGGTCAGGGAGGGCAATAATGAGCTGATCGCTGACACAGAAGTGGCTATGCCTATGCATTTTGCCAGGGACTTTTCTGTGCATTTTGCAATTTGCAATGTGCATCTCTGCATTTTTAAATGAAAGTTTAACTGCAAGCGAAAGCTGAAATAGTTTCCACTCACATGCCTTGGAAATGCAGGATGGCGTGAGACCCGATTTGTTTCACCCCCCACACACACACTGCTTAAATTGACCACAATAATAGTAGACAAAAATTATTCCAAAGCCGTCTCAAAGTTTATCTTGACTTTAATCCAAATTGATAAGAATAATAGCTCATTTACAACAGTTAAATATAAGCAGTTTGTGAACAAAAGAAATATAGGCAGCCAGTGAAAAACCATATGACTTAGAGTAGTAAATATTTACATGGATATTACACCTTTGTGGCTAATTACGGTTACTTTATTCCCATATACTACCAATCACAAAGGCACTCCAATCAACAATCGGGCACTTGAAGATTGGGGTGCTATTGGTGACATTAAAGCTATGTTTTTGCAACTAAAGCTTCACTGATGAATCGATCTATACCCCTCCCTTGAACCCTCATCCCAGCCGAAGTGTATAACCATCCTCGCTTCTGATCTCAACGGACAATTAATTGTCGATGGATTCTTGGTTCTGTTGGTAAACTTGCATCCATAACTCTTTCCTTTCAAATTTGCATCAGCAGCTCGTCCAAGAATCTTGCAAACGGTATTAAAAAGGCACACAACGGAAACAAAACCAAACTATGTTCCTCTTTTCATAGTAAACGTTTACTAACTTTGTTTTTCACTGTATTTGACTTCCAAAATAGAATACGTTTCAGTCCCTTTAAATAGATCCCAACACCCAGTAAAAACATTTTAAATACCTCACTAATTTAAAAGTGTGTCGATCAAAAGAAACATCACCATTACAGCAATGGATATAGAATGGGGAATGGAAACGAATTAGAGAATAATGCCTACTACTGTACGTTCGCGCGGCCTCGGATTTTGTTGTTTCGACCTTACCAGTTGCCTTTTTTGACAACCGTTTCTTCGCTTATACTTAGCTTCACCCTCCACACTTCAAAAAGCTTCCACTTGCATGCAAGCGATATCGGTTTCAAATTCAAATAAGTTAACACGGAAAGTATAACGCTAGTAAAGGGCGAGGGCCAGTGCAGGGGTAGTCACACCCCAGGTTTTTTTTCTTTTTTCGGCGCTCCTCGCGCGCCTCAACCCTGCGTTCGGCCAGGGAGATGTTATAAGTAACACCTATCTGGTTCGACATTCTTTAGGGAAACCGTCGCTTCTGGTTGGCTCTGTTGTTGCTGAACCATAAAAGAAGCTTGGCCTCCTCTTCGAGCATATCCTTTGACTACTCCTTGTAGAGTCCGAATTAGCAGGTTTCAACAAGTGAGATAAATACACGCAATTTCCAAATTCATGGCAGCACACTTTGTGTGCTATGGTCATCATAACCAATATAATCGAAGTTGTACCAGTTATAAACTACCAAAGCCTGTTAGTGCCACCTTAATAAATACTTTTAATCTGTAAATACATATTATTAATCTGCAATTACAGATCAATAATCTGTAATAATCTGTAATTACAGATTATTAATCTGTAATAACAGGATAATAATCTCTAAATACAGATTAATAATATGTTAAAACAGATTAAAAATATTTATATGGTTGGCACTAATATGCTTTCGTAATAAACAGTTTGAGGACATAAGTCCCAGTAAACTATAGCTATAAAACTAAGGAAAAGTTCAAAGTTAGTTGGTGTGCATCACCAAGGAGCTTCATGTAGTATAATAAATGCTTGATCTTCATGCCTTACGTCACCATGGGTTGTTATGAATTTAAAGATAGGTTTATTTCCTACCGTACATAAATATATGAAAAAATGAAAAACAATAAATTCAGCTTTCCTCGCCGTAGAAAATTTCATTCAAAATAAAAAATACTTTAACTATTTACTAACTAAATTTTAGTTGTAAATCATAGTCCTGATAAAATTTTCAATGATAATGTTCCCATTCCTTGGACGTAAAGGATGTTTCAATTTTGCACTTAGAGTGTAGATTTTAATAAGAAAAACGATTTTTGGCGCGCATGTGTACATCTATTTCCCATGTCGGTCAAGCTGTCTGTGGTAGGCCTGAGAATATAGTACATGCAAAGTGGCAACCACATGGTGTCGCTACTGACAGACTGACAATAACCATAACACGTTGAGATTCCTCCTGCGCGGTGCCTTTGTCCCCTATGCCAGAATTTCCAGTGGCAACCTGTCTTTTGGAGTGGATAGAGGGTGGGGTTCGTACCCACACAGATGGGGGAGTGACTGAAGTGATATAGCATTTGACAAGTGTCTATACATTGACTACCTGCTGTCGTCACATTTGCCTTATTTTTACCCCCCCCCCCCCCCTTCCTAACACACACACATTTGTCACCCAGTTACGCTATACTGAAGTAGTAATATTACTCACAGAAATTAATGCGGCAGCAGGGACAGAAAAATGAACGGTCCAACATTAAATAAATTAACCAGGCTACGCTCTTGACCTTTTAAAACAGAACCTAATGCCATTGTGCGTGATGTTCCTCATAAGCAAATGAGTAGGTATCACAATCCAGTGATATTGAGTCTTGAGTTCATATGCCAGATTAGTGAATTTTAAAAATGATAATTTTGAAATAATTTGGAATTGGAGATACCTACCATTTGCACGTCAAACTTCGTTTTTGTGTAGAAAAATCATCCCCTTTATAGGCTTATAAGCAATTATCGCAAGTTTATACTAATATATCAACCTCACGTGATTTATAGGTAAAACTTGGTGCAGCTTGCTTTTAAATAAATGTTTGGAGAGGTCGGAAAGTATTTGAGGAAATAGATAAATTAAAATAAGCGTACCCAGTTTTCATGTTTCCACCCCTTTCATTCCATACACCATACTCAGGTACCAGTCTCCAGCTTGCAGTATGGTAGCATTGTATCAGAATGAACGTGTTTATATGTTATTTACCTCATAAGTGTCATTGACGTATGCCGCGTGGTATGGTTCTTGTGCCCCAACATGAGTTTCATCTTTGACTTTCCTTTTCTTCTTTAAAAAACATCGAACAAACACAAAAGTTAACAAAATTAGAATGAGGGCGCCACCAGTCACTCCTAAAGCAATATACAATGCAATCAAATTGCTCGGATCCACCACTGGAGTTGCGGTAATCTTCTCAGTAGAAGTTGGGGGCGATGTGGTGGTTGTTGCTGTTGTTGGGGGCAGTGTGGTTGGTGCTGGAGGGATATATTCCCGTAGAGTTGCTTGAGCAAGATTAGACATAGCGCCCTCGTTTCCAGATTCATCCACGGCGTGAAGGGCGTAGGTATTTGTTACAATAGACATGTTAACTGGGACTTCAACCTGAATGACAAACACTTCAAGATCTCCAAACTCACCAGGGGAGGTTAGGTTACCTACGAGAATTTCCGTCTGGTTGACAGTCCGAGAGTAATCGTAATTGTTTTGTAGCTCAACTGCTGAATCTGATTGTCTTATGACGTAGTAGGAGGCTACAAAGAAAAAGTACAGATGAACATAACTCTGAAGTTGTATCTTGGAAAGCTTAAAAGAGGCACATTGATTAATACGTGAGATTCGTCAACTTGAAAATTTTTCTACACATACTAGTCACAAACAGTCAACCTAGACAATCTCTGTATCCGTCATAACTATAAATAAATATTTCACGAATGAGTTTTTAATAATTTGCGACACCTTTTTCAAATTATACAAAACAGCTACAAGTTTAGCTATATACACAGATATCATGAATTTGAAACTTGAGATTAATTATGCGACTAACAGGCATTATTATGCTGTATTATCATGGACTTCCTGCTTGCATGGACAGAACATACAACATGGTAGATTTTGGCTACAGTACGTGTGAGTATAGGCGTGGCAAGATGGCTGTCTGCTATGCCGCCAGTTTGGGCGTAAAATTTTGGACTTGCTCACGTGGTTCAAATCAACAGATTTTGCAAGAAAGTTGAAATATTTTCGAAATATAGCAAGGTAAGGTCAAAATCACTACCAGTATTTCAGAAATATGATATTTTTTCCCATTCAAGTTTAACTTTTGTTTAAAGTATTACAGAAACGTCGTCAAATCATACAACTTATAGCTTCACTGGCGGCCATCTTGGTGCGTCTTTTTTTCCCAGTCTGTGGCGACAATCTACGCATAGGACGTACGCGTCACATGCTCTGACGATGTATATAGGGAATTCGTGGGCAGTACCCTCTATCAATCTAGTTTAGATATCGAATATCAAGTCAATATGGCTCTTCAAGTTTACTAAAAAGGTATTAGAATGCAGACACTTTTGGACATATTTTTTAATGATAAAGATTAACGTCCAGAGACAGTTCTAGCTGTTACACACTGTATAACAATTAATTTCATGATTTTCTGTTGCCCGCTGTATTGTATCGATTGCATTGTTTGATAGAGGGGATTAGGTAGGGAATTACCGCAATCGTTAGCTAGTTAATTTCAAACAAGGGTTGAAGGTCACAATAGGATTTGGCATGTTAGAGGGGTACCTATTCTGAGCATTTCGGTGAACTTTGCATTGAAATCCGATGTGTGGTTCCCAACATATGAGTACGTAAAGTTTTCACATGTTCAACAAAACGTAAACTTGAAGCAAGCACATATGACATCACATCCCCACATTAATGGGCAGTCTTTTGTTTTTCTTTAAAATTTATACTGAATTTTCTCCTCAACACTCCCATATTATTAAAGTGTGATTGCATAAGTGGCATGAGCATTTTACAAACTTTGCATCCCCCACAGGGAGGTTATACTCCTATCGAGGTCAACACAACAGTCTGATAAAACAAAGGGAAACAAAGCATTCCTTGTCAATGTGAAGAGTGATATAAGCTCTGCTGCCCTCAAATTTACTTTTGAACACATCTACTGACTTCATTTACTGATATCACAAGAAATACATGTCCGATTTGAATGGACCTATCCCCACACTGTGTAGATTTTGTTCCTCTTTCACATATGAACATTCCCTTTAAGGAATTTCATATCTTAAACTATGATCAAAGGCCCCAATAATTTTAAATAGTTTTATTTGACTGTTAACTAACCCGGAAGCTCGGAGAAAAGTAAAAGAAAAGATTAGAAATGGTCCACCTTTTAACCGAATCTCATCAAGATTTTAACAGAGGTCCTGCTAAGGCCGGAGTTATCAGTTTAGACTATATGATAAGGTAAGGCGGCTGCTATGTTTTTAAAAAAGTATGAACTTACCTCTCCCACTGTCCAGGTCGTCACCAGGTGCAGTAAATTTAAGAGTGACAGTAGCATTGTCGTAACTTGCGGACGTCACCCGGAGATCAAAAACTTTACTGGGAGCGGTTATGTCTTTGCCAGGCTCCCAATTCGTTGGAGTTGATGGTACACGACTGGACCCTCCAGATACCCCTCGGGTAAACTTTGGAGCAGGTTCACCATCCGGCTCAGGTACAGGCATACCAGGTAAAAGCACTGTTGTATTGCCTGGATACGTTAAAGAATTTTAGGAATGTTAGTGATTTTGTGGGATGCATTCTCTCTTATACATCAACGAGTTATATAGATTTCAGAAATTGCTTTACATTTCATTTTAGTCAATTATAAATGTTACAACTTACCAATTGTTGGAAGACTCCCATTTAAAAGCTCTTCGGGATCTACGAAGGCTAACGTTCTGGAAAAAGGGATTTCTGTTCCTGGTTTTAAAACGATTGCTGTGCCATTGTCGTTGTTTATGTTAATTTTAATTCCATAGTAACCAACTCCGGTAAAGTCCGTAAAATAACGAGAATAAATTCCGTCGTCTCGAGTTACGTCAGCTCCTAGTAAATGCAAATAAAGATGAGGACGCATAAATATGTATCTCAATTATGAAATGATGATTCCAGCGACAAGTATGACACCACAGTTTTTGATGGAGCGTAGGCTAGATTTGGACCAGGTCTATGAGACCTAAATTTGGACTACTTAAAAACCTCAAGATCGTTTATGTTTTGCAGAAAGGTTTTAAACAGCTTGTAAGGATACTTTTTCTAAAGTCCTCCCGAGTCCCGACCCACTGCCAGAGGGCCGTTCGGCGAAACCAAATTTAAACTGCTTCCCGGAGAAGCTTTTACGTCCACTGAGGGACAAGACGTGACCAACCTCATGGCACTCAGACCATTTACATCAAACAGCTGATAAGGATAGCGGAAAACCTCACTTCTTCTTGGTGTAAAAACCTTGTAAAATGATATGAAATCATAAGAACAATGTATATACACCATATGCATATGACGTCACGGCAAAAAGTACGTTCTCCTTTGGTGGCAAAACAAACCAAGACCGACGAGTGAAGACAGCTGATCTGTCAGCTATTTGAATACGTACACAGTCTCCTTCAAATGCAAGGGAAATTCTTATGCGTAAGGCCAAGTGTTCCATTGTTTTACCCTTAGGGATGACGCCACTGTGTCGTCAATGTATAACGTCTCTATAACAATCACTTACCTGCGCCGTTATCCAATAACTGTAACTCTATTGGAGGAAACGCAACACCGGCTGCATCGGGAGGTCTTTCAATTGTAGCGATCACATTAGCTTTTATGACTGGGTAAAATCCCTGCTTGACTTCGGCGAACGCTATCAGTGGTTCACCATTAGCAAAATCCGTGACTGATCCACTAAGTTCTGAAGTGGCAGTAATTGGGTCCACGCCTTCTTGCGAAGCGTAAGTTGAAATAGAAACGAAGACTTCGTGGGCCGTGGTATAAGTGTTTGAAACTACGTAAGACCACAAGCCAGGCTGGGGGAAGGAAATAGATATTGCCAACAAAGTGCCAAGTATTCTTTTACAAGACTTACTTGTTAATCAACATTTCAAATAATGATACATTACATTTGTTGCAGAAATTGCACCATTTGAAATCTGAATGATTGGATAAGCAAATCATTTTCGAGCAAAAAAAAAAAAAAAAAAGCCAAATTCAACCTGTGAGATACCTCTACGTATAATGCTTTATTTTCGTAATAAACTATCATTCTGCAACAATAAATACTGACTTTACAATCAAGTTGTCTGTGAAACAAATGCGGTATTTCTCTTATATTCATGAGCTGTCTGTTTTATACAGTTTGAATAAGATGTTAGGCCATCTTTAATATGCGTGTCTGAAATACCATTAGATAAACTCATTGTGTAGAAAAAGACGTTTGAATGATATACATTTCGAAGTAAAGGCTAGACATTTCCTATCAGGAATTGAAAATTAAACATCATGATGCATGTTTTTATCATTAATGTCTTTAATCGACAAATTAACCTGGCAATTTTACCTCAGCGAATTCAAATTTGACAGAGATTGTTTTAAACGTCAAGTCAGTTCCGTAGCCATCATACGCGCTGTTGTAAACGCTACCATTGGGGGAAGTGATCTCCACATCGATAGCTGCAAGAAAAATGTAAAAAGACGAAGAGTTACCGTAACCATGAGAAACGCATCGAGGGAAGGGCGAAATATGCTCAACTATGGGGAAAACATTATTCCATGAAGGGGGCCCCTTCTCTTGACTACCGACCTGCCTTGCTTAACCCCTTTATGGGAGTTGCCTGTATAATGAAAGTATACAGCTTACACCGTTATTAACCTGTAAGTACAAACCTGTAAGTAAGTTCTTCTTATTTCTCTTTAAAGTATCTTTCGTCATATATTAGGACATAAATAGTGCATATTCATGGTAAACTAAGCAGTTATTCCTAGTAATTTTCATATTTGAGGAGAAGAAATATTGACACATAACTCTCAACAGCCAATCATGAAACAGGGTAGTCTACTACACAACTTCAAAATGGGGGAGTGTATTTCCTCTTAAATTAAGCACTGAATGGAGATAGAAGAAACAAACTTGTACCAAAAGTAAACTTACGCAAAGTGGATGCGTCAACTATGTAACTGAAATCAAATGAGGTCTTTCTCCCCACAGTGCGGTCAATAAAAACACCGTGTCCTCTTGATTCGTCTTTCTCATAGTAAGATGAATCGGCGTAAAGCTGTAAGATGTGATAAAGGAGAAACGGGCCTGTCAGAAAACTGGACAATATATCGGTAAATTAACTTGAGGTATTTACTTATGACGCCTTTGCCCACGTTGTTCTAGGTTAATTAGACATTGAAGGTGTGAATATATCACCCAAACCAAGACCAAGTAATAACTAACTTAAATAAAAGTCTATTTTTGAAGGTGCCGTGATCTTGCACTGACCACGCTGACGGTTCGGAATTCCAACCTGTCTCAAGTCCGAAATCGTATTTGTTTTCTACAGCCCGTCCCCCAATCTGACACTCCACTCCTCTCTTCTCAAAATGAAAAAAAATAAATAAATAAATAAAAAAAACGACAGCCCTATTGTTGTTAAAATACCCCATGAATTTTCAAATTTTCAGAATATTTCGTGTTTTCACAATTTGTGCATCAAATGAAACATACTATCAAGTATTGACTCTGTATTTACCTGTGCCATAAAAAACTTGCTTTTGTGTGCGTGCGTAAGTATGCGCGCGTGCTTTATTCCGTTTGTTACCGAATGGTCTAGGCTTGTCGATTTGGGTAATTAAAACCAAACTGACAACGGTTTGTTTTGAGTTCATTAAGTACAACGCTGAGAAGCGGTCTCTGTTTTGTGCCGACTAAGGTTCAAAGAGCAAACCAACTGACTACTCTATGAACTAGGAATCCATTAGCTTTGAAAGGATTATTACAAAAGTTAATAGTTAGATGGAATTTTACGGCCCAGTTTCCGACCTATTGATTCAAGTCGAACAGGCCACGGCCTTTTTTCCAGTTGTGGCTCACTGGCTTGTTTTCCCTACTCCATTGCTAATGCGGGGCAACACGCATAACGACGGTAGGTTACATTTTAGAGTTTTCGGTGTGACTCGAACTTCGAATAGAACCCGGTGCCTTCCTCGTGAGAGGCGGATGCTGTTACCTGTAGACCAAACACGCGGTCATCACAAAAGTTGATGCAAAATAGGATGATAGTATGATATTGAACACTAAAGAACGAAACCAATGCAATGCAAACTTCCAACTTCCCTTGAAAATTAAGTTTAAAAATAATCGTATCCATGCATACTGGGGACAATGTATCTTAAAGGCATATTTTCATCATCCCAAACAGTTCCAATTCTCCCAACCTACTTACTTCTAGCCCCTCCCACATTTATGTAAAACTCATCTTTATCCAGACACAATCCTAGTTTATTGCTTCATGGCTTTTCCCAGTGGCCATACAAGTCCATAATGTGTAATCTAGACACTCTCAGTGCCCATTCTGTGTAATGTAGCTATGATGCATTGTTTGAATGTGATGCCAATCAAAGAGCTGTACCAATTGAGAGTTTTGATATATGTATACTGAAACTGTAGTTTGGGGTGACGAATGACTGCCTTTAAGGATGAAGAGAATTAATCTGCTATTTTTGCGCAAACACGGGGAATATACATGTGATCAATAATTAACAACTCAACGAATTCAACAATTGTTGAAACTTACTACAATTCTTTTATCATACTCTTGCACACCAGATTCCATTGTTGCCAAAAATGCATCATGGAGGCCTGTTGATCCAGGATCGTCGGTTTGAAGGAAGAACTTTCCCCCTGTAAAATCATGGTACAACAAATTACAAAATAATAGTTCCATCTAGTTTTATTACTGGTCATATTTGATATTTGTTTACTTGCTTGTAGCAGGCAATCCTCCAACTGTGACATCAGTCTGCTGTGACATTAGTCTATCAGGACATAGGACATCAAGTTTATGAAATTCCTTTGCAAAATTTAGTATGGTAATGATACGGCTAAATTTTAATTTAATTTTTAATTTTAATACATGATTCTTCAAGCTAGTCGTTTATCGGTGCTGAGTTTTCTTACAGCCGCAAATGGGCATGTAAACACGTGTCTCAACACCTAATCGTGAAGTTTCGTAGAAGCATGGTTTAGCTTCAATAGGGAAAAGTTGTAAAGGTTCTCCGGTAAAATCCCAATCACTTATTTTTTTTTTTTGAAGGGTGGGGGGGGGGGGGTTTAATATAATAGTTGTATATGTGATTGCTAGAACTGTGTATTACCAGATTACAGTTATATATTATACTGAACTTGCTTTTATTGTATACCCTGACCAATATTTGTATTGTAAAATTCAGTATTTGTATTGCGAAATCCAATATTTGTTATTAGAAATATGCAAATCAATTTCAATATTTTGACGTTATCATATCAAAATGCACATCAACTCTTTCTTTTTCCTTTACTTTTTTCCTCTTATTTTTCTGAATATCGACTCGGTATATAATAATTAATAGGAATCTTCTACTCTCATCCCATTCACTTGAGCAGAAATTTAAGACTGCTTTCCGTTTTTTGCTGTACCTGTACCTTTCATTTCAATGTTATAACATGATGTGTTACTTTTATATATTTTCCCATCGACAACGGCTGCCACGTTTGTCCAAATTGTGGTGCGCTGTGGACTTTGAGCCATATTTTTCTCATTTTCCACACACGTTTTGTTAGGTCTCCTTACGGTCTACCATGGTATTCGTGGCGAACCGTGGGGTGGAGAAGGGGTTTATGCCCCTGTCCCACTTTCACGGTTTGGTTCCCTGTTTGCCACGGTTATGAACTGTGGTGAAACCGGTGTGTTTTAAACACGGTTGAACACCTCCCACGATGGGACTAGGGTGTGGCTACGGTGTCCTCGGAAAGGCTAAGGATGCAGTAAGGTATAAGCCCTGGAGGTTCAATGATAACCTCGCGTTTGTCACGTTTTGATCAAGTTCTGTCACGCTTTTCACGATCTTTCAAGACTTCCTATGGATGAAATATGTTTCCGGGCTGCTTTGAAGCATGTTTGAACCCACTGAAGGCATTCCAAGCAACAGCGGTCATTGTGGAGCCTTTTGGAGTACTCAATGAGATTCTGCTGAATACAGTCAATGATGAGTTCCTTCTCTCACTCTCTGAAAAGTTGATGATGATCCATGGAGTACCCTCCTCCTAGCAGCGGTTATTTTTATATATCAAAGAGGAACATATTCTATGCAGGAGGTGTGATTAGACCTAATAACACCTCCCTGTTCTATGCATCCTAGTAAAATTTCGGTGCGAACAAATTCATCACGGGACACTCTACTTTGTATTGTGTAGTGTGAACATGTTTATTGAATACTAACAGAATTTTTTCTATTTAAATGAAAATCTTTTTTTTCGTGTGCATTATCGAGTTTTAACAACTCTGGACCAGCGCATTAGAACAGGATAATCATGGTTACTGTTATCACATGATACCCTCAGTAGACTGCGGCTTCGGGTCGCTTGCATTAACATCAGATCGTGCGTTATCCTGCGCTAATCGCTGTTTAATCTTTAAATAACAAAATCTTAGATGCAAACGTATTATTACATAGAAGGCGTACTACCACGTTCATTGTAGAACCCGTAAAAATGTATAGGTCTACAACATTTTGAGTCTGGCCCTTTTCAGACCTATCGGAATTCACATTTTGAATAAAAAATCCAACTTGTGGAGTTATAGGCTAATGTCAAAGTTTGCATCTATTCAATTTTTGGAGTCAATTTTGGTAACGTCGTTTGTCATCCTTTTGCCTTAGATCATGTGTATAGGCTACCTGTTCTTTTCACCCAGCCTGGAACTTGGAACCACATACCAATGATGCAAATGATATGAAGGCCTAGAAGTTGAACAGTCCTTGTAAGTGTCCGTTTGAGGACGTAGCTTCCTTGGGAAGCAGAGCTCCCTCGGGATTATTACGATTGTTTTCGTCGAAAGACTGTTTGACAGAATTTCGGGAGGACCTTAGAAAAACTTTTGTCACATCATGTTAACTCATAATCACCATTGTTCACAACAAATCGAGCTTACAATCAAGTTGATATTTAGAAAAACAAGAAACATTAGACTCGTGTTGGCAATAAAACCAACAAAATGACCTTTTTAGTAGAGGTATGGTTACCAGATTAGCCTACCTGTTGCTTCTTGTAGATTGATAAGGTTTTCCTCTGCAGTGTTACTAAATGCTACGGCGTCTATGACTAAATTTTCCTCCACGTACAAAGTTTTCATTTGTTCTGTTTTGGCTGAATCGCCATCTTGCCCATCAGTAATAAGTAATACCAAACCACCAGCTGGAGAAGCTCCATTTTCGGAAAATATCTAAACCCATGGATTAAAAAGGATCCGTTTGACTACAGTCTGGCATTAAGTCACGTGTCACACTCTAAAACAAAAATAGCGAAATTCACCCCAAAAAACAATGTAACCACTCTTTACAAGAGTGCATTTCTTCTCCCAAAGTAGAGGAATAACTCACTCAAAGAGGAGTGATGCTTCACACACATGGAGTGAAATGTCGATCTGTATGATGTAAATTTTGACTCTACTTCAGGTGAAATTCCCCTTTTATTTTTAGAGTTTGTATACGTAAAAAGTCATAAGCGATGATGTTTTCTTAAAAAATTTACTAATGCTTAAAATTATAATTTAACATAGAATATTTATTTTTAAATTTGATAATGTAAATGTTGAAATTAATAATTGGAGAAACACGCGATAATTTTGCATCGCTAAGGGATATATATCCCTTGGTCATTCTCTGACCAAGTATTGATAAAGAGGTAGTATTCCTCGAAAGCTCTACTTCAAACCTTTTGGCTGTTTAATTTATCTAAATTCTAGCTTTCCGCTATTTGTATCTCTTCTCCTCGGAGATCCAGCCTTTCAATTCTGTAGCACCGTTGTTTTACAGTTTCTCCGTCATATATATATATATATATATATATATATATATATATATATATATATATATATATATATATATATATATATATATATATATATATATATATATATATATATATATATATATATATATATATATATATATATATATATATATACATATATATGCATGACGTCGGCGCGTTTTGGTTTGGCTTGCTGGATGGATGTTGTCATGGGTTAATTCGTGTGTTACCAGTGCGTCCGCACTACAGGGACTTAGAAACGATTGTAAGGAGTTGATGGGGACATAACAAGACACACGACGCGTTGACGTAGGTGCTTGGCCTTTTTACGCGCGCCGATCGAGTTGTATCGGCACGCGTTTGTTGTTTCTTTTGAATATCGTTTTTTGATCAGTTATTATTTTGCCGCCTGATGAAGGGTACATGCCCGAAACGTTGCGGAGCTTTCTTCCGAATTTTAGCACTTTTTATCATTCCAATCTGTTTACCTATATATATATATATATATATATATATATATATATATATATATATATATATATATATATATATATATATATATATATATATATATACACACATATAGAAACTGAAGAAATGGTGGGATGCGGACGACTGTGTCCGCATCCTACCATTTCTTCAGTTTCTATATTTAGAAGTCGCAACGTCACATCTACACTTCCGTATATATGTATATATATATATATATATATTATATATATATATATATATATATATATATATATATGTGTGTATATATATATTTATATATATATATATATATATATATATATATAAATAAATAACCCACCTCCAGAGCAGTTTCTAGTCCACATCCAATACACGTACCACCCGAAGCTTCCGTTGGAATCAGTTTAGCTAAATCTCTCCTTGTTTGGTCGGAGTCTATTAACGTCAGTCCACTCAGTTTTTTACCAATGGAGTCGAAGTCCACAATACCTATATAGCTTCCATCCACTGCTACGGAGGTGATGTAATCCCTCGCTGATCCAGCAAGTTTAGAGATTCGGTCATTGGTCTACAAAACAACACAAAACAAATCAAGGACTAACATAACTATTATATTGAAAGAAAGGTCCAAGTTCAAATCCTGGAGCAGCTGTAGTAAAATATTTGACAGGGGTACTTATTCTAAGCATTCTGGTGAAATTTGCATTGAAATCCGAAATCTTCAGAATTCTCAAGATATAAACAGGTGAAGATGTCACGTTTTGAACTTAAAGTGAACTTGAAGCAAGCACAAAGAACTCATATTCTCACATTAATGAACAGTACATTGTTTTTCCTTTACACTTTACAACCCAATTTTCTCCTCAAGGCGATCCCATGTTATCTGCATAATTATGTGTTATGAAGACTTTACAAAATGTGTATTCCCGCATGAAAATCTTATCCCTATTAATGAAACCAAAGTCAACAAATCAGACTGAAAACAAGAAGAAACAAAGCACTCTTTGTGAGTGCAGGCAGGGATCTGGAATAGAGGATAAGTAACATAACCTCAGGTGCCTATAACACTCAATTTGGAACACAACTCTTTTAACTTCATGTGATAGTTATATCGATAATTTTGTGTAAGATTTGAATGGAAGTTTCACTAAATTGTTTAGATTTCCTTTTTCACACATGAAAACTTAAGTTTTGCCTTAAAGTTCAAGAGCAATCCCGCAAAGGCTTATTTTGAAGCAACAGCTAAATGTCACGATTTTCTTCTTATTTCTCTTTAAAGTATCTTTCTTCATATTTTATAACCTTAATACTGCATATTCAAGGTAAACAAAGGAGTTGCTTCTAGTAAATTTCACATTTGGAGAGAAAAATGTTTCACATGACTCTCAACAGCCAATCTAGAAGCAAAACTACAATACTTTAGGTCGGGATGACTGCTCTTGTCATTTTAATGTAAAGGCTGGTTGAATAAGTAGTAAAATGGACACTGGTGCTCATTTAACTTAGGTATTTGGTAAACCGCAATCGAATGAAGAACACCCGTTGCATGCCACAGAATCTCACAACTTTGTGATATCGGAAGGATCGGGGGGGGGGGTAAGAACAAACTTTTTCATAAAATTCATATAATTGGTTTGACAATACAATCACCGTGTGATTTCAAGAAGTAAACTCTGTTGAGGGTTTCAGGCAGCCGCATTGCTAAGTGGGGTCCTGAGGGTTGGCTCTCACCCGACCAAATGGCCAAAACTTAAATACAATTAACAGTAGCAAAAATGATAACCATAAACGTTATTACGTTTCAGACACTTACTATTGCGCCATTTTGTATCTACCTAAAAAAACGGTTTTCACCTCTTAAACTCCTCCCCTACTTGCCACACTCCAATACCTCGATCTGTGATACAACCCACGCGCCTGATAATTGGTGATGTTAACAGTGTAACCACGGCATGCTATAAACATGGAAAGAGCATGTTACGTGTACGTCCTATGCATAGATTGTCGCCACCGCTTGGGACAAAAGGGGCGGCGCACCAAGATGGCGGACGCGACGCTATAATTTGCATGATTTGAAGATGACTATGTAATATTTTAAACAAAATTTGAACTTGAATGGGTAGCAATATGATATACCGACACTACGTGTAGTGATCTGACCTTACCTTGCAGTATTCGGAAATATTTCAACTTGTTTGTAAATTCTGTTGTTTTGAACTACTTGAGCACAAAATTGTAGCAGACAGTCATCTTGCTACGCGTATACTAACACATACGGTAGCGACAATCTACGCATGCAGTACACTCTGTCCATGTATATAGACGAATCCGATTAGCGCTTGTTTTTAGTGACTGTAGGCAGCCATCAGTGGGGTCCATTAGCCTTTAATCGTCTTCATTTATTGTCTACGTGAATTTCAGATTCTCATATTCAGTGAAGTTGAGAAAATCAAGATACACCTCAGTGTACAACCATCCATGGAACAGGTAAGGAAGGAAGTTTAAAGATTGAAGGTGATGGACCCCAGTAATGATCGACTAAAATCAGACCATCGCAATCTGTCCGGATTCGTTTATAGGAAGTCCGTGGTTGTAACTAATGCACTTACGCTCATACTTCCGGATGAATCTAACACCAGAACGACGCGAACTGGTTTCATTCTGGCCAAAATAAAAGTCGGTGTGACGTCAGTGATATTTCGAGGCGGGTTCTTTCCATCTGCAAATAATCAATTCAGAATACCCCATTTATTTTTTAGCTGTTACCCTTGGGTCAACCAATCCTAACATTGTAGCATGAAAAATAAAAATAAGTCTCGAGACATTCAATCTCTAGCCTATAACCTAACAGTAATACCTTAAATGCTAACCTAATCTTGAAACTGAATGCCAGGCATGAGCAACATGTCTCGAGACATAAAAATGATATCTTACAAATCAAAATGTGAAGATTTATTGCTTTGGGTATATTGTACAATAAATATTCATGATGAACTCAATACACAATATTTGGACCAAAAACATTAAACTATCCCATTACAGATAGATGGTCCTGGATTAGAAGGTCGCAGAAACGGTGATAACCCAGAATGAACTTCAAGTGGACCGAAGCCAAAGACTTCCTATACATGGACAGAACACATTGCACGATAGATTGCCGCTACCATACTGTACGTATGAGTATAGGCGTAGCAAGATGGCTGTCTGCTATGGTTTTGTATGAAAGTTTGGACTTGCTCAATAAGTTCAAAACAACAGAATTTGCAAGAAACTTGAAATATTTTCGAAATTATGCAAGGTAAGGTCAAAATCACTACACGTTTTGCTGGAATATTATATTGTTATCAATTAAAGTTTAAATTTTGTTTGAAATATTACAGAGTCGTCTTCAAATCATACAAATTATAGCTTCACGGCGGCCATCTTGGTGCGCCTATTTTGCCCCAGACGGTAGAGACAATCAACGGACAGGACGTACGCCCTACATGCTTTGTCCATGTATATAGGAAGTCCGTGACCGAAGTCCATTCCAGATGAGTTCACAAAAAGATGAGTATCCCTAAGTGCTGCAATTGGTACACAGTTTACAAGGAAATGCACCCATAACTATTAACTTAAAACAAGGTTGGCTATACAGATTCTGAAAATGACATTTAAAATGTTAAGTACTAAATCCAAAAGGTTAAAACGGTACTTTGTTTGTCCAAATATGGTCGTATTTTGTCAGTAGGATAGGAATTGGCTCTAAAAACGGTGGTCTCGAATATAATACTGTTTATTTGTGCATCTTGTCGACTACATTATGATTTTCTTTACAAAGGCCTCACCTTTAAAATCTGGATGTTCCTTTATCGTTTCCCAATTGCTTTTGCTGTTACACAGTCGGTTATGTTTGTTTGGGGCTTCCGTATTATGAATTGTACTCGAAGTTTCATTGTCACAAAAATCGATGACCTAAAAAGATAGAATTTTGTTTGAACAACAATATAACATGCAGCTACGTCATTCAGAATATGTTCAGATTATTAAATCCTTATAAGTTTCATCAAAAGATTTATTTCCCATGCGTATTTGATATCAGATGTGCAATACTTCAACTTACGGGCCCTTTCTCTTGATGAGAAATGGATTCTTGTACAGACACCCTTTTTACAACTTTTCCTCACTAAGAATCAAAATCGAGTGTGGGCTTTAAATTTCTGAAGGTATAAAGGGCGTATTCAAAAAAGAGTAGCGTGTTGAACCAACTAGGTATTAGGATCTTGACCAAGACTCGTTTTTGCCACGGTCCCAGTTTGTAACACTGCACTTCTAGTTTTAAAATCATATAATCTTTTCTTATTAATTTTACGACTGTTTTTTTTTTTTATTATGTGAACTATATAGTGTTTTTTACCGACATCCGTCTATGGTGCGCCTAACACGCCATAAGTCTTGAAATGACACAATGTGTCAAATACTGAATTGACATCTGTCACTTTCTCGTTCGATGAATGAATAAAACTGTCTTAATGTGAGATAAACTGTCATTTTTCGGGTTGATGCGCACTGTTTAACAAGGTGTTTCTTGATTGGCTGTTGTCATTGTATTTTATCGATTGTATTCTTTGTTCGAGTTAGGGATCTGTTTAAGGATTAGGGTTACGTTAGCCAGTTAGGAAATTTCTTGTTAAACAAAGCGCATCGCCCCAATTAAATCGACATGTGTCGAGTTTTTCATACTTTCACTCGCTCAACAAAATTATTCGGTCTTTTCAAAAGCTCTGATTAGTCAAAACTGTAATAGTGCAAAGAACATTTGACGTTGTTAAGCCAATAATAGAGTACGTCAAACTTGTTATGTTTTCGTTTTCACATTAATTTTAGTTAAAAATGTCTCCGATAGAGCAACAAACGATAGTGACAAACCTCTTCATAAATTTTGATAAAGTTTTATCATAACTAAACACATGCATCGTTAAAATATTCAAAGAGATATGTGTTAGTATACTTCTGAGTATCATTTGTAACTGCGTAAGATATTTAAGGTTATTCTCTTCAATGGAACCCTTACGGCTGGGATACCATCGTTTGGTAGGCTATATGTTACAAACCTGATCAATACTTGTGTATCCTGACATGATCGAACCCGTTACCGAATCTTGCATGACGGTTGGAATGCTTACACAACCCTCTTCATAACCTACATATTTATTACCATTGCAGTAGCGATATCTATTGGTACTTTCATCAAATTTCAGGTTGTAATATTGCCAATCGAAAGAGCATCTAAAAGTATGAAAAAAAATGTCCATGTATTGAAAACTATTAATTGCAAAATTAGCGGAGACAATTATTCATCACTATTGACACAAATTAATCAAGTAGTGTCTGAATTGACCAACCACGTTAGTCACTCATATTTGACCGTTGTTCGGGTATTTGTGATAATATCTTACTAATTTTGTGGTCAAATGGACTAAAGAATATCATTCAAAACTTAGTCAAGGAGACTTAATATTTTTTGGAAACATATTCAACTGGGTCAAATATTAGTCGACAATTAGTCAATATTGTTGACTTACGTGATTGGTCAGTTCAAGCACGTTTTGACTAATTTTTGTTTACAGTGCATTTTAACTTCCTTTAAGAACAATTTTCACCTACGGTATCTCCCACACAGTAAATTTTCTTAGGACTGAAATTTACATTTTCACACAAATATATGATTGATTGGATTTAACTGTTTAATTCAATACTTCTTTTCAGATATTTCATCATTGTAAATTTACAGCTGAATAGTTGCTATACATATAATTTTTAATGTATGATTATGTGATTTATTTCTTTTTACAAAAGTAAAAATATTCCTGCTGATAAAAGTATATTTAATACACGGAGGAAACTTTCAAAAGAAAGATGAAGTATAGCAACACCAGTTTACCTACCTTGTTGGTTCCCATACTTGGTTGGTTGTTGAAAAGTAGTATTCTTGGGCGTGGTCTGGGTCAGCAATTTCATCTGCATACTCATTAAAAAGACCCCAACGGTAATGCCCCCATTCATGGACAAGGACCCTTCCTGAAAATAAAACGGATCACAATTTAAGGCACACTCTTGTGGTTTTTATAGGGTCTTCCATGCAGGAACAAATTTTTTAGACCATGCCTTCCAAACTCTGTGATATCCTTCTCCTCTTCCAAGATATCTCACTTTAAAGAAAATGATAATCATTGCTAAAATAAAATATTTCACTTATCTTCAGAGTCACTGGATGTTGGGTATAAAGTTTTCACATATTGTGTCAGATTCTTTTTGTTTTTCTTAACAATTGAAGGTCATGTGTGTACTTGAAATTTGATAGTTTGGGATTTTTGAATAACGTTTCGTGCTCATTTAGCATTACCCTATACCAAGTGCGGGTTATTTCAAGCAGATGCTGCTAAATATTCCCGAGAGCGACGCGAAAATCATAAGCAGTTTGAATGCAATGTCAAATTAATGTGCCGCGATGACATCGGAGATTCCCATAACTCACTTTATCAGTTTACCTGAATAAAAAAAAATTGAGAAACTTTGAATTGTGTATCTTTTGTGCGCTATGCTACCCAGATGCAGTTTTCACCTTGAGGAAGAAATAAATTTTCTGCGTATTAATTATTATGCATTTCATATAGGTAATGCATGCATTTGAAGATTAAACAACGAAGAGCCGTGTCAATATCACAAGATAATGCACGATCGCAGGGTTACTGCAAGTGTCACAGGGTGTGCAGTTCAGGGGATCCAGTTATATCATGTTATCAAAATATAGCCTACAAAAAATAATCATTCCTCTCGTAGTTTCTCGGGCGAGTTTTACTACAGTTATATATGACCGGATCCTATCCGATTTTTGTGCGTTTTAGTTCATATCTTCCCCATCCCTCGCCGGAAAGAACTAAAAATTTACTAACCTGTGTAAATATCTCATCTGTATCCTAGGAACTTGAAAATCAAATTCATAACCACTTCGTGACGCTACAGCGACAACAGTTGTAAAGCTGTATGACGACGTGTCACGAAATAATTAGCATAAATTTGATTTTCGAGGTCCTGCAGGGATACAAATGATATATTAACACAGGTTAGAAATCTTTCAGTTGGTTCCTTTCTTCCAGAAATTGAGAGGATTTGAACTAAAACGCACAAAAGTCAGATTGCAATAGTAGTGTGACCAGCGCCAAGTTACAGGTCAAACGACCCAAAAGGTAAGCGCAAATTACGAACACATTATACACACCCAAATGACTTTTACTTTGAGTCGTTTCTTTTCGTTTCAGGTAACTTGTCAGAATTACCCTAAAATATGAATGTATCAAACTGATCATCAAAATCTTTCTTGAACTACCCTAATCTTATACTACCATACCTATGTTTCCGAAATAGGCCTCCGTGTATTCGTCTAATAAGAATTGACTTGTGAGATGTATATGTACAGCCTGCTTGCCACATCCTTCATAGTGCTTTGTGTGGGGTACTGGTGGTAAGGACGATTCTGGAGCAAAACGAGGATTTCTAGGAGCAACGATGATGTCAGCTCCTTCAAAAGTTGCGTTTCTTGGCGATTGGTACTCCGCTTTATCTTCCCATGTATCAGGGATGAGAATCATTACTTCTTTGAAGTAAGCCCGGTGGTTTGTAGCTTGGTACAAGTACGATGATGCGTCGATTATCATGTCCTAAAAAATAACGATCTAGAAAGTGGCCCATTTGTTCTAAATATCAAGTTGCACAGTATTCTAGCAATGTCTAAAATGCGGGTTAAGATCAAATTTTCCCGACGTTTGCCGATTTTCCCCGACTAAGTTTCTCAATTTATCTCAAATCTCGGAGACGCCCAGTCGGTAGATTTGATGTTTGGGTATTGGTCTTCGGTTGCATGGACTATACAACTTTTTAAATGAAAGACACATTATAAATTAGAAAATAAAAGAGCAGTTTATTGCTTTCAATTAATATAGGGAGTTGTAGAATAGGCACACGATATTTTCCGCATGTCGTAAGAGAGGGCTAAAGGGAAACCAAACTTGAACTTGAACCACACTTGAAAATAAATGTAAACTTTTTACTTTTTGTCGAGTTGATTGACACCATATGATTCGTGTTGATGTGTCGTTAAATCTCATCTAAATTAATTATACCATGCAACGCAGACCTGTACATGACGCTTTTTTAGAAATCACATTATGTACTTCCTTTGATACGTTCTAGGATCATCTGCATACTCTATATTAGTGGCAAGTCATGTTAGAGATCTTTCTGAAGGTAAAAAACTTAACAATAGCCTGCTTCAATACTGCTGCTATGAAACTGCTGTCCACGGTGGATCAATCTTTAATTCCAGAGAACGGCAGTAGACTAATGGTGTCTAGGATTTTTTATAAGTAGCTAATTGCTCTTTCTTATCAGAACTACCCTATATTCCGAAACTAAGAAACTAGACGTTACAATTACGGACAGCAAACAATTAACTACTTTTAAATACATATTCCATTCGCCATATCCGAGACAGGCATATTATTTTTGTGAATAGCTCGCTTTCATTAATACAGAACTAACCGTGTCATGAAACAATTAAAAAATGACAACTTTGAAAGCGAGAAAAATACTGTTTTTTAATTGAGAAACTTCAGGGTCTCAGTTATAAGTTATGTGAATTTGATGTACCATAGAAAATTATAGTATTACTGGAGCGTCACACATGAGCTGAAAATTTTGGCAAATTTTGAAGCAAAATGCGCAGAGTTTGCAATAAGATGAATGTGACACGAAAATGAGTTGACTTTGAGACTACCCACGGCATTCTGTCGCCACTTTCACTGGTGATGAATAGCACCGTCAAAATCAATCATGAATTAGTGTAGGGTGGGCTACTACCTAACATAAATATCGCAGGGTTACCAAAACAATAACAGTTCTTCTGCTGCTATGTTGCTGTCATGATGCAGTTTTGCCCATAATACAGCTAACCATTCACTGAAGCAGTTTGAGTAAAAATCCGTGTTATTCTAATCATATGAGGTTAAGAACAACTCCACATACGCACACAAAGATGTTGTTTTTACACACAACCTGAGGACCTCACTGTGTTTTCCTTTGTTCCTGCTTCCTTAACCCAAACCTTAACAATAGACTGTCTATTGTTCGGGCAAGAGAGGACTCAATAAACCTATTGAATTTCCACCAGAGGACCTAAAATCCATTGTTCGGGTCCTCTGTTTGTACTACAATACAAGTAGGCCTACACACCTACGCACACACGCACTCACTCAAGATAGTGTTTCCAAGGAATAAGTTCATTAAAAATGAAGAACCAGTTTCATTTATGAAAGAATTACCTATAACTTTATCCGTTTGCATGCTTCCATAATTTCATATTTTACCTAATAGCCTAAGTGCCAAGGTCATTGAAAAAAAATGACAGAAATCGTGCCAAATCACACTCTAAAAACACCGGGGTTAAATTTAACCAGGATCGGTGTTCTATTTACTCCAACATAATCCTGGTTAAATTTTAACGCTACTCCTGGTTAAACTGACTCAAATCCTAGTTATTTTAACCAGAATTTGTGTTATTTTAACCAGAAGTTGTGTTAGTTTAACCAGGATTTGTGATAAAAGTTAACCAGGATTGTGTTGGAGTAAATAGAACACCGATCCTGGTTAAATTTAACCACGGTGTTTTTAGAGTGCATGAGGGAGTGTCATTACACTGGTTAGAATAAACCCTACGTGCGCCAACATTTGTAATTATGAAAAGAAATTAATTAAATTGCTATTTACTTTTTAGTGTTTTAAATCTTGAAAAACGGGAAACTTTATTTCTACATTATAATTTGTCAACTTCCCTTTACGTTAACATAAAGAAATTCTCAGTGCAACTACACTCTAAAATTAAAAGAGTGAACAAAATCACTCTTTGATCGAGTGAAAAGTGTAAATTCACTCCATTAGAGTGAAGTTCCCTCGAAAAAGAGTGAAGTTCACTTCAAAAAGAGTGAACTTCCCTTGAAACGAGCGAAGTTTCACTCTTGATGGAGTGTCCACAGTGATCGCTCTTAAAAAAAGAGCGATCATCGCAGGCACTCGCGGAAGAGTGAATTTTCCCTCTTCCTCTAGTGAATTTCATTCTTTTTGGAGGAAACTTCACTCCTCTTGGAGTGAATTATCACTCTAATGGAGTGAATTTACACTTTTCACTCGATCAAAGAGAAACTAAGTTCACTCTTTTGATTTTAGAGTGTAACTAAAATGGCAACAGGTGGTTCAATGACGTTTGTTTGCCTCTGCTCGGGGTAGGGAGGTAAAACCAGAGAGAACTAACGACAACTTCTGATGGCTTAGATATTCTTCGAATTTGTTAGATTACATTCAGTTTACCCAAGGGATTGTTGATAGCGTACTTTTACTTAGAACACTTTTGTTTGGCCTTTTTGGAAAAACTTCGGAAGAAATTAAACACCTGTGTATCTGTACTACAAAGAAACTGAACATACACGAAAATAATAATAAAAAAAAACGTTCATTTACATTAATGAATGATAGATACCAGCTGTATAACTTCAGGTAATACACTATGAGGGATAACAGCAGAGAAAATGATAACGTGAGGCAGCGTCGGCTGGGTTGGAAGATTCTGGGAGGGATGATGGATGGATGGAAAGGGAAAAAAATATTGCACAACTCGGGCTACAGCTACCTACCTAATCTGTTGTCTCGGCATATTTACGCGAGGCAAGCTGACTGCGGCAGAATGTCAAAATTGGTGGCGGGGACTGGGCATACTAAGGGCAAAAGAAAATTTCCTGGCGTAGCGCAAAACAGAGCCGGAAGCGTGATCTCATTCTGGTGGGGGTCGTGAGGCCAAGCACCGGAACCTTTAAGGTTTTAACATAGCTCTGGATGAAAAAATAAGTCTCAGTAGATGGTTATTTATTTATTTATTCGGTTACCCCAGCTCCAAAATTCCTTTTTTGAGGGGCAATTGGGGGTGAGGCAAGGACAAATTCTGTAACGGCATCTACCCCTTCTAGCCCACTTTAGCGCCGCCACTGAGAGCAGGAGTACCTGGTGTACCTCTTTGGATCCTGTCAGTGAGTAACTGCATTTTGAATCAAAAGGAATTTACAGCGTAAGAACAGGGCCGGATTAACCCCATTGCAAAACCGGCATATGCCGGGGGCCCCGAGCTTTTGGGGCCCCGCCCTTTCTGATTCTTAAGTCAAGGAGACGTAAAATAAATTTTTAGAACTAAAAAAAAAAAAAAACTAAGTTCGATCGTGCATGAAGCAGAAGACACTAAACAACCTTACCCTGCTCAGCGTGGAACATGACTTAGTTCGACAAATGGAATTTTCCCAACTAATAAATGATTTTGCTTGCCAGAAACCACGTCAAAAATGTGTAATGTAATAGTTAAAGTGTACTTCAAGTCAAAAAATCAAAACCTTTATATTGAATAGAATAAAAAATAAATTCTAACAATCCAACTCCCATTTTCGTAGGACATTCAGGGGCCGACATATAAAATGTTTAGGTTTATCACTCAAAATAAAATGGTACATTGCTCAATGATTTGTGATGTCATTGTTGTACTACTCAAATCAAAATATTTGTACTTCTTCGTTTTTCTGAAAGTTACTGCACCTTGTACCAAGTTATGAACTCTAATGGGGTGATGTAATAAATTAAGCCCTCTCTGTGCAACAAGCTATAAAAGCAGACAGGAAGTGTTCAGGGTCATAAATACATTTTTAATTTTAAAGGGAAACAAAGCAGGTAATGTTAGTAGTACAGTAAGAAAGTCACAAATTATTGCGTAATGAACTAATTTGGTTTGAGTGAATAACATTTTATATCTTAGCTCAAGAATGTCCTATGTTGGGAGTTGGACTGCATTTTTTAAGCTATTTAATCTATGTTTTTATTTTTTTCACTTTAGGTACGTTTATGAAAAGGTGTTATGGAACTGAGACCCACATTATTTTGATATATTGGTTGTCGGGCTTACGTTTTCATGTGTGTGCATTTTTGCCGTGCAAAAACTGTCTGGCATATAATGCATAACTGTCATTTATCACTGTATATAACGTATAAAACAACTATTACTTATTAGCCGTTAAAAGCTTCAATTTAATTTGTTTAGTATTATTAATTTGTGTAAGCGAATGGGAGAGGGGAAAAGTAGAGGAGTCCGCTATAGAAGATGCCGGGGTCTCACACAACGTTAATCCGGCCCTGCGTAAGAATGTGGGAGAGACGCCCTTCCCCAGTTTAGTATATGTTTTACCATAAACATATGATTCTACGTCGGACTGGATAATTCGTAGCAATACAGAACTATTCAATGAGATGAATCAGCATTTTGAAAAATAGGAATTTTACCTAATCATGCATTTTAGCATTTCTATTAGTATAGCAAAAGATACAGCTTAAAACCAGCAACCCAGAGATTGTAAAAATTTGATTTTTAAATTTCCATCTCTTTTCCTTTTTCTGAAAGCTCATGTGCCGACAGATCCTCTAAAGTTGGGGGGGGGGGGGTGTCAAATTTTGACAGTTTTGTGCTCTCCCCATAGCTGCGAGGATCTATATGTATAGTACGCTATATACTCAGACTTTTATCCATGAGTTTTTCTCTCTCTCTTTCTGTTTTTGTGAGGATCACTGAGCTGTCACTGGTGACAAGTTTAAGATCTATACATCTTCACAGCTCCCAGTAGAAAATGTGTATCGTGGGAATGCCCTTCTTGAGTCCATTCCATGTAGATGAGGCTATAGGGGCTAGGCATTATGCAGAGTAAAAAGTGCAAAATAATGCCTCCAGTTGATGTAGTTTAGTATACTGTGCACCCAAGACTTTTCTAATGTATCTGTGTTCTTTTTTAATTTTAAGGGGAGTTTTCTTTTTTGCCCCTTTTGCACGTCTCTGAAGTTATCACTGGTAACTTTGGCCGTCTTCATTACAATTTGACTTTCTCAAAGACACAAGACGCATCTTTGACTTTAGGTCTAGCTATACCCCTAATTGTAGACAAAGTGGGTAAGAATAGAAAATATACACAAACCACTCCCAGCCGCAACATGTATACCCACACAACAACACAGATTTGCAAATATGATATCTTCAGATATAAGTGTCATCTTTAAAAAGAGCCACTTGTTTGCATGTAAAAAATCACATTTTTTCTTTTTCTCGGAAACACCATAATCGATAATAGCGCTCATATCGTATTTAAAGAATCATGGGATCTTTTGCGCCGCTAATGTCAGATCGTTATAGATAATGTTTTGAAGTGTATCTCATGTCAAAATATTCAAAAATGTATTTCAAATAGCATGAAAAAAAATAATTCTTATAGTCCAATTTCTATATTCATTAGACATTCTTGAGCCGAGATATAAGATGTTGAAGTTTATTCACTCAAATTATAATGGCACTTTGCGCAATAATTTGTGATGTCATTGTTGAATTACACAAATTACAATCTTTGTATTTCTTTGTTTTCCTGAAAGTTACCGCACCTTGTACCAAGGTGTGGTAGAACTCTCACTATTATGGGGTGGTGTGATTAATTTTAGCCCTTTGTATGCAACATGCTATATGCAAGCAAACAAGAAGCATTCAAGGTCATAAAACATTTTTAATTTTAAAGGGAAACAAAGCAAGTAATGTGAGTTGTACAACAAGAAGGGCAAAAATTATTGTGCAATGGACCAATAAATTTCAACATTTTACATCTCGGCTCAAGAATGTCCTGTGAAAATGAAAGGTGGACCCTTAAAATTTGTTTTTCAGGCTGTTGAATATAAGTTTGCGAATTTCTTGATATGAGATACACTTCAAGTTATACCAGTGGAAGAGCTCACTGGTTAAACCTGTGCCAAAAGACGGGCGTTCTTAATTGGGAAGGTCCTGTATACACTCGAAAAACAGTTGGATAAAATAATCACAAACACTGGTCATGTATGTGAAATTGGGTAAAACTTTTCCAAAATTGTTGAATTTACTGGTGGACAATGTGCTGAGATACTACTTCTTTCTTCTGTAACCCACCATTTGGCTGACCAATTATTGGAAACAATTTACCCAATTACAGTACTGTCACACACGTGACAAGCGGTGAACGTTTTTCCCAACTGTTTTAGAGTGTCGTATTAACAATGTACTAGAAGACTCCATGACATTAAATTGCTTCTAATGAGAACATGAATGTTTAGGATTGCACATACTCTAAGTCAATCGAAGACGTTCACTAAAAAAATATTACTTATACTTAAAAGTGACAACTAAGGAACGAAATAAAAAAAGAAAGAATAAAAAATTGCAATTTACACAATGATAAGTACCGTTGGGATGGCCGCACTTAATGTAATACCATGAGAGTTAACTAAAACAATTGTGAAAACGTTTGGAGGGGTTGGTATCCCGTCGATTAAGGCTCCCCATTCGGGGTATTCTTCCAATTCTGTTGGAGAACTTCAATCCTCATGGTAACGTATGTAATTAATTAGCCTACAGCTTGTATCATTTTGCTCTTAAAGAGGACATATTTATTAGTAAAGAACCACAATTTTCTATTAAAACGTTGTTTTTTAGATTTCCCTAGTGAGCCTTTGTTGCGTTCAACAATGCAAAAAAATTTCCTTTCTTGTCACTTTTTTTGCAACTCATCTTCTTGGTCGGGACTAGCCTTCAGGTTATTGCTCAGTCCCCGCAAGGCTGCAAGGGAGCTTGGTCCGGTCGGGCAAATCCTGGCGCCAATACCCCTGGCCTATACAAGAGTATAACAGCATTCAGTTAAGTTTGGTAGTTTGAGGACCGTTTGTGATAGGACATTATTAACATAAACCCATTAAAACACACCTCCCTCAGCTGCTCAGTCCTTAAGAAATATGACTTAAACGCTTGGTAGGGGGGTAGGACGGGAATCGATGTGTGGTGCCTTAGTCAGAAAAGTTAAACGTAGTTTCACTTTCCCAGTCATTCAATTTCCCTAGGTCATTCAATGTTAAATGAGTGACCAATGCACAATAGAGAGACCGAAATTTTGCATTAGAAATCATTGATATCCATGGCATTCATTTACATGAATTTTGCCAAGTAAGGTGAACCTGCTGGGTGGTCATTCGACAAAGCTTTTAATGTCAAATAAACATGACTTTTCATTAGGAGAGAGAGAGAGTGGGTGTTTGTGTGGAGGGGGAGGGGGAGGGAGGGGGTAAATGTTATGTTTCTTCACAATCACACACGCCTTTGCTCACGAGTTCCATCAATCAAATCGGACCCGAAGGATAATGTATAAACATACACGTTTTATTTGATACGATATCGATGTTAAGATTGTCATATTATGGTATTCAAAATTGCAATTTTGTCCTCGAAGCCATGGAGCATTTATTTTGGGAGTGTCCAATAACGTATAGTTTCCTTTTGGATTGTGAACAGTTATTTTTTTGTCAACCAGTTTATATTGAAAAGGCAAGATTATTTCTTTGGGTACAATTTATTGTTAGACCATCCCATGTTTTATTTTGCACGTAAAATATTATATCTATAACTGTATATTAAATGGAAAGTCACCAAGCTTACTGAGTTTTAATACAGACTGCAATATGCGTTGACAATAGAAGCCGACATTAATTTAGACGGAAAACTTCCCCGAGTAGGAAATGTAATGCACTAAATTGTTTTGTTCACGTACCATCTTTATTAGATTAAATTTAAACTTAAATTACTAAGATCTGGTCGAGTTCTAGCATAGTTAATCAGGATGGTATTTTACTTTATGGTTTCAGTTTAATTCGAGGTAAACTTAATGTAGTCATGTTTGTGTATTTTTGAGACTATGGACAAAATAAGTATTACAATTTCATAGAGTGATTACTCTTGTTGGTGCATTGTTCCAACCTATATTTATTCAACTTCGTTGTTAAACTCCTTTATTGTAGGAATGTTTTGTAATATTGTAATATAATTTTTTGCCTGTCGACATTCATTTCATCCGAATTGTAAATATTGGGAAATAATAGAGATGAAAACAATATTAAGTTAATCAATGACACCGCAAAATAACTTCTTCACATTTCTTGAATTTCCAGAGGAATCAGCCCACTCCAATGCGCAAAAGAAGATAAATAGTATCGTTGTAAAAACGCATGAAATATATATTTTAGTGACATTATAGATAATAATGTTGATACTAGTTTTATTGAAACCAAATAACTCTTTATCAAAACTTACCCTGATAGATTCAATCAACCTTTCGTCTTCTGTTTCGTCAGGGTGTATAGCTACAACAATTCCAGTGTATGAATTATCTTCTAATTTTATTGAAGTTGGTTTCGTCAGACCAGTTGCTGGGTTAGCAAGCATTGAACCAATGGTTACAACAGTAAGGTAGAACATTTTGGACGTTTTCTTGTCAACTGTATACGAGAGATCCAAAAGAAATGAACAAGTTGCTGAAGTTAAGCGCCTTTATACTTTATTCTTAAGCAAAGTCGAATCTTTCTTGGAGACTAAATGTCCGGCTTACGTCGACTCGAACTAACTTCCCAGTAACAAGACTGCATCCAAATATAGTTAACCTTTACAGGTACTTCAGTTAAGTTTGCTTAGTGCATTTAAATCAACTCGTTTATCTCTTCCAGTTACGTGTTTGTTTTTCGTTGTGCTTTGAACAGGTAAACGGGTGTAGGAAAAGGGGCTCTAAAGTGTACCGCCATGTTAGAATTTCATACTTCATTATCCAGCTGTTCTTTAGTGAATGTAAACGCTACGTGACGGAATGTCCGTTCTCCTATCAACCTATAT
The DNA here is from genome assembly GCA_037179385.1 of Holothuria scabra. Taxonomy (NCBI): domain Eukaryota; kingdom Metazoa; phylum Echinodermata; class Holothuroidea; order Aspidochirotida; family Holothuriidae; genus Holothuria; species Holothuria scabra. The sequence continues at coordinate 29,837,067 of CM074198.1, forward strand.
ATAGTAATAGCGGTTTATCAGAAATTGCTAATTCCTACATGATTCATGACGGTTATCATAAGGTGTTTTTTCCCTACATCACTTGCAACAAGACAAGTTTTTTGACAATCTTTGTAAAGAGATTATGAGGTCATCATGCCGCTTAAAGGGAACAACACCATAGGCCTTACAAATTATCACTATTGAAATTGAACGGCTGATGATAGAGGGGCCTATAAAGACTAAGACTTGTCCTTTTCGACCTCGTTCGTTTCAGTGGCGTAGCTACTGGGGGGGCAGGGGGGCAAGTTGCCCCCCCCCCGGAAAAATTTTTGGGGAAATTTGATGAATCTTCTTATTATTACAAAAATTTCTCAAAATTTTTGGTAGAATAAGAAATTGTGAGACATTTCTCATATATAATTCGTATTTTCATGCAACAAATTAACTCAGATTTCGTCGGTGTCGCATGAGCCGGCCCAATTTGCGTTCCACAGAAAAGTCCTCTCCGCGTAGCAGATTAAATGTTCTCTTGTACTTGTATACGCACGGGGGTTATGATCAGTGCATTTCAGTGCACAGGAAGCTGTTATTCAGGTGATACTTTGGGAATTCAGTAAAAGGATGTGAAAACTGACAAGTCACTACCGTAGACCCCGAGGTTGTTATGTTCTTCTACAAGCTAGCAGTAGCTGTACGATTTTACTCTGTGTACATAACGATGGATGGGGCTGAAACATTCCATGGCCAACGATAAACTAGAAATTAGAATTAGCGAGATCCGTTGGCACACTTAGATTTTGTTACTTAGCCTAATCCTTGGAGGCTTACAAGCTAGTTCGGGAAAATAGCTTTCTGTTCACTTTGAGTGTAACAATAAATGGACAATGAGTACCTTGTAGCCTACTACACTTAACAGACTGCTTTTCTAACAGGATATCCTGTGTGATGGAGCCACTATTAGGCCTCCTTAGTGGCGTGCGAAGGGGACACCATTGGGCCATCCCCCCCCCCCCTCACAGATGCCATTTTTCTTTGTTCTTAAAAATACGTAGTCTAACTTTATTAACACAGATTTTACTTCAAAAGATAGCATATGTGGCACCAGATTGCTTATAAGGACACCCAATTTTCAGAAATTTTCAAAGGGGAAGGATTGTCCCTGCAAGGTCTTTCAGTGATGCCAACTTTTTTTTTAATTCCTACAAATAGACCTAGGCAACTTCTGTCAAATTCCAATTTTTACTTAAAAAGGTAGACTCTGTTTCCCACTGGTGGCATCGATAAAAAAGACTACATGTTTAGATTCTCTTTACAAGCATAAGTACGCTATTTTGACCATCTGAGGGGTCTGATTTTTGGAAATTTTCTTTACGCTCCGCGCCAACCAATGGTGGCGCTTCGCTCGGTCTTTTGGGCAAAATTACATTTTTGGGGTTAAATTAGCTCTTAACTCTCTAATCACTTTGCAGTTTGCGAACATATATTGAAGTGAGCATTTTATTTCAAACCACAAAAGAAGAAAGCGACTGGCTAGATTCTTCGTATTAGCCTGGAAAATGCTATTTCCGGCCATCTAAGGGGTCTGATTTTTCCAAATTTTCTCTACGCTCCGCGCCAACCAATGGTGGCGCTCCGCTTAGATAATCTTTATGACAAAATAACATTTTGTGGCCAAGAAAAACCACAAATACCGATCAATGCTCTCTTATTTTGACTCCTAAAAGTGTGCAAATTTAATGACAAGTTTTTCTTCGCAAGGTAGCATAAAATGGCATAAGGAAATGCATGTCAAGACACAAAAGTTTCAGTTTTATCCTCATGAACCACCACGATTCAACTTTTAACACTGTTCCTGTCAAAGTCGAAAATCTTGCACCATTTTGCATCTAGGCTCCTTGAAAACGTCAAAAAAATTCCGGACACCCCTCCCCTTAGACCATACTGCATGCCCCTCCCCCTTCAGAGAAATCCTGCGTACGCCACTGCGTAAGTACATACAAATAAACCAGATATTGTTTACCAAAATAATATACTTTGTTATTTCCGATTGCTCTATGTTTTACTTTAAGATTAAAATGCAGGTAATATTACAAAATGGCATGGTAATGTTGTTATACTTGTAAGTTTGCATGTTTTATATGAAATACATACACATTGACCGGGAAAAGTTTTGGGGAAATTTCATACCTTTGCCCCCCCCTGGAAAAAATCCTAGCTACGCCACTGGTTCGTTTATATGTTTTCCGGTGTCTGGGGTGCATGACTTGAGGATTTACTCCGCAAGTGAGGAAAGGTCCCCGAAGGGGGCCAGTAACCAGAAGCTCCGACAAAGAAAACGAGTTGCCAAAAAAAAAAAGAAGAGGATGGAAAAGATTTGGCTTTTTTTCCTTTCAAAACAAAAATCAGAGTATAAAGGAAGAAAATTGGAAAATGTTGGACTCTTTTGGGAAGAGGGTCTGGAAATCTGGGTTCTTGTTTAAAGAACCTTTTCTTCCTATATGCAAAGTCGAGCATACTAACGCGGCGACTCAAGGTTGATGTAATAACATATGTTTCCTGCCAATTAAGATTCCCCAACGAAAGTAGAACATCTTCCCGATTGGGAAGTCATGATTACCACCCGCGACCATGCCCCCTCAAAGACTGTCGTATCTGGTCCAATTCACCTTATACTGAGCTGAAGGAAGAAGGAATCCATTTGACGACATAGTTACAATATGTAGGCAAATTACAACCCTTTTGCGGGTTTCATGTGCTGTTAGTTAGTGCCCTCCCTTCTAGAAGCACCTGAGCCTGTAGTGCTGATTCCATTGAAACCAAGGAATGTCCAGAATTCAGCCTGGTTTGCGAGATAACACCATACAAAGTTTGATTCTATTACTAAATGTCCTGAATGTTCCGGGTGTGTAAGTGCAAAAAAGGGGGTTGTAATTTGGTATCATCTTGAACTTTAACATGGCCACCACCTATACCGTTGTAAACACAAATTAGTCAAGTGGTGTTTTAATTGACTATCCACGTTTGTCACTCGCATTTAACTATAGTTTATGATGACATCTGACTAATTTCTTAGTAATGGACTTAAGAAAATCTGTCAAAACTTAGTCAATGAAGCTTAGAAACTAGTTCAACTGGATGAAATATTATTCAAATATAAGTCACTGTTGTTGACTAACGTAATTAGTCGATTCAGGCACTGTTTGACTAATTTGTGTTTGCAGTGAGTTGAATGAAGGTGATGTTGTTAATCGATCGGTTGGTAATGAACCCACATGAAATTAGCTATCACAATCACGCCTGTATTTTCTAGAGAGAAAAAATTATTGTCGGTCCTTTTGCAGAAAATTACAGTCACTTAAAATTATTACAAGGAAGCCAAGATAACTGAACAAAAAATTAAGGCCCGAATTTTAGTCATATTGCCCAAAATATTAAAGAATATCGCCACCCCAAATAATCTAATTAATGAACAGCCCAATCACCATATGACAACTACCTAGCAACTGAATTTGAAATTTGTTCAAAATATTCCCAGTTTTTACATTATATGTGACATCATGAGAGACATGTACAACAAAATGAAGGGATTTTGTAGCACTTAGTGCAGCTGTGGCTCTGTCATGGAGGTGGAATACGCAAATATTTTGTTTGCGCTGAAAGGAAGCAACTGAGAGTAAAATTAGCAGGGAGAAATATCATCTGGGTGAGGTAGTATAGCCCTTAAAATCCCATTGAAAATAGTAGCCTACTTACAAAGGCTAGCGAATGGGTACCTTTTTTTATTCGCTGAAAGACAGACTCATGTGACGTTTTGTTTCTTCCTTCTAGTAGCCAAGTGGCGGGCAAGTTTTGTAGAGCGGTATCATACTGGGACAAGCCCCACCACAGGATTATTACATCAAATTCACCTACACTAACTGTATTTTGATGTTTCTTCCGATAACTTTCATATTGCAATGGCGGACTGACGTCACATTAGTGTAATCAGGGTTTCACTACAAGCCCTTGGTAGGCCTACGCAGGGAACTGTAAGCTCCCTGGGCAGCTGGACCAAGTTACTTCAGTAGAATACATGTTTGATGAAGTTTTATTTGATTTGCTCAAACTATTTGCTTCTGTTAAGCTTAGGCCTATAAAACTTTTTTCCAGATAGCAGTTACAAGCGACTGTGGGATAGATTTTTAGTACACATCGTTTTTCAATTTCATTTTGCCGTGGCCAAAAAATAACGCACACCAAAACGCTATCCCGTACGTCCTGGTAGTTTGCTATTTGGAAAAGGGTTCATTGGTATAGCTATATCCTTAAATCAGATATTACAAGATTTTACTCGATCATTCGTGTCGTCTTCGTTAGAGCCATGTGCAGCGATCCCGGGATCAGGGGGCATGTCACAAAATATTGCCTTTTCACTTTGATTTTTCAAACAGCAGATTTTATGTCTCTTAATACAAATGACCGTCCTTGATTATTAGTATTCTAAAACTGAATGAGACCCATTTCCGTTTAACAACTAAAAACCACTCCTTGGAATTAATATGTCAACCATAATCGACATCCTGAAAGAGTAAAGACGGCTTATCGGTGTTATCTTCCTATTATTTGCTCATCCTCGTTTAATATACACTAAAGATTTGCTACACGGGTGCTTCCCCACTTAAATCAAGTCAATCAGTTCGTTGAAAAGCGGGAAACATTCACAGAACAATATCGCGCTGAGACTTGTAATTGTCAAACTTGGTTTTCAACTTATTTGATTTCAACTAATTAAGGAATTATGTCATTAATACAAAAGAGAATTGTCCTTGTAGAAAATTCTTGAAGTCGAAATTGCGATGATCATGGTGCCCGTGACCAATGGCTTCATGCCACAATAGCGGGTCCAAAACAGATTTTTTTTTTTTTAACGGGGATGTTTTAACGGGGGAGGGGGCTATTGAGCCTTGTGCTGGAAAGGTCTAGGGTGAAGGACAGGGGGTACAGTGGCCACCCTTTTTGAAGAAATGGTGTTTGTGTGTGTTCCGATGTAAAATGGTGCAATAATTGACAAGTGTGTTGTTGTATTTGGAGTTCTGAAAAAAGTCAAATAAATTGGACATTCGTTAGAATTATTTCCCTACGCATCAGACAAATTTCTCTTCTGAGCATTTCCGTAACATATCTCCAGAAATGTTATAGTTTCGATATAACCTTGTTGGAGAAATACAGCCACCCTTATTTCAAGTGCATTGTCTTGTTTCATGATTTGTTCTTGAGAAACAAGCGACAGTATTTTCTCCTCAAATGTGAAATTTACCGGGAGTTACTGCTTGGTTTACCTTGACAATGCAATACTGCAGTATTATGAAATATTGAGATATTAAGAAAACTTCTTTTTGAAGGCAAAACTTTAACTCTGCCTTCAAGTACATAAATTCAATGAATCAGATATTACAAAGTTTACAAATAAAATATTTACAAGGGTAATTCAAAAGAGAAGAATTTACATATCAAACTTAATTATAATTACGATATATCACTCAATACCCATCTGTCCTGGCTATACGAATTGAGAACGTTTTCTCAAAGTAGTGTTTTTCACTAATTACAATTCATTACAAGCCAAATCAGGGCTTGGGGAAGTTAAGGAATATTTCACCTTGACTAATGAAGACAAAGGAATCCCTACCGAGCCATACCTTCTTAAACTTGTCATTGCTATACCTAACTTTATCAGCTTGGATACGGTTTTGGTTTCTTTTTTAATTGTAGAAATAATAACATATTTGGAAGAGAAAGGAGAAGAAAATTGTGCATTTTAGCTGTTGCTTTAAAATAAGTTTGGGGTGACTGCTCCCTGTTACGGTCCTTTTTATGTGTCATCAAATTACGATGATGGTATCATTTGCGGCGGGTACAATTCCATATATTACTGTCAGATATCCCTTAAAGTGGACTGTGAACGTCCAGTGCAAGTACTCCCAAGTTAACGTGTTTCTCCATTGAGCTAATGGTATGAATTAGTTGTTCTTCCAACATCACAAAGATGACATATGAAAATTTCGGGCACTATTTCATGCCGAGATGATGTCACAGACAGCAGTGGCGCCAGAATGTCAAAATTGGGGGAAACTGATGGCATAGGATAATGTTGGAGGCAAAATATTTTTTGGACGCAGTCCGAAACCGAGTCCAAAGCACCGGTTCCTGAGGGTGAGCATCTGGGGGCAAAGCCCAATGAGGCCCTCAGGTTTCAGCATATCTCTGAATGAAAAATTGAAGTCTCTGGAGAGGTATATTATTTTAATTGACCTTATTTGGCAATTGAGGGGGAGTGGGGGGGGGGGGAATCTGGAGGGCAAATGCCGTCTTCTTCCCCCTCCCATCGTAGGGCCACCACTGGCCACAGACCACCGAACTGATGGTCATCAGAGCTGGCAATGAATTGGGTATGTTTGGCAGTGATTTGGAGATTTGCCCTTAGATTTGACTTTTCAAGGTTGAATGGTACCTGGTGTATTATGACACAGGAGTTTCTTCAAAACAACACATGCAATGTCATGGGCAGGGATCTCAGTGGTAGACATGTTTCCCCATATGTTTGAAAATGGCCCAAGGTAAGTGATTTTCACACAGTATTTTTTAAAGTGATATGAGGTAATGTTTCCCCTGCCCATCCCCCACCCAGTGTTGAAAACAAATCGCTTCTATTTGGAAAGAGTTTAGAAAAATCTGGAATGTTATAAAATAACTGGAAAGGGAAGCAAGTGATCATAACTTCGTACTTGTTGGACTACTTTTGACTGTAAGACTGTGTCTTCTGTGGGACCAACTTTTCATGTTAGCCACTAGAAAAGAGGCTGTGGCCCGAGGCTGAGCCCGACTTAACTGGGCCATTAAAGCCCATGCATCTACCATAACCTTCACGCTGGCAACTGTGCTGCTGCAATACTAACCATTGGTTGGAGCACTTTGAATAGGAGAGTTTCATAGAGTCTGCCTTATGTTGGTCTAATTCATCCTCTTCTTCTTTTTGAAATATAACTTGACTGCCATTCTCTTCCCCATATTTATCAAAACATGTCTTAGAGGAAAAATTGCTTAATCAAAATTTTTCACACTCCCAGTTTGTCCGACAATTGGCCCTAACATAACTGCTAGATACAAGAACATTTTGTAAATTCCACCATCTATTTAAATCAAATATTCACCTTGTAAAACGGGCTTCGAATATCACTCACGTCTTTAAACACTGTAGTATAGCAACTGTTTTCAACGTATTAAATGTTTTGTACTGGTTGCACAGGTTATATGTTTTCTGCCTTTCCCATAGATGGTCTTCACAAATTGTTGAAGGAAATCACTTTCAAAAATTGCAAAAACAGAATATTTTATACATTATGTTTAATTTACATCCTCTGCATTCCCTCCCCAGTGATGAATTCTTATACCAAGAATTGAAGATGCAGGGTCTTTATGGTATCATCATGCATTATCATTATCGTAACTATAAATGAAGCATTCAAACTTATTTCCTGAGAAACATGATAAAAACATATCCATATTTTAGTCATAAATGGTTTATGACACCTAGCAGAAACATCAGGTTCTTATAATCCAAACAAAGAATTATTTATAATTTTCAAGAATCTCAGTACATCCATCAATAATACCGGTCAAACTTTGGGGGTCTCCAAGGGAGATAGAGGAAGGAATGTTTACAAGATCTCAACATACTTTTGGTTATCCCTTAATAGACTTCTACTCAATCAGTGTATGATAACCAAAAGTCACACAGAGTGCTTTACAAAGTTCGTCTTACTTTCATGATATACAGAAAACAAGAGACAAAAAACAATGTGAGATGTGTGAAAACATACATTCTAATAACCTTCATACATGCATAAAATGTCATAGATTTCAGCTCTAGCATTTAGGTCATTTACATATTATTTCTTGACCCCACTATCTTGACCTGCAACCCCCCCCCCAAGAAAAAAATAAAATGATCAGCTTACTCCAAGCTCAATGCTGTTCTCATGACTGGAACGCTTGACTTAGAGCTACAGGTACATGCACAGGGCAATGATTATTGTTTGGGAGCCATTTATTAAATGAAATATTAAGCTTGTTATTTGTGTTTGAGCCAAACATATATTTTACAGCCATATTTTCAAAGACTACCTTCATGACATTTGGTCCCCTAAACCCTGAATTCACAATTTCAGTCAAAATTATTTTTCAGCGCTTCAGGTTGGAGGAAGTTTTATAGCCAAGTTTCTAACCAATTGGGTTAAGTCTGGCTGACCATGGTCTCTTTTCCAGATGTGGCTCACTGGCTTGTTTTCCCTACTCTACACTTATGTTGAGCACCAAGCACAATTACGGCAGGTTTAATTTTTTTTAAGTCTTTGGTATGACCAAGCAAAGAGTCCAACTCCCAAACTCCCGACTGCAAGCTGGTCGATGCTCTTACCACTTGACCATGCAGTCTTAGGGTTTCAGAGCACTTTTACAGGTAGATATATCCTGACAATGTTGCCGAATTACACACTGTAAACTTATTTCTCTTCCAGAAATAATGCAATATGGTATAAGTGTGGCAGCATGAAACAAAAAAATATAATTATTGGAATATTCCCTTATTCAATCTATTCATGATATAAATGAGTGGCCCTACTGGCAACCACTTACAGTAAATCACCTTACCAACTCTTGAGTCAGCCATGTATGAGTATAAATCACTGTTTTCCCCCACCCCTTCCCCAGTCTCATCACGTTCTCACATTTCTGAAAAATTCCAGTTTCCGTACATTTTGCTTTTAAGTAGGAAGTTAAATTATATGGAAGATGGTAGATAAATAACAAGCTACTATTGAAAACCTTTCATAGAATGCATTACCCTAAACCGTTTTCAGTTGAATCCCATTGCATGAATTTGCGGCTGCAAATGCAATTCCCTGAAAAGCTCCCAAACAATTGTTTGCACACACAAGCTTTTAGAAAAGCTGCCAAAATGCACAGCAGGCAACTGAGTTCACTTGGTTGACATCTCATCTTCTAACCTTCTGGTGGTACCCATGGCCTTTTGTACAGGTGTGGGTCCCTGTATTTTCTTTCTCCATTGCTTAAGCAATGCATCAAGCACAATGGCAGAAGGTTCCATTTTAAAGTCTTTAGTATCACATGAATCAGACCCAGACCTCTTTGGATCCTATGAAGAAAACAAATTCCTACAAAAAAACAAGGGCCACTGAAAATATATGAAAGTGTTGAACTTTTCTATGTTGAAGCCCTCACACAGCTATGGCCTACGGACACAAAATAAAGCATACCTTAAGCCTGAAATTTCCAAAAAAAATTACATATTAAGAGCAAGAAAATAAATCCAGACAGTCAAACTCCAATTCTTCAGGAGAGACATAAAATGCTGAAGTTTATACACACAATTTAAAATGGTACATTAGGCAATGATTAATTTGTGACAGCACTTCTTGAATAACAGTCTTTATATTTCTATAATTTTCTGAAAACTTAAGCCCCTTGTGATCAAACATGATCATTGATATGGGGTGACTTGCCTAAACAAGTCTTCTCTGTATAACATACTCTGCAACAAAACACAATGTGTTCAAGGTCATGTAAAAATTTTTTATTTCAATGCAAACCGAAGGATGTAATGTGAGTTGCATCAGAAGAACGTAATAAGATATTACCATAAGGACATTTCCATCAAATCCAAATATTTCAACATTTTACATTTCAATAATGGAACATAATACAGTCTGACAGTGGGAGTTGGATGCCAAGTTACATTTTGCAAACTCTAAAAATATATCATGACGGCAGAAGCGAATAACAAGTTTTAGCCTTCTCAAGTTGGCAACTAATAATCCAGAATCAGAGAACTTCCTGTTCAGGTATCTTGAAATCAATAAAGTTAACGGGGTTTGCTCCCTTTAAAGACTATTTGCACAATAGAGCAACAAGGTTGGTTTAAACATGGTTTACTGCTCCAATTACAAAGACAAGCTTCACCTGAGAAAACGCCTTTACAACGCCAGTAACATTGGCTAAAATTTCCTATTCAATCCTAGCAGCATGTATTTTAAAAATTCTGGTCTAAAGGTATATCAATGTCAGCCTGTCCTCAAAACATATTTTTTTCTATGAGTACAAGGAGAACAAGAGCCCAATGGGCACTGTGGTTCCTTGCTGGATATTATAAGAACTGTACAGCCAGTCTCCGAAATAGAGCTAAGCAAAAGTTCATACTCAATGTTTGTAACATCTTCACAAGGGGTATTTTAGTACTAATATTACATGAAATCAAAGATTAAATTTCTGTGGCCTTACTGACATTCAACTTTTGTAATGCTTGGTGATCCTTCAAAAACACTACCTCATTTCCATATGTATTTATGCTTGAAATCAAACTTGATATTATCACCATTAAATGATACACAATGTGGTCAGTGAGAGAAAAACACCCAGTGTGTTTCTCTCACAAGTTATTTTTACCTGCTCTCAAATAAAACTTGCTATTACTTTAAAACAATCTACCATTTGTCCTGTTTGCTACCTCTACACAGAAAACAGGGTTTATTCAGCAGTCAAGCAGAAAGCAAGTGATTAATGAAGTGTGATAATAGAATGAGGATTAGGTTACCCCAAAGAGCACAGCAGTATTAAAGAGACATACTGTAGAATCCATGCATTGCTTCCACTGGCAGAGAGACCAGTTTAATGCAGAGTGACCTGTGCTCAGTGAAATCTACAGATTTCAGTTATTGCCCTCTTAAAACTTTGAATGATCCAAAATATGTGTACAACCTGAAGGAATCATTACTGAACGAACATAAAGGACAAATTTCTAAGGTGTTTGGGTGTGTAAGCATGCAAAACCAGGTGAGATAAAAAATCTATTGAAACTATCTTTATCTAGCTTACAACATTTTCTAAATAACATTTCCAGCAGTTGACCTCCAGTGACCTTGATGACCTTAACCAAACACAAATTGATTTGAAATCTGTCCTTTCTACCTTAAAATACTGTGTTAAAACGTTTTTCAGTGTTTGACCCCTGGTGACCTCAGATAACCCCTTGACCTTCACCGAACATATCCAATTTCATCATTACACCATAACACATCCACACACCAAGTATGACATTTATCCAAGTTTCCTACCTAGAAATATCGGGTTGAGAAGGTTTTTAGTTTTTGACCTCTGGTGACCCCAAATGACCTTTGACCTCCACCAAAAACGATAGGGCACACCTTCTCCCTATGACAAATCTATGTACCACATCCAAGTTCCATCCAACCTTCCCTTGTTGAGTTAGAGTGTACCGAAGCAAGTGTCACACACACACACACACACACATACACACGTCAACCTGACTACATAGGTTCCTTTGCTACCGCAAGGAACCAAAAACTGTAAGGAAACAAGAGATCAAATTACCAAATAAAGTAAGGCATTTTTACTCAATACTGTGCATCTACATAGCTAAGTATTATATGTCTACTTCACTCCCAAATATATGATCTCTGTCAACACAATTCTGTTTACAAGCTTTTCAGAGTCTAAGCTACATAAACATTAATGAAACCACAATTAAGAATCCTTTATGTTCTGTGTATCACACTGCAATCTTTTATTGTAGGGTTTTACAACCAACTTCCAAATTAAATTGAACAGGAAAAATAAGAAAAAGGTATTGAAATGTTAAACTGCAGGATAGAGAGAAAGCTGAATTTTCTCAACATTCATACCAAAAGGCATTTCATATTGATGCAACTTTTATGGCCATAAATGTCTTGTAGTCTCCAAAGCAAGGACAATTTAATCAAATCTTGGTCTCCAAGACAAGCCTCAAATCTAAAGTTAGTAGGTACAAGCTTGTTTTTGACATCATTTAAATTTATCAGGGCATTAGTGTTCTATAAAATTTAAGGACTGCATTTAAAATTAGAGGATACTCCATTCATGTATGGTTAAAATGATTTTATTGACTAAAATTGATAGCCAAGGTTATTCTATTCTTTGTGTACATGTGCATGCCTTTGTAATCCCATAAATGCATCAACTAAGTACACTTTGTTTCTTTCTCAACAAGTGAGATAATAAATAACAAACTTTCTAAAAAATAAAAAAAATCAAAGTTATGATTGCTGGAGGTAAAATCTCCTTCCCTCTCTAACATTTATTAGAGGTCATAAACTTCACAACACTGAAAAGTTATTACTAATGGCAATGAATATTAGAATACCATATTTGGGCCGAGTTATTTCACCTTTGAGGAATACAGACAATGAATGCTTAATGTTCTAAAGTCTGATACAGGGGAACTTTAATCCCTCTGTAGCAATGTGCCAACAAGTTGCCATAAAATTGGTCACTTCCCTTCATGACTTTGCCTGTGTAGCAGACTGTGGGACATATTCCTTGATCAGTCATATCCCCTTAATGCCTTAAAGGGGGACTGAACAAACCAAGTCTGCTCCGCAAGGAATTCATGACTGTGAATGACATTTCAGTGAAACTCAGGACATGACAGGTTAATAGTTTTTAATGCAAACTGTGAAAATCTTATACAGCATAAACAATAGGAATAACTAACAGTGCTAAGAAAAAATATGTAAATGAGCTCCGAAAAATGTAGACAAAAATGTCGGAATGCTGAAAAGATAATATGGGACTGACTTTACAGAAAAACATATATCTTTCTACAATGTCACATTGCATTTTTAAGAGCTAATTTGCCCAGTAGTATGTAACTTCCTGCAGGTAACACGACTTACACAATAGTTGCTTTTCTTTGAAAATGACAATACGTAGATAATTCTGCTAATCAACCATGTGCATCATAAATGTATTATCTAACTACAAAAGCAAACATATGAATCACTTTATTCTAATAGCATATTATACTTATCTTTAAATAAGCAGAAGTGGTGATGAACACGAAGGGCACGTTGTAGCGACAGGTTATTGCACTATCTATTGTTTTGTACTTTTATTAATAACTAATCAACGTTTCCTTACCAGAGGTATACAGTGGGTTGTATGTACCATGTCTTTCTGCCCACATTTAATCAGTCAGGCCTAATGAACCACACTTGACTATGATATTGCACACTGAACATCACAGTTTGGACTAAGTCTAAACATTTGATACATCTTTCTCTTTACAATAAGCAATTCTATACAAGATATTTACCTACAGATGTCTTCAAGTGTTCCACAAGTCTAATGTTACAAAAAAATATATTACAGAGCATGAAAAATGAAAAAATGAATTCTGACAGAACAACTGTCACCTTTGCATAGGACATTCCTGAACTAATAAAATGTTGAAAAATATTCAATCAATTTAAAAAGTTTTGATGTCATTGTTGTACTTCTCAAATTACAATCTTTGCACTTCTTTGTTTTTCTGACAGTTACTGCACCTTGTACCAAGATGTGATATCACTCTCACAGGGTGATGTAATTAATTAAGCCCTATCTGTGCAACATGCTATGCAACTGAAAAGGAGATATTCTAGGTAATAAAAATAACATAAATCTCAAAGGGAAACAAAATGGACTTGCGGTACACTTCAAACTCAGTGGTTTAAATTTACTGACCTGTGACATATGATGCATACTTATTCCTACACAACTGCTCCAGGACAAGGACATATCAAATTCAGTCTGATATGCAATACACTTATACTTTCTCTAATGCAAATTACTAGATACATGTCAGTTACATCAGGTACAATTTACAAGATGCAAATGATGTACTACAGATGTAGTATTACTGCTACCTCAATGATATTTAGGCATGAAATCCAATGATACAGCCAGACCTGCACAACAGTTAAATGCAACAGTTACATCATTCACATGATGCAAAATTCTTACATTATCTGAGTTTTGCAGAACACTGATCACTAAAAGACTAAAAAAAAAACACTTGTTACATGTGACATGCAACCTCACACTACTGGTGTGTCACAGAACTAATACATCATTGGCAAGTCACAGACCACTAGCAATTTGTAACATCACACATCAACTTACATCAAGTGGGTTGTTGCAGAAAATTGTGTATAAATCTTGGGAATGTCACACAGTCACAGAGCACAGGTTTTCATTTACACAAGGGTAGGTTTGACAAATATTGTCCCTTATAAATACCTCCAAGTATAATAAAAATAAAGAAAGATCTGTTAATTAGTTCGATAAATCAGGTTTTACTACTCAGTTTCTAACCAATTGATTCGAGACAGCCGCATCCCTTTTTCCAGTTGTGGTTCACTGGCTTGTTTTCCCTACTCCACTGCTCAGGCTGAGCACCAAGCACTAGGGCAGTACGTTTCATTTTTAAAGTCTTCAGTATGACCTGGCCAGGACTCGACTCCAGACCTCGGATGCTCTAATCACTTGAACATCCAGTCAGTCAATCAAACAGGATACTTATAAATGCAAAAACAGGGGTGCATGGTATTTGGCAAATAGCAGTATAATGAATAGTACTCCCTACACAAGTAGTGAACAGGTTGGGTATTTTGTATGTTGCATGTAAACAGGTTAGCTTTTATAAAATGTGAGTAAAGTACAAGTTTCATCACTGAAATTGCCTATGAACATATACACAGAATCTTACAGGCTTTTAAAAACCTGAAATTAAAATTTCTGCATGCTATTCACTTCTAGAACATGTACAGACATGTGACACATAGTACTACAGTATGTGGAAAGCAACAACCATACAGCTTGATGCCAGCATTTGATTCCAAAGTCTTGCACCAAGTCATGAAGTAAATGACACTGTTTGACTTTGAAGTCATTGATTACGAAACATTTGAACTTCCAATGAGTTAAGATCTAAACCATTACTTTGCAACTTATAGATTTTACTAGAATAAATTTTCCTCAATTTTGGAGGGTGATAACCGACAGGTTTGAAAGAAATGACATGCTCAAACACTGAATTTTAAATCATCTATCTTAAATTGTATTTGCGCTGTCTCTCATGTAGGGTAACCTTCTTCATGCCTAACTTGGTAAAGGCAGCCAGCACCTTCAGAACAATAACAGTGAAACCAATGACTCTATGTGTAACATGCCATGCGACTGGATGCTGCACACTTTTCACTGTTCTGTTGCTGAGTAGCAGCTGGTTTCCCTACCTTCATCATTCATTTTCTTCTTATCTGTCCATTCCTCTGTTGGATTTCAAGCATCCTTCACGGTATACCTTCTCAAGCATCCTCCATGGTGTACTTTCTCAAATACCCTTCAAGGTGTACTTTCTCAAACATCCTTCACGGTGTACTTTCCCTGTAATCAGGACTGGGAAGAGTACCTTCCAATTCCTCACAGTCCTGTTTCTTTGTTGTACCTTCCATACTGTCAGTGTCTGAATCATAACTTGTGAAGACATTAAAGATGAATGGGTATAGTTTGGGGTGGAACTGCTTTTTTCTGCCTTGAATATGGATATTATATTTACAGAGAACCGACCATAATTCACCTGAAATGAACATAAAAATGAGGAAATCATTATCTTACAGCTTTGAAATAATCCTAAAAATACCACCAAAGAGTATTAACACAACAGACATTAATGCTTACATTATTTTCTCATGGTTTCAAGCTCAACACCTCAATACTACACAATGCCATCAATACCTTATTATAAATGAAATCTCAACCCCCCCCCCCTTTTTCCTCTCCCATCCAACAAAGAGCCATAAGAGTCATTTCCCGGAAAAACTTCCACCATTTCTATTGAAATATGAGAAAATGTTTATTTTGAGTGATGACAAGATTGGTCATGTATTGTAAAAAGCTGAGGACAGTGTAATATGTTGCTCATCCCTTTCAAGGTACTCCTGTTAACACTAATATTCAGTAAACTTTACCATTCCCTGTTATGAAAAATCTTCCTCAAGGTTAGTAAAGGTGTATAGAAGGGTGAGAGATACAGCTGATTACAGAATTACAGGATATATGACCTTCACGTCAGATAATGGAGAGGCTCGTGAAAGGCAGTTTGGAAAGATCGGAAACAAATAAGATTGGAGAATAGGAACTGTCTGGGATAGGAAGATTTAATCATTGCAAACATTTAGCATCATTCTTGACTGTGTATCCCTGTCCAAATTATGGTTTGCCTTTTCATTACCCTATGAACTTTTTTCAACTGTTACCGATGTTGGTTGAAACAGGTAAAAAAATCAATCTGAAGGGGTGATATTTATCACCAAAAAATAGATTTGCCCAAGTAATCTTCAGAATTGTAATAGGCCACTTAACCATTAAAATGCAAACATAGGCCAAATTCAAATGGCACTCTCAAATATACTTCAAAAGATTGCCAATAAAAATATGGTTCTCTTTAATTGTCCCAAAAGACTGATATCTGGAACATTACATCATCTCATTGTAACCATGGTTCAGTCTTTTAATGTTGGACGTATGCCCCAACTTCTTCATATAAGCACATGTTGGTATTATATTTGATAGTACCCTTTCCATGGATAAAATTCCATTTGTTAAATAGCTCACTTTCAATTAAAGAATATTAGGGCTATTTGTAATATGCTCACACAAACTGAAAGGGAAAAAAAACATGACTTTGTTACTGCTAGGCTGGACTTGTCTAATTATTCCTACGCTATTTCCCAGTCTGTGAACCTACTCATCTCCTATATGTGCAGAATATGTTTGGCGACATTCTTTCATAATCCAACTATAACATAACAGGAATCATAAGTGTGGTTATGTGCAGTGGACTGTATCTAAATTGCCTTTTGTGGTGTAAACATATATGCATTTTTATATGCTGTGAACAAGTGCCTTTATAGGCCTATACTGTTTTAATACAGTTTTCGGATTTTGACTCCAGGTGACCCAAAATGACCTTTGATGTTCACCAAAAACCATCTTCTCACAAAAATGCATCCACATACAAAATATGTGAAATCCATCCAAATTTCCTATCTTGAGATATTGGGTTAACGAGGTAACAAGTACATACATACAAACACACCCAGCACATAATCTTACTCAATGCCTTCCTGTTACTGAGAACAGTTCCCAGTAAGGAAGTCACAGGAATTCCCCTAAGCCGGTGAGTGCATGCAGCATGTGAAAGCCTGAAGAGAGGGTGTACTCTTGTATCAAGTGACAGATGCCACTACAGTGCTCAAATTTTTGGGTAGCTACGCTAGTGAGTGAAACAAGATGAGTAAAGCTCCAACTCTTGCCAGTACCAGATAAGGCAGTGTTTGCAGGTGCACACACACAAACATATGCAGCACATACCAACACTCAAAGCCATATTGAAAACAGTTTCCGGTAAGCAAGTCATCAGAATTCCTCTTTAGTGGATGATCTCATTCAGTATGTGAATGTTTGAAGGGAGGGTGGGCTGTAGGGTATCATATGACAGACCTCATTGCAGTGTACAAATTTTTGGGTAGCTATGCCAGTTAGATGGGGAAAGACATGCAAGGATTGAGCTCTTGCTAGTGGCCTGTACCTGCTAACGCAGTGCTTGTAGGTGCCCACAGGCACATCAGCTAGCTAATACATACTGTAGGTTCAGCATACACACAGACACACACCAACCTGTCTACATAGGTTACATAATTTGCGAAGGCAGGGAACCAAAAAGTCAATCAAGAAGGGCAATCATTCAGAAAGGTTGTTCCACTCCAGTTTAACTACTGATATAAAACTTTGTTTGACTTCCATCTGCAATAACATTTTCCTGCCTATTACTGACATTATAAATGCTACCATCTAAACCATCTAACAGTTATGACATCCATGACAGTAAAAAGGGTGATCTAACTTATCCCCTAATAAAAAAAAAAAAAAACACAAAAATGTGTCAGAAATACCAAGCATTGTCTGTCATTGATGACTCAACTCCTTCGGCATAGACAAACACAAGTTTGTAAGAATTGGGTGTATACTTATTTTTGGTATCACTATTTGACTTAATGGGTAGAATAAAGATGAATTTGTTGAGGAAATACATACAAATCTGAAATGTTATGACTTGCGTTGGATCAACATCATTGAACAAACTTTGGTTGAGATAAGACCACATCCTGTATTAAAATACATTATGTATTCAAGAATCTCTTGAAGTAAAATTAGAGTTTCAGTGCCTAATAAACCTACGGTACTTCAAACTGTGTTTGCAACACAAAATATGAAAACAGGGTGGAGTAGGAATTCTTACTCCTGCGAAGAAAAAAAAAATCTTACAGGTTTTTTTTGTGTCATTACTATTTCCTGAAAATGATGTTGTTCTAGCAGTTTTGTCTGGATGGTAGCAACATTTCAAACTACAGCATTATAGTTATTAGGGAGCAAACTATTACTTCTGCCATTTGACGTCTTAAAATTCAATTTCAGGTACTATAGCTGTATTCAAGAATCTCTTGAAGTAAAATTAGAGTTTTAGTGCCTAATAAACCTATGGTACTTCAAACTGTGGTTTGCAACACAAAATATGAAAACAGGGTGGAGTAGGAATTCTTACTCCTGCGAAGAAAAAAAAAATCTTACAGGTTTTTTTTGTGTCATTACTATTTCCTGAAAATGATGTTGTTCTAGCAGTTTTGTCTGGATGGTAGCAACATTTCAAACTACAGCATTATAGTTATTAGGGAGCAAACTATAACTTCTGCCATTTGACGTCTTAAAATTCAATTTCAGGTACTATAGCTTGAAGCTTCCATGGAGAATTTAAGTTTACTCTGTGGGCAGACTTGGGGTAATCGTAATTAGTAATCACAATTGATTGCAATCGATTACATTTTTTAAAGTAGTTGTAATTGCAACCAATTACAATAATCAATTACAATAAATTGATTGCAATGGCAAAGTAAATCACAATCATGGTTTCACTGATTACTACAATAAGGTTGAATTTATTTATCTAGAGAAGGGTCATTCCATGTCAAATCACAGAAGGGTGTTGCTGGACCATCTACGAAATTTTCAAAAAATTTTTATGTGCAGTTTAGTATGAACAATGCAAATTTTTATCCAATTTGATTGAATTACGGCTGATTTTCGATTTCTTGAAATCCTGAAAATTCCCAGTTAATTGACATTTTGGCATTTGCACGACAACACCAGAAGGGTATCAAATTACATCTGGGGTAATATGTATTTACTAGTATCATTACATGAATATTTACTGGGAAATAGTACCTCAAAAATGGGAAAAATGCGAAAATGTCAATTTACTGGGAATTCGCAAGTTTTAAAAAAATCGTAAAGAAGGGAAAGAACCCGGGTCTTCCAAGTTAGAGGCAGATGCTCTTACTGTTAGACCAAACAAAATGTTATCAAGATAGCAACTAAGATTGCATTGTAATGCAATCCCAATGGTAATCAATTATTTTCAATTTTCGCTGTAATTGCAATCATAATCGTAATCGTAAAATATGAAGTAATCCCAATCGTAATAGATTACATTGAGATGTAATCACCCCAAACATTGTATTAACATATCCCATGTTCATTTGCTGCTTCATATTTTTAAATAAAAACTACTCCATTCTGTGATCATCACAGTATGAAACAAATTGGATAAATACCAGATGCATAACTCCTATGCCGAAAGACTATATAATGAGTCCTCACTACTCTGAAGCACAGAAAAAGAGAAAACCTCTTAAGAATATGAAGGGCTGGGGTGGGGGCCATTTGGTATGTACTGGGGGCCAGTTGGCACAGAGCTTTATAGTAGGTATTTGGGGCAAGTTTGAAGTAGAGCAATTTGGTATAAATATTGGGCGAGTTGGCACAGGGCAATTTGGTACGTGTGGGGGCAAGTTGACATGGGGCAATGAAAAAATCAATACTTACCAACAGACACTGCTTGCGATTCTAAAAACTGATGCATGTTATGTATATCTCTGCAAAGATCTCCATCACCAAATGTAAAGTAAGCTACATCTCTACTAGTCTCTGCAGCAGCCATCAGCTGTAATAAGGCTGAAACAATTAAAGTAAGATAATTTTATTTTATTCTTACACAACTCTGTTTATTTCTTACATCATTACAAGAATGACATCTTCAAATAACATAATACAGTAAAGTACAATGAAAATTTGTACTTCAGATTTTGACACTTGATATTTTCAAAGGACCATATCACTGTAATCAGTCTAGATGAAATGGAATCTTAAGATTTAACAGTGAAGTCTTGATTTAGACTAATTCATTGTTTCTGCTTACTTTCTGCATGGATCTTTAAACTGAGACTTATTTTTGACAATAAACCCAAGGGGGCTAATGCAAACTGTTTAACAAGAAGTTTCCTAATTGGCTAACAGTTGAGCTAATTCCTAACTTTAACAAAGAATACAATCCATACAATATAAAAGCAACAGCCGATTAGGAAATTCCTTGTTAAACAGTGCGCATCAGCAGACTTGATGTCAACCAAAGCCATCCCTATACATACATTAGAAAGCAATATTTGACTCCCACACTAGGGCTTCATGTCATCTTGATATTCAGGTATTAAACTGGGAACCTGCTCTAACTGACACTACATAACACATTCAAGTCAGTGTAACACTATTCCAATCTAACTATTCAACCTTCTGCTCTGCATAACTTTGACGAAAAAAAAGTGGGTAAACATGTTAATCTGATGAAATCCTTAGCTCAACAAACAATACTATTCCAATTTTCTTTTTTGGACAAGTAGACAAATGCAAAATTTAACATCAAATACATTTAATATGTTCAGCCTGACCTGTTGGACAGCTGCAACCTATGATAACCTTTGCCTCCACTATATGTAGTTCTTTGATTTCAACATCATGTGAGGTTATCTGGGTGTGTTAGTTACCAGAATGCTGTTTGAGTGCAAGCAGCTTCTAACTGCAGTATGAACATATGTTAAAACTTGACATGCTACAATGCTAGTGTGAAAACAATTCCTACACAGCACTGTGCAAAATATGCACAACACATTTGATCTCACTTCAACACATTGTTTTAATGGGAAAGTAACATTTTCATCGACCAACACCACATGTTACTGGCCAAGTTGGCATGTTTACAAGTTCAACTTTTCACCTAATTACAAAGATAAACATGAAAAAATTACATCTATTAACTTGGGTAATTAAACTGAATAAAATAGCAACAAACTGGACCATTACCTTTCAACCTTGGATCACCTCCAAATGCACCGCAACCCCAGTTACCTGTGGCTACTGCAGGTATTTCAGTGTCAGGTATGCCTTGGTGGTAAAACCCGCAGTAAGCCTGGGAAAAAAATGAAACCACTTACTACTTATTATTGGTCACATTAAATTTATTTTTGAACAAAAATATTGCTTCAACACTAAATCTTCTAAGACATTAGGGTTTCATTTATAGTTTGTCATGCTAGGTAAAGAAATCTAAAAACCTAAATATTAAAATCAAGAGAAAAATTATTGCCCAGAAAAAAATATTTTTTGCCCAGAAAAAAAATGCATTTCTTTGGAATGTACGGTATTTCCACAGTCTATGATTTATTACTTGAAGTCCATTTCTACATGTACCCAGAAATTTAAGGTTTTTTTTTTTAATCTGCCAAAGTACTACTGCGCTAAAATTATACCTGGCAACATAAAAAGAAAAAAAAATCCAGTTATTTTGAAATTATCTACACCAGTAACCCATTACCCTTCTGTTCTATGTAAATAATCCTCCTTTTCTGTCGGTTTCCTTAACAATCCTTATCTTTAGAGAGGAATCTGCCCATTCAGCTTTTTTTCAGACCTTTCCCAGAATTCAACTTTTGTTAATGTAAATAGTAACAAAAATATGTACTGCATATGTGAAAATGTCAAAAAATACACAATGCAACACTAAATAACTTATAAGATCGGAAAATATTTTCCATTTTCTATATTTTTCATATTCGGGGCTACAAACAGGGAGAGTAAAAAATAAAGAAATTTATCAGCAAAATGTTAGAACAAACAGAAAAGTTTGTGTGTCTAGGTAGGAATACATCTGTGGGAACTGCATGGGTTGGTTGATGGGCAAACAGAAAAGCATGCTGTCAACAAAACCACTCAAAAAGTTGTATTGTGGGACCATTTGCAGGACTTCAGGTATGATATTTCAATTTCCTTGCCTTTTGGGCCCTCTTTCTACTTCAGTCATTAATTTCTGCCATCCCTGAGAATAAGTAACTAATATGTGCTTTTGCTTTTATATACATATCATGATTGTTGGGCAGAGCACCAATGACATCTCACACATAGGAGACCTTCATCAGTACTGGTGATCAGTCCAGTGCCACTGTACTGCCCTCTTTCACTTATCTGTTATTCTGTATTCATGTATTCATAAAGAATTGTTGTAAAACATAAGAAGAATTCCTTCAAAATCAAACACAATATTTCCCTAGAAAGATACACAAGCCAGAAGACAACAAAGATCAGAGTAAAAGCTTTCAATACATTTCATGAAGTCACTGAATAAGACTAACAGTTACACCAACACGTTGCACTTCTTCCATAACGAGGAAAACAGCTCTCTTAATTTCATAAGGTGTCCATTGGGTATCTTAAACAGTGGTTTACCGCTTGTATGACTGCTTAAGGTAGAAATGAAGTTTTTACTCTGTTTGAAATAATCTGTCAATGCATAGTCTTACAAATTAAATTAAAGACAAGTTCTGAAGGTTTCTGTAACATGTTTTAGTGGGCAGCGATGGAAAACAAACAAGACTACTACAGTAGCCCTCTGAGAGTTCCTTCTTTAATCTCCATATAAGGTAAACAAACATCTTTATCAGTTAAGTGCCAGGAAACTAGATAACAAATGTCAGCAAGCATACCATAGAATAAGAGAGTATAGAAACAGAGGCATGGGCAAATTAGTTAAGTCCTCTGACATTGGTATTGTAAACATCATGAGTTTCATTGTTAGGTTAATGGCAAGATGAAAGTACGCTGGATATTTTCAAATCTGTGCAATTTATTAACATCTAACATAACATTCTAAAACCAGGTTGGGTGGGTAACCTTTTGGCCTGCCAGTGATCTTTTCTTTGCAGCCTGTGACCTGCCATCAAAAACAGTTGTAAACCATCAGTAGCAGACATCTACTTGAATGCTGTCAGGTACTTAATGCCTATACTTTGCTATGATTGTTTTTGTGCGTTAAAATTTAAGATGCTAACAGTTCTCAAAAATAAAGGTTTGAAATAAATAGCAGGTCTTTGGTTATGTGTGGCCCAGTTCCTATTTTATTCCTCATATCTAGCCTGTTAATTGCCCACCCCTGTTCCTCACTGAAAAGCTTCCAAACATGAGAAAATTCTGAAATAGAATGCACAGGACTTGACACTTTAATCCAAAAAGCCCTATAAACTTTTACTACATACTTGATCTTGTTGTCAAAAACTGAACGTGTCAAGGTGAGAATTCTAGTGACCTTTACCTTGTTAAGCTCTCGTTTTAACTGATCAGGTTGGTACTGATTGTCCGATTTGTAAAAATGCAGGGCATCAATGGCAATAATCTCTGTCTGCCTCCTTCCCCATGTGTCTCTGTTAGGAAAAACACAGAAGACGAAAAGAACTTTTAATACTAGAATTCTATCAAATTTGTGGAGAGAATAAAATATCCTTTAAATCAAAAGCAACAAAGCAGCCAGGTAACAAATAGAATGTTGATCTTTCGGAAGTAGTATCATTGACGACAGCAGCAGTGGCCACAGAAGAAGACCCTACGCCAAATCAATGTGTTTGTCTCCAACTATGCAAATTTGTTCAAGGACGTTCAATTTAATGCTGTTATGTGTAAATATCTGTGGTAACAGAGGTCATGGTGTGTTCAAGAAATGACTGTAAATTTTTCGGGATTTGCCAGACCCAGGCCAAGTTGTTGTTTAAATATATTGCCCCCCCCCCTCCCCTCTGCCTAGAAAAGGAATCCCACAAAATTTTCAGTTATCCATGCCTCAGCCTTAAATGGCAAAGTTAGATGGAGTTTTACGGGTCAGTTTCTAACCTATTGGTTCAAAATGGCAAGGAGTCTACAAATGATGTAAACATGGTGCATATTAAGTAGTAACTATGGTATAAACACTTAAAGCTGATGGTGGTACACATTACAGTTTGTACTATAGGTAAAGAGTTTCACCAGGTCTGGTGGTAATACAACAATCTTAGAGATTGTTGTTTGAATACCAGATAAGTTGTTTTCAAATCAGGTTAGTAGTAATGCAAAAGTTTTTTTTTTTATAAATGGGATGTTGTTTAAAAGGGCTAGAGCAGCCAACCCAACTTCAAGAAATGTAGAAGACTGTTCTCTTTCATGATTGGCTGTTGAGAGTCATGTGACAATATTTTTGCTCCTCAAATGTGAAATTTACGAGTAGTTACTGAGTGGTTTACCTTTAATGTGTTATATTGAAGTCCTAAAATATTATGCATTATACTTTGAAGAAAAATAAGAAGAAACTTGTGAGATTAAGCTGTTGTTTCAAAATAAGTTTGGGGTGATTGCTCTTGAACTTTAAGTTGAAAAGGTGAAGGCTAAATTTAGGTTAGAGTCATTTGAGGCTTAAAGAAAGTTACAGTGCTTTGTCAGTGTAGTGTATAGGATCCAGTGCAGGTCCTTACTGTTCCTAGAAACTCATTAAATTTTGTTCCCAGTACTAGTAACAATTTGAAAATGATGTCTCATTTTGCAGCAAATGATCACATAAAATTGTTTGTTGTTTTTCCTTATAATAATATATTTTCAAGGATTTCCAGACATTTTATGAAATTTTTGTTGAATTTTGGAAATGATATTAAAAAAATTGAAGAGGGTGTTGGAGAATACTACCACATGGTAAGCATAATTATTACAGGTGCGCATCCAATGGTTCGACAAAAAAGTCAAGTATTTAAACTTGTTATGTATTCTGGTTTAACCATTTTACACATAATTTGAAGAAGTATCATGTCACAATTTCTTTCAAAAACAATTTCTATTATTAATTACTCACCCATGCAATGTTTTTTTGTATGCTTGATACGATGACTGTTGAAGTTTGACTATTTGTCATAGGTACAAGATGGAAACTGTACAGGTTTGGGAAAAATTTGGTGAATTTCATAAACCCACTTTAATGTACATCAACAGAGAGGTCGGCACATACTTCAAGCTGGCCATTCAAATAAAAACTTGCACAGTACAGCCAACTGTATTTAACTTCATGACATGTTTTCAATACAACTAAGTACATTGACTCACGTACCCGTTGAGTATTTAAGAATGTTCAAAATTGTGGCAGTCTTCTGTTGAATGAAAACTTCTGAATATTTGTCGGGTAAAAGAAAAATCAACAAAGATGCAAACTAAACAGTCTCAACTGCACTGTAACCAATTACACCAATTACAATATTAGTCTGTGATCACAGATCATGACAATGTGATGCAGAATTAAAGTTGTAAAAGCATTTTAAAAACAAGCTCTGATTAAGGCTTAAGCAAGTCCCGATTTTCACAAAAATTTACGGCTGTCCTTCAGTATTTTTAGTTGTCCGCAAAAAAATTTAGTTGTCCAAATTTTTTTTTGGCACAACCACAAAGCAGTGGCTGTGTTCATGAATTACTCAGAGAATACAGAGATGTGATTTCTTGAGAGACAAAAACACTTGAAGTCTGAAATAATGCATGATGGAAAAAGAAAAGTTGAAAGAGTTGATTGGTCAGCAGGACACTTCTTAAATCAGATAAAAGTAAGCTCCTCTATAATTCATTGGGAGAGAAAAATGGTTTTCCATCGGACAACCAACTTTCAACTTTTGGTTGTCCATATGGAATTTTAGTTGTCCCGGACAACTGGACAACCAGGAAAATCGAGCCATGCTTTTAAAATATTTAAAACTGTGGCAGTCTTCAATAAAACTGAAACACAAGAGAAACTTTAAATTCAAAACATTTACCTGGGAGTAATATCATTATAGTTGCCAGTCCATTTGAAGGTGTTTGCATATCCATTGTAAGTACTATACTGCTCTGCTCCTGTTGGGTAAGCCGGAGAACTTATTTCAAGCATTTCCATGTGAATCATTTTTCAGTTTTATAGAAAATCATTACATACCATATGTGTATTGAAAAATAGTCTTATTTTTAAATTCCTGTTTACATTTAAGCAGAAAGGGTAACCAACACTATGACAAAATTTTTAAACACATTAGACACTATGAACAAGGTGTTCATTTGCTATGGGGCACAGTAAGTAATAGATGGGGTTTAACAACACAAAGACAGATGTGTTATATAGTGTCAGCAAGATAGAATAAGTTTCATTGTTCAGGTAAAACTAACTACAAAAGAAAAATGGGGGTCAATTTCTATTAAAAAGATAGCAAAGGTGGGAGTCATGTCAGAAATTTCTATAAGTTTACTTTCCTGGGAAAAACTAAGAATAAGGGAAGAATCTGTTTGTTCAAACAGAGTTTTCAGGTCAGGCACAGTGTAGTATTTCTGGCTAATATGGGAGTATTCATAACAGTCAATGAGAACATGACTGACAGTGACAGCACAGTCACAGGGTATACAGTATGGTCTTTCATCCCTGTGAAGTAAATAGGCATGGGTAAGGCAAATGTAACCCATGCAGGCCCTAGTCAGAACCAAATCATCCCTCTATTTCCTGGGGTCTCGATTTCCCCCGGATCCTATGGTAGGTTTGACTAAGTACAATTTGTTTTCGGGAAAGAAATCCCACAGTTCTTGCCATTTTGATTTCACACAGCCATTGATCTTAGGGCCGTAGTCAGTGTGAGGCAAGTGGTTGTTGGTGACATCCATCTGTAGGGCTTCTTTAGCAAGTGCATCAACTCTTTCATCCACTTGTATGCCCACATGACGAGGGACACATGCAAGTACAACTGATTTTTTTAGTTGCACCAAATTACAGTTTGCTCTACACAGAACTGTTACTCAAGGGTGTTTAAGCTCATTGCCCTTTAGTTCTAAGAGGCTTGATAATGAGTCTGTGAATACAATGAACCGTTTTTTGTTCGATGTTTTCATTAGGTTGAATGCCATCTTTAGTGCCTGAAGTTCGGCAGTAAATATTGACACATCATCTGGTAGTCTAACTTGTAAGGATGTGTCAGGTGTGGGGTACAACTCACTTGGTAAAATTTGAATGAAGATTTATAGGATAAAGACTAGCAATATGAGGGAGCAGGAGTTTGAGGGGGGGGAATCTGATCAAACCCCTCCTCTTATCCATAGACTATCTCTCACATTCATTGCTGATTTAAATCTTGTAAATATGACTGCCACTGACTATGACTGTTAGGCCTGAAAAGGCATATTCTGATGGTTTTTTACAAGGATCTAAAATAAAAGGAAATGAATTCCAGATCATGTCTATTAATGCCTTTATAAAATACATTTTCCCTAATTCAAGGTAACTAATTTGAAGATTGCTTCTTATTTTTGTTAAAAAAATATGATTCCTTTTGTTTTTCTTTATAAATGAATGTGAAGGGATTCTTAGTCTTACAGAGTGTTACCCAAGCCTTATCTCCGATGGCTACTGACAAATCGACAGGCTGTGCTAGGCTGTTTACAGTATTCTGACTGCTTGGCGAGACAATATTTGGTTGGGAGGGGTACACTATCACACAAAATTTGAATCAGCTACTTTTTTATAAAGTTACCTTTTCTCTTTCAGTATCTCAATTGATTTATCATCATGGTATTGTTAATGTAATTAGACCTCCAATAATGTATAAATAAATGGGGTGAGGAACTACAGATATTTCAGGAAATACCTGGGACAATATTTCTTAAAGTCCCTAAGCTACCACCAGTGAAGCAAGATTGTATTTTTACAGTTTAGATTTTTACACAGTGTTCCACCTACCAATCACACAGCCATGTAATATTTGTCGAAGGAAAATTGAACCTAAAGCATTTGTTTTGGGGGTGTGATTTTACTTCTAATTTTATACCGAATGATGAACAGAAATTTCTCCACAAAACAATTTGTGTTTTCTAAGCAGGATATTTTCTTTGCGTACCAGTTTAATTTTTGTCATCCATACAACTCTGTTATTTTCCACTGAAAGTATTATTTGTTTTCATGTAAATTGCAATCCATTAAGCCAAATGTTTACAATTTCTATTACATATTTAAGTTTGCATTTCCTGTTGCAAAACATATATCTACAAAGAGGGACAAAACTTTAGAAAAAAAGTTATGAATGGTGATTTAAAAGAGGCCTTTTCAGTTTGCGAGAACTTGTTTGACCCTCTGAATTCTTAGTTTATTTCATAGTACTGTAAAAAGCACACATCACTGTCATGAGTAAGTTACTTTGCATTTTCTTTTGCACTGTTAAAAAAATCCATGGAAATGTGCTGGACTTGAAAAATAAATAAAGATGAAAGAAAAAGTATATATGTATATAAATGAATGTCCTGTTTGCACTTCAAATTTGATACTGATGGAATGTTTGGAGAGAGGCCGAGTCTAAGATAAGACAGGTACATGCCTCTGTTTAAAGTGACCCACAATGTCTCTGAGTTGATGGACACATCAAAATATGGTGAGGTGTGTGACTGTGTTAAGTGACTTGCTATATCTGCATGTTAATGGCGTGAGAATCACCATGCTCAGTTATGTGACTGATGTAACTGATTCATGTGACTGACTATGTCTGAGCCTAAATGGGGCGAGCCACAAAAAGGAATGGTGCATGACTCCAAATTAAGCAACCCACGATGTCTGCATGCTACTGGGTAAGTTACAAAATTAACAGATGAAGAAGGGCAGATGTTATATTATGTTGATCTAAACATCAAAAAAAAAATTCACTTTACTGGAAAAATGAGAGATCACCGACCTTTAATTACTAAACATTCATGTTTTCCAAGCACTTCTGTGAATAGCCTGGACACAATTAGTTCAGGACAAATCAAAAATCGTATTTCTTCCTGGACACAACCGTGGCCTAAGACTCCTCCTCCTACAAATTTATTTGCAAAATCAACCTGTATTAAATAAAATTACAAAATGAATTGAAACAAATAATATATGAAAAGAAGCTTCCATGTTGAAATACCAATAAAAAGATTTTATATAATCCTTCCAAACCCCTTACTTTTTTAAATCTGGGTTTTTTAAATGTCAAGTATAAACAATTATGATTATTTTAAAGGCATATTCTGGAGACAAACTTCGTTAACTTCAAAATAAGCAGAAAAATTTTCTCTTTCAGAAGGTGAAAATGGCATCTCAATAGCTTTATATAGCGTTTGGAACATGCCTTTAAGGTTTAAGAATGGTCAGTACAGACTTTTCAAGGTTTGGAGTAGAAATAAGAAAAGTGATGTTGACCTGACACTTAAGCAATGGTAGCTTCTCTTCTGAAACTGAAGTATTAAGGACAGATAAGGAGCCATTTGATGTTACAAATTGACCATAGCTAGTGAATGTTGCACATTTTTCAGGGAAGCATGCAGTGTTTCCCCTAGCACTCTTATTGTAAGGCAGCACACTTCACAGATTTTAGCTAACATCTCTCATGAGAATTGCTCTATTTGCTACCGGCACTGGAACATCACTGAAGCTAATGAAAAAAGTGATAGTTTTTCTTTTCTGCTAGTGTTTAAGCTGTCATCACTACACCCCATAGTCTAGAATCAGGATGAGTGGGTTTGAATGTTGCCCATTCTCATGAGCAAGTGTGAGAAACATAAAAAGGTTATGTTCCACACTCCATGTCGAACTATCCACACCCTGTGTCGAATGAATACAGACAGGATAAATAGAGCGTGGATTATTTGCACATCTAAAAAGCTACCCTCTCATGGCATGGCTTGAGCAGGGTTCTCACTAACCAGAGCTCCTTGGTCCCTGAGTTCGACTCCAGATGCTTGAAACAAAATCCTGTGTGTCCCAGGGACGCACGGAATTTGCTTGCTAAACGCATGTAAAATTTTGGCAAGAAGGCATTGAAAGTTTTGTGTTGAAAAGTTCACACGAACCCATTGCTTTGAAATGTTCATTGTAGATGTTACTTCACAAAATCCATGTAGGAAAACTTTCTCCGACTAGACCGATTGTTCGACCGATCATCTGTTATCAATCGGCATCGGGCTGATTATTCAGTTGTCGGTAAATAATTTGCGTCGAAAATAATTTGCATCGGTAAAATTCTGACATTCAACCTATCATTACCATCAATTATTTGAAAACTGGAAAATGGGCTAAATATACTTGAAACTTGCATTTAGTTTCGTTAAAATTCCCGTTAATACTCAATCCTTTAACTTCCCGCCAAAACAGGATGCACTGATAATCACAAACGTATAAATTGTACCCCTGCCATGGGAATGATCGTTTGATGTTTTCCAATATAACCCGGTAGTATTACCTGGAATTAGATTTAGAATTGCATTCAAGGTACATTCCTTGCTGTCTAGCAGAAAGGGCCGCATAAGTTGCTGGGCAAACTGTTGTGCACAAAACACATAGTACAGACTATCTAGCTGCAGTGTTTCGCCATTTTTTTCAAATCCCCAAGCTTTGCATACATATCTGAGCTGTGTAGGTTTTATACATGTACGTAGCACCTAAAACCTTGTGAAGTTCGGTGGTTATTATCTTGCATAAATTAAGCCATTCCCAGCATTCCGTCCGTAATGTTGCTTACAGTGGGGCTTATGCAATGTTGTTATACGACGTCATTGCAAACGAAAACAGTGATGCACGTGGTCTCATGCAGCAAACTTCTTCGCCCATGCATGCAGTAAACTTACGGGCGTGTCCGTTTTTACCACCAAATAAGGCATCATGTTTTGCTCGGTGACATCATATGCATAGGTTCCATTGCGAAATTTAAATTGGCCCCTGCATCGCGATTGGTGCATTTGCCTTGATTCTAGCCAGCCAAACACAACTCGCCCCTTCGCCTATGTGATTTAGTGTGGGAAAATACTCAGCCTCGAGACAAGTTTTCCCGTTGAGTTTGTGTTACGACGGTCGCACTTGACATGCTTATATAGCCGTTTAGCGAAGCCGGGCGAGCGTCGTGCTAAATTCACCTAGAAACGGCATCACAAATCTCTGCCTACATGGATTTTTCGGGGATCTGATTTAGGTGCATTTCAGTTGAATATTCTTTTTAAACAAGACGTAAGTTTTGGGCAAGAAATGCTAAAAATATGCAGGGATATTTATATCCGAAAGGAACCATAAGATACGTCAATCGGGTACAATTGTTTTGTTGCCCAGAACTGCTAAGATTTTCATGATTGCTCTTTCGTTAAAGCGGGAGAGTAGCTACAGTATATAACGCAACTACAATTCAGTACAGTAGAAGAATGCAAATGTTCCAACATGATTGGGGGATGAAAACTAGACGGAGCATGATGTTGGCCTTAGAACTAAATTATCAACAGATATGACACTGACTGTATTAACTGTTGATTTTTATCTCCACTTTTGAAGTGAAAATATTACACCTAAAAAAACGATATCCCGTTCGTGAGACGAACGGAACTATTCCCAATATCTTCCATCCCGAACTGGTTTATGGTATTACGATATGGTACGATACGTGTAACATGTGACTTCCCTCTTTCTAATAATGAGTAATCGGCATCTGGCCGATTGTTAAATTAAATAGTCGGTACACGACAGAAAATCTGAATGGAAATTGCGAAGCGTCACTGATTACTGCATTTTTGTTGATGCTTCACTTGGGACTCTTCCAAAAAATATGGGACCCTCAGAAATATGATGGGACTCTTGAAAAAAAAAGATGAGGGTTCAGGGACTCTTGGGTTTGAGGGCCTAATGAGAACACTGGCTTGAGCATTTAAAAGACACCATAAAATAAAGCACCACCCCATGACTGGTTGGCATATTAAACCAAACCCTGATAAAACACTCTAAAGTACTGTTGAAAATTAAAATATTACCCAAGTGCATGTGTTTATACATACTGCAGTTTGCTACTGCTAAAACAATTCTAATGACCCCTTTACTTACTTGTGTCCATGAAGGGTAAAAGATCAAAACACCACCTATGCATTTTTTAGATTTTAGGCCTACCTTAAAACTTAAAAAAAGTGTGGGGAAAGTTCGGAGACACTTTACTTTTGCTATTTAAAGATTTGACTTAAAACCACAAATCGGTTGAAAAGTTATCTACTGATGGAGTTGAGCAATAACATGTGAGCATGACAACAGAAACAGTCTAGCTTGGTTACAAGAATCAACCATTTTATATTTCAACTCTGGTCTCCTTTAAGAACCCCTATCATTTTTCACATGAAATCATGTTTGACATGTCCAATGATTTCAGGCCTTTCCTAAAAAATGTGTAACATTCTTTGACTTTGCGATGTCAGATGGCATACAGTCTACCCTTATACTTTATTTGGCCATGATTTACAAGGCGCTACCATTGAAGGATTGGTACCTGGACTAAACTTTTCAATAACTATCAGCATAGATTTCACACAATACACATGAGTAATGACAACAAGAGATGTTAGAAGTTGGAATTATGTGAACAATTTATGGATGAATTTTAAACAAGTACAGATAACAGGTCCCCAACAATCTACCACATTGCCTATGGGTCTTTGTAACTAATACTGGTAATGTTTTCAAAATATATGCCCAAAATGCCAAGTTGAGTTTGTATTGAATCTCATCAATTTCATGTGTTTCCTGAGACACCTGTAGACTTTTCATACTGTCATTAATTTTTTTTTATAATCAGTTCCAAAATTTGCTAAAAACTCCAACTAAAAAGTCTCTTACTTTGTTGATATTATAGTTGTGAGATTTTATGACACATGCAGGCTATCCAACCAACACTCCTTTTGAAATGTCTAATATCTCACCTGTAACATTCCCTTCCCATCATCCTCTATTGTACCCCGAAGATGATACATGTAGGTTACCCAATGAACACTACTTGTGACAAGACTGATATCTCGACTGGAACATTCCCTTCCCACTATCAACTATTGTACCTCCAGATGATACATGTAGGTTACACAACTTAACACTACTTGCAACAAGTCTTTAAGTTCACCTGTAACGTTCCCTTCCCACCTTTTATTATGGTACCCAGAAATGATACATAAAGTTTACCAAAAAAAACACAAAGTCTACTTGCGATACCTCTTACATCTCACCTGGAACATTCCCTTCCCATCATCAACTATTGTACCTCCAGATGATACATGTAGGTTACACAACTTAACACTACTTGCAACAAGTCTTTAAGTTCACCTGTAACATTCCCTTCCCACATTTTATTATGGTACCCAGAAATGATGCATAAAGTTTACCAACAAACACTAAGTCTACTTGCGATACGTCTTACATCTCACCTGGAACATTCCCTTCCCATCATCAACTATTGTACCTCCAGATGATACATGTAAGTTTCACAACTTAACAATACTAGCAACAAGTCTTAAAGTTCACCTGTAACGTTCCCTTCCCACCTTCTATTATGGTACCCATAAAGTTTACCAAACAAATGCTTAGTCTACTTGCGATAGGTCTTACATCTCACCTAGAACATTCCCTTCCCATCATCAACTATTGTACCTCGAGATGATACATGTAGGTTACACAACTTAACACTACTTGCAACAAGTCTTAAAGTTCACCTGTAACATTCCATTCCCACCTTCTATTATGGTACCAATAAAGTTTACCAAACAAATGCTTAGTCTACTTGCGATAGGTCTTACATCTCACCTGTAACATTCCCTTCCCATCATCCTCTATTGTGCCTTGAGATGATACATGAAGCTTGCCCAAGTGACACTGACTCTCCTTCCACTGAGGAAAATCTGATGCAGCCATGATTGACCGCCGTTCAAAGCTGACAGTTCCACTAGGAGCTAATAAAAACAATGAATAATACACAGTCGCACATTCCATTTTCCATGTAGAGCTCAGATCTTTTT
Source organism: Holothuria scabra (assembly GCA_037179385.1). NCBI lineage: Eukaryota > Metazoa > Echinodermata > Holothuroidea > Aspidochirotida > Holothuriidae > Holothuria > Holothuria scabra. The sequence continues at coordinate 29,871,033 of CM074198.1, forward strand.
ACTTGAGATCATACAGTTTGACTTTTCTTAAAGTTTAACATATTATCCACAGTCTTAATCATTATGCACTGCAAATTTATCCTGTGCTCTCACTGGATGACTGAGAGCCATAAAACAGAAATGTTTATAACGAATGGTATTTTGCATTCATTAAGAAACACATTTTCATGAATCACAACTTCAAACACACTTTGGAAAACTTTCAGTTTTACAGTGCTAGTGTAAGCCACAAGGGCACTTGATAGTGAAATGATTACAATTTTAGTTTCTTTTCCAATGTGGACAATAAAAAAGCTCTGTCATTATCCACAAAAGCCAGTAAGTTGGGCCTAACCGATGTGGTTTTTCACTGCAGATCCGATGTCCGATGTTTTTTTCCCCAACATCGGCCGATATCCGATCCGATCCGATATTTTCGCCACCCCGCCGTATCTATGCGTTTAGGCCCACAATTTTTTCCCGTTTACAAGTAGGTCTAGATTTCCTTGTTGTAACTATAAGCAATGCCTCTTTATGTACATCGCCCGCGCATTTACTCCTGGTTAAAGTCATCTTAAAAATGTCTAATAGTTTGCAAATTAGTATGAATTTTAATCAAGACTGTGAATGAACTGATCAACTGAAATTATATTCGAGTTTGAGTGTTTGTTTTACTCTATTTAATTAAGTTGAAATTTTCACCGGTGCGAGGGCCGATCAGGCTGATGTAGTGTTGCTTCTCAGATCAGTGTATGCTATAACGTACACTACCTTTAGAATCTGCATGCAAGCTACAGCGATTAATACCGTAGCAGCGGGTGCGCCAAGACTGCAAGTCAGTTTTCAAGTTATGTAGAAACTTGCAGACAAGATGTACTGCGTGCCGTATATTCTGCAAGAACCTTTAACAACTTTGTCAAAACCGAGCCGACCCTGCATACAGTAATACTAACGATTTCCTAAAATACACAATACGGGACGCTACTTCGAGTATACCGAAATGAAAATCAAACCTACAAATAAATTTGAGACTTGAACAGGCCGATATAATGGTTTATTGTGTCAATATTTTGCACACAAACACTTTTTCACTTTATGTTTAGTGCCAAGATATGACTGCAATGACTTCGTAAATATTGACAATAATTTAAGACACCAGGATTGTTGGTTTGATTCTTCACCACGAAGCAAAATAACCTCGTGTTATGTATAAAATACTAGGATGTAACTACCAGCACTAAAACTGTTTGGGAAAAATAGCGATCTAAGCAAAATTTCATTATCTTGTAAGCACCAAAATAGCACCATTTACCCACGTGTGGTGGTGAGTTTCTTTTCGACAGGAATTTGAAGGGTGTCCCAACCTCAACAGCAGGGTGGTTATGAATGAACCTACGTAGTACTCCTAGGTACGCGACTTCCTAACAAGGCCACGATAGCGTGGGTGTTGGCGCACATGTACAAGAAATGCAAATTTCACAAGAATGACGTCATTTTTGGGACATGATCAAGAATACAGTAAACAAAGGCTGGGATCGGTAGATATTTTAACCTTATGTTCAGAAAGAAGTAACACAAACAGCTCCAAGGTGGAGTTAGCAGGATTGCTTTTTGAGTCCAAAAATGTTCAAAAATTAAAACATGAAAAAGGCAAAGGTGTAAAGAAGTATTTATTTTCTTAGAATGAATTTTTTTTATCATATTTCTAATATCTGTCCATTTGATTTGAACAAGTTTGTGAACGTGATCGCTATCTCTTCGATACAATTGTAAAGTTCTCATGAATATACAGTATCTTTATTGGAGTATTCATCTTCTGGTTGGGATCCCTACACCACTTCCCTATCCAATAAGGTTGAGCAAATTCAGCGTAGGGCTGCTAGGTTTGTTTATAATGACTATTCCCCCCATAGTAGTGTGACTGAAATGCTAAACGACCTAGGGTGGGATAGTCTCAAAAACAGGCGTACTGCCAACAGGCTAGCAATTCTTCACAAAGCCAGATTGGGCCTCCTAGCCTTGCCAATCAACAACCTACAACTGGCCCGGCGGCCCTCTAGGCATCACCATTCTAATAGCTTTACAAATATAGCAACCAATAAGGACTGCTACAAATACAGTTTCTTTCCTCGGACCGTCAGAGACTGGAACCTACTCCCCCAGAACATTACAGATCTCGAGGACCCCAAGCAATTCAAGAGCGCAGCCTTGAGGATCCTCAGACGGGACGACTAACTACATGCGCACACTCAACCCTGCACGTTTGACTCCACCAGGAGTGTTGTGCAGTATTTTTCCAGATCCAGTACCCAATGGGGCATTAACAAATCGTTGCTATAGGTCTACTTTACTCATCGTTGGGATTATTGCTTGTCTTCCCCAATAAAGCTCTTCACCACAGAAACGGGACGATTTAAGAAAAAAATGTGTAATCACGGAACCTGAGGGATGTTGCAATCGGGACCTTTTTATGAAAGTTTTTTTTAATACCACGTGCAAACACTAGGTCTAACCCATGCCAATATTATGGATCATTCCATCACGTAAAAGGCGGAGCAAAGTTTGTAACAACATCAGAATAACTCTTGAAAGAAATTTTATCATACAGTTTATATGTATTGCAGGTTTGTTCTTTATTTGAGCAAAAGGAATGTATGAAACTGTCATCAAACAACTATGAGACCAAAGGGAAGTGAAAATGCAACTGAAATAAGTAAAATATTACATAGGAAATAACAACTTTGCTGGCTTGTTATTACTAATGTTTACTTATCCTTTAATGGTGATTTACAGAAACTTTTTGCAGCTGAGGCTTAGGGAATGGCTTGTACATGGAGACGCAAGATCATGCAGTAAAAAGTTTCTTTGTAATTTTAACAGTTTTCAGGATACGGAATATCGGTAAACATCGGCAAGTGAACTAGCTGAAAAATGCCGATCCGATTATCGGTTGAGCCCTACCAGTAAGAATAACTTAAAACTGTAACTGGCTACAACCAAATACATGACAATGTCATACCTTTTCTAAAGTCCTCCCAACCCTCTGGCAAAGGGCCGTTCAGAGAAACCAGAACTTTCACTGCTTCCCAGAGAAGCTATTATGTCCACTGAAGGACAATATGTGACCAACCTCATGGCCCTAAGATCATTTACATTATTTGTCTGTCATGTATGACTCCATTGACAATGTTATATTCACTGGATTTTGTCTATGGTGAGCTTATGTAACAAACTTTTTGGATCGTTTTATTACAGTAATAGCAGTTGCAACCAGATGAACATTGCCATTCCTGCCATCAGTTATTTCAATGATATCAGTTTTTTAGCCCTATTTCAAGTAATGCTACTTCAGCATTTGCAAATGCACTATTAGACTGATTATACTTTTTGTCTGATTTGTGCCAAGATTTTGTCCTTATCTATAGCATACGCAACATTGTTAGACAAAATGGTTTATCAGTTATTCTATATGTTGTGATAGGCAATGCTTTTATTCAAATTTATGTGTACTTTTTTTTATTTTTTTTTATTTGTCGACTTTGTGACCTTCCTTGAGCTCACATGCTATTACCATTATAAATTACAAGTCAGCTTAAGATAGGCCTATGGGGTAATTTTCTATGAAGGGGCAAGAGCAGGTTTTTGCCCAAATAATGTCACCGTTTATCAAATAATCTTTGTATTACATACTTTGTGATGTCACCCTTCTAAAGTAGTTGATAATACATTTCAGTTTTTCTTCTTTTCTACTTGATCTCCCTTCAAAGATTCTAGAAATAAAGGTGAAAATAGCATTGAGTTATAACCAAGACTTACAAATTATTTCATGTCAAAACATCTACTTATATTCAACTCTATTTCATCAATATGAAGACAAAGAGTAGACAAATTTAGCATTATTTCCCACATAGTGTCTAGGTTGCTATCACATTCCCAACATGAGTGAACAGTGCCAGTCTTTTCTGTTTAACATGAAGAGTGTATCACATTTTGCACAACAGCTAAAGGACCCATGAAGAAAACTATACCCCAATGTCTTCTTTGAGAAGCAGTTTAGCAACTGTTACTACTACTAAAAGTTACACATACTTCAAACCAACAAACTGCAGTTTACCTTCTTTGAGTTACAAATAGGCAGGATTCATTCAAGCATCTTTATGAACAAAATTTTTAGACCCTTTACATTTGTTTTCATGCCAAATTTTATGAAAAATGCATGGTTACTTAAATTACCTACACACATCCTGAACAAACCTACCCATCACACCAGCATTTGGCAAGCCCTTTTTACAAAATACAAGTCTTGGAAGGACAACTAAAATTACATACAGACAATTGAAATGTTGAAATGCTAGTTGTCCAAATGACAACAATTTTTTTTCTCTGACTGGAGACTACTGAGGAATCGGGCAGTTACAACATGTTGAGAAATTGCGGGGGTCCATCAGCCCTAATGATAAACATAATTTTGACTACAAATATCCCAGATGGTTGGTAACAGGCCCATACTCCATGACAAACAAATTAAATTAAGGTTTTGAATTGAAAACAAGTATTCAGGTACAATTTGATGAAAGAAATGAGAAAAATGATCCCACAAATGGCTGAGAAAATCTTAGGATCACTTCGCAATCAGATTTGTGTATACTGCTGACTGATAAACTCTTTTAACTTTTTCAATGATACAGTATTTCAGACTTGAGTGTTTTAGTCTCACAAACATCAAATCTTTTTCTTCAAGACCAATAATAGATAGTTTGGTATGACTTGACCTTGGAATCGAACCTAGGTCATCCCCATGAGATGTGGATGCTATACCGCCTCTCACACAGAATGCCCGAGTCCGATCCCCAGGTCAAGTCATACCAGAGACTCTAAAATGGAACCTACTGCCATTGTGCATGATGCTCTGCATAAGCAATGAAGTAGGGAAAACAAGCCAGTGAGCCACAACAGAAAAAAGGCCATGGCCAGCTTGACTTGAACCAATAGGTTGGAAACTGGGCCATGAAACTCCATTTAACGAACTCCATTTAACTAACTAACCAATAATAGACAAACACACTCACTGTTTTGTAGTTTTGCAAAAAATATTTTGGGCAACAAATTTAGTTGCAGGCAATTAAAAATAATAAAATGGTTGCCTGAACAATAACCATAAATTTCTCTGAAAATTGATGCCTGTACTGAGTCAACATTCCACATAATAAATGTTATACACCAAAAGCGATGCTTAAGTTTATTTTTATGTTTACAGCATCAACCAATTTTCATCTTCAATTTCAATCTTCATCATTTAGCCCACCTCTCATCCACATACCCCCCCCCCAAAAAAAAAAAAAAAATTAACACCACTTGAATTTAATTTAAACCTACCTGTTAAAATTAATGTCAGGAAAACTGGAATACTCCGATTTTTTCTGTTGAGCATTTCTCCTTGGGAATGTACAAAAGAAAGCATTGGCCAATAGGCTTGCTATTTGGTGTTGAGTCAATACAATGGTATGATTGATGTTCTTTTTTAACAATGGTATTGGCTGTGAATAGAGAACAATGGGTCAGTTGAGTTATTGATGGCAGCTTACACATTACAACGGAAAGTACACAAATTTTGAGGCAAGCAAGTGAAGTTGCCCACCATCACACACCTGAAATAACTGTGATGTTCAATGAAAAGCACACCAGCCTTATTCCTAAATTTCCTTAAGTCTGGTTTGTAACACACCAGGAAAATCTAAATCTCAAGGCAGGAACTGAATTCAAAGGAAACATACTTTTAGTGTTGCTTTCAGACATGAGATTAATTTTCCATGCAAATACATAAAACAGCAAGCTTATCATATATATAGATATCTTAGCATAATTTTACATACTGATAAAATATCTGACATACAATTTTTCCATTACCTCATTTCTCATTTATATATGTCTATGAGAAACCATTTCACAATTCAAAATGTTCAGACTTTCAAGCAAATGTAAGTTAACTCGCAGAATATAAGAAGGTTCAAAATCCTCATTTATAAAACTGGAAAAAAATTGCCTCTTTAGAGGCTTGAAGATGAACAAAAGTAGTACATTTGTTTTTGTACACTTTTTACTTTAGTTTCAATTTTAAAAAGAAAAAGTTTGAAAAAGACCATTGCAGAAGTAGTTAGGAGTGAAACTTGGAATTTGGGTGCATTTTCATTTCGTAGGACAAATATAAGTCAGTTTAACTTAACAAGGTTTCATTGGCTTTGATCATGCATTACACACTGGGAAGATGATTGGCTGATTAATCTGCATCAGTACTACCATGAATCCAATGTTAAGGTACAATGTCACCAGTACATTGAAAGAAATAATATACTTTGGGGGTTTCTCATTGTGAGAAATAATATGGGAAGCATGACCCAACACCCCTAAGACAATTTACCCTCCCCAGTCTGTAAATTCTCGCTGTACAATTACATGCTCTAACATTTATCCTTAAACCTCTTCCCTAGCCCACCCAAATATTTGGAATCAACTTAGGTTAGAATTCAAAAGAGGAATATTCCGCGGGTGGGATTTGTCTAGGGTAAATTGACCCAGGAGAAGGGGTGTGAGGGGTTGTGCAGAACCTATAAGAACATATGTTTTATCCAAGTTAAATTTTCCACAAGCATTAATGCTTCCACACCAAAGGACTTACAAGTAAAAATCTCTTCTTTTTACAGATGGAATACAGATAAATATGCTTAAATGTAAAGGAATGTACATGCTATATATCTGCATGAATCAGTGGACCAGTTTACATTTTAAAAAACATCTCAACATATTATTGAATCAGCATTGCTGGTGTATCATACTAACAACCAAAAGAAAAAATACACTTAAAACTCTTTTTATACTTACATGTGTGCAAATCTTTGGCAATTTTAAAGCTAACTGAATAATTTGGGGTAATGTTGATTTGAAGAAATTATTTGTTTCAGACCTATCCCAAACTTCTGTGAAAAAATGATGCATAGCCTCAAAATTCCACCGTTTGTTGTATCTTGAGTTGTAGAGTAATATGGATTCCTGGTGAAAAATAAAAGGTTTATGTGAGAAAACAAGAAGATAATCTTATTAACATTAGAGAAATTACAGGTAAACTGATTATTGTACAGAGATGTATAATTATGCTTTCTCATTTTTTTAAATACATACACACACAACTGATGATTAGTTAAACATATTAGAACAAAAGGATGCAAAAAAACGATGTTTCCCCAGTCTTGACTTTTCTTACTTTATTCAAACAGGATAAAGAAGATGAAATCCCACAACACATTACATTTGCCACTGGACAATCGGGGCTTGACTGTAATAGTTCATGTAATGCATCATCTGTGGTGCATATCCTGCCTAAGGTTCCTTCATAGGTGGAAGAAGATTGCAGAATTTTTATCAGTGTTCAACCTAAGGATTGAGGTATTTTTAAAATCAGGATGAAAAACTCATTCCTTTCCTGTGGCATGTTGTCTCTTGATGATGTGGCATCACATATTGCAAACATCCAATTTTGTCATTTCAGAGCTTCGAAAGTTTACCAACTAATTTACAAGCGTGCACAACTGCATTTCTTCTGATTGCACTTTGCGGTGCTCGAATGGCGCCAAAAATATGGCTGTTGTGAAACTATTAATTGCAAATATGGATGTTAGGTTAGATAAAGTTTAACGGCCCAGTATCCAACCTACTGCTTCAAGTCGAGCCGGCTACGGACTTTTTTCCAGTTGTGGCTCACTGGCTTGTTTTCCCTACTCTACTGCTTATGCAGAGCATCAGCCACAACGGCAGTAAGTTCCTTTTTCAGAGTCTTTGCTATGACTTGATCTGGGAACCAAACTCGGCCTTCCACATGAGGAGTGGATGCTCTACCACTAGACCAAACACACGGCCAAAACCACACATGGAAAGATTCTATTACCAAGTGCTGTGTCCTTCAATTGCACTTTGAGCTCAGCAACGAAGTGTGCAGGAATATCGCACATAGTATTTTCTATTGAGAAGGACTCTGAAGAAATTAGCCTGATTCCCACAATCCCACCCCTCATTGCAAACACTGGCCTTAATATTCCAGAGGTAAATCTTTGAACTTAAGACTTGAAGAAATAATTATTGATCAAAAGCTTAGCACCAAGAACTGTAAAGATTTCAAATTTGTAATGGTTCATTACAGACGTGAATGCTACACTGCTTACCAACAGATTAAAACTTCTAACACAAGCTTTTTAACAAATATATATGCATCTGTTTTTTCATAATCCTGCATTACTAACAAACAAATATAGTAAAACCTGAAAATGAAAATTTACCTCTAAATCTACCGAACTGGAAATATTATTAAGTAAAGAATTTTGAACCAATTCCCATCTGCTTTTCACTTCTTTCTTCCCCTCCTGCAAAAAGTTGATGGACATGAAACAAAATGAAAATTACGTAATATCACTTACATCGGACAACAGAGTTTATTAGGTATATCTGGCCAACACAATTCCAATGCAGAATCAGCTTCTTAGCCTCTGGCTAAGTAAAATAGTGGGAGGTCTACTAGCCCTGGCCAACTGCTTAAGCTCACCTGATAATTTTGCTATGATACAATTTAGGCAGGTTACTCAAAATCTTCTTCAGAGTTGCAACTCTTGGTCAAGAGTACCGAGTTGACTCCATTTTTCTTAGAGTCATGACTTTTGTGGAATAAAGCAATTAAACCCTGTAACGAAGACCCCATTTTGTATTCTTAACACTACTTTACAATTGTTATTTTAAATTTAATGAACATATCTAAGACAACTTTTATGTATTCCTTGATTCCCAGTTAGGCCACACCTCATTACCTCTGGTGTCTTGAATTATTGAGGAGAACTCTGACACAGTATATCAACACAGTTTGGGGCTTCACATTATCTATTTTCTTGCTCAAAATTACGTATGTGTAGAAAGCACTTATAACATCAGTTGAACAACAACCAAGTAGAGTTTGCAGCCATTCATAGTTGCAGTCACAACAAGTCAAGCCTGTCATACCTAGCTTCAAAAATATCAGAGTCCAGCAAACATAATGCAATTAAATGCATGTTTTTGTCCCCAAGAAATATTTTCCTGTTATTTTTAAGTTTTCAAATTATGTTCTCTTAACAATTTTATTATATTATATAGTATCAATTGTTAGTTAGTTAGATGAAATTAATGACACATCAACACAAATGTGTTACATAGTGTCAGTAAACCGAGCCATCTTATCGGTGGAGATGGCTCGGTGGTTTGAGCGTACTGCCTTGCATACTGAAGGTCCCCGGATCAAATCCCGGTGGAACCACTTGGAAATTTTCCGGGGTCTAAAAATTAACTTGTTCAGCATAGCTGTTCACAGTGATGCTGAGGGGGTTTAAAATTGGTGAATTACAAAATTGGGTATTTGGTTGTCCGTTTCAGGAAGTTGTCCGACTCAGGAAGTTGTCCGCTTGCTCAGTTCAGCTGTTGAGCAGTGGTGCAGAGCAAGTATAACCTCCACCCCCTCCAGCCTTTGGGAAAGTGGCTCACGTCCGTCGGATGGGGACGTTAAATGGCGGTCCCGGGAGCAGGATTGGGAGCTATTAGTACACGCCTGCCTCGTTACCTCTGAGCACTCGTCGAAAAGAGAAGGCGAAGTTCGCCGGTGTTCATCCACGCTCACTCTGGCATAGGGTCCACGATGAGCCAAAAGGCTTCCTGACCCTCAAAACGTTGAATCAAATAAACTCAATAAAGAGATTAAATTTATTCTCATGTACCAGAATTTAGAAACACTGAAGATGTCTTTCAGGTTAAAAAAGAATGTAATTTTGTGTTACAGCTGAATGAAAATTTCTGAATATTGTTCAACTTTTAACAAAATTGCACACAGATGCAAGACTAGACAGCTTCCAATACACTGCAAGACATCATGAAGTTAGCCCGTGATCATGAATCACTGTTTATTAGTTTAAAGTCAATGCACAAATGTGCTGCAGGGTAAAAGTTGTCAGAAAACGATAAAAACAAACTATGACAGTCCCTTTTAGTACATTGCCTCCACATACTTCATTGATTTTACTCTTAAAGAAGACAGCTCACCTTGTTAACAACTGGATACAGATTTTCACAGGAGCATGGCATTCGTACATGGTTGGCATCCCATTTATCTTGATATTGTAATGGTAATGGCTTTGGAGCTTCACCTTTCTGGAATTCAGGCTAGATTTAAAAAAGGATGGAAGCGAAAGAGAGGGCAGTATTGTCGGTAGTTATTTAGGTGAAATTAGTTTATCAACTTCAAGAGGGAATGGTAACAGATCACATATAGGCTGCTTACGTTTTGTCGCACTTTGGTCCCATGTGCTTGAGCAATCTGCTTAGCTCAGACCCTCACACACCCATGTTTACCTGGGAAGGAGTTTGAATGAGACTAGGCATTAGCTCTTACAACACTGCCCCAATTTTGAAATCTCCATAGCAGCCTGTATATACTTACTTTATTCTACACATCTCGAACAAACAAGAATGCAAATTACTTTCCAGCCAACTCTCGAATGTGCAAACAGAGATCAGTAACGCTCATGAAATACTGAAAATAACAGCAGCCTTTTTACAGAATTCTTGTTTTTATCATGAGAGAAAGAGATAGAATACCCAAAGCAGTTTTCCCCTGGACTGAATATCATACAAGGTTCCTGCTATATTGGTATTTGCATTGTGAGGGTAGGAAGGTTAGGCCTTAAAAAAGCTTCCTTCTCCAGTATTCCCTCTAAGATCAATTTATACTATACTAATTTTATGTACATGTATTGTTGATGTGGGGAAAGTGGGGGGGGGGTGTAGTTTGGGCCGAGAAAGCTCCCACTTGCATCCATTCATGATAATGTATCATTAACACACTTTTTACATTACATATGACACACAGCTCAACTGTGTTTCAAATATTTTAGTGGGAGGAGTGATAAATGTTTCACTGAAAGTAAATATAGAATTATTTTATAATCTGTACAACAGTTCTTAGTTTGTAAGAGTTGGATTGAGGGAAATGCCGTTACCATGCCCATTGTTCCCAGTTGCACAACATATTAACAATCATAACATAATAGAAAATTACAGGAAACAAAATGACACAAAATCTTGTTGAATCTGGGAGAAACTACACAATAAAAATACAACTTCTAATAAGTTTCATGAAGATAGACTTATCTTCATTCCTGCTTCATCTACATACCAGCACTTGAGTAATCTTAAAATCTAGAATTTTTTCAGTGGGTTCTTCTTCATCCTACCCAGTTCTGAGTCAAACCGAAGTACTGAAAAATGGTAACATCTACAGTATATGAAATAGTGCACTAACATCAAACAATACTGTCATGCCTTTTCCTGTCTTCAATAATGTCAGTGGTGTTGAAAAATTAGAAACCCTCTGCAATTCACTGAGTTCAGTACCAAGAGATACACCGGAAATTTTTAATGAATTTGTCACAGGGACGGCAGTAATTTCACCTTGGGAATCAGATCTACAAAATAAAAGATATCAAAAGCAAGATCAATATAAAATGTTAATTGAAGAGCACCCACTAACTTCCCAACATATCAGAAAGCAAGTACTAAGGTTAACAAACTGATACCATTCCCTCACATAATAATAAAATAATATTTTGAAAAGTTTTGAAAAAGGATGGCATCAACCAAATTTTTTATGTTGTTAAGTTCATATCTACAGTTCTCCATAAACTTTTGGTGATGATTTGTACTTGTTATCCATTGGTGTTGAAAGTACTAATAAAGGGACAAAATATTCAACCCACCCCAATCTTCCCCACCTTATGAACCATATAGGGTTTAAAAAGCAAAAGAGAAAACAAACAGGATAAAGGACAGTTTTAAAATTTGCAAAACTATCCATGACAAACCCCATACCAGCTGGCAAAAGTGACAGGTATTATCTTTGAACACAACTATTCTTGCCCTAGACAATAAAAGTTCTACCCACTAATTTCTCTTCTACCCCGTCCTTAAAAGTAAACATCTTCCTAGCTCACTTCCTGTATAAAAGTACAATACATCTCAAGGTAGGATAGCCATTGGGGCATGAGCTGTCCTCTGTTCAGGTTCACTCTGTGCCAGATGTTTAACATTCCTCTTTTTATCAGAGATCTATTCATTTTCTGACATAGCATTTCAATTTTCCCACTCTAATCATACAATTTAAAACACCAGGAAGGCCTGTTTCCTGCCATCTGAAGGTGTGTGAAGCAAAAATTTTCCCGTATGGTATGCTATGCACCATCTCATGGTGGCACTCCAATTAGATAGTAGCTAAGGTTGTCCTCCTTTCCTGCCACAAGGAATGGTCACCCTAACTCAGGACATATTTAACATGAAACTGTGTGCCCACTTTCAGCTACACACCAACCACTGTAGTCTAATAAAAGATCTGTGCAAGACACTACTGGCCAGTCAAAGTGATGTCACTGTTTAATGTTTATCAAAGTGTGGCTTCTTTTTGTACATAAAAATGTGGTGATACTCAAAAATGTTTGGAATCATGCTACAGCCCCTTTAAACATTCATACTTTAAAGTGTACCTCAAGTCAAAAAATTTAAAAATATATATTAAAGACCATGATAATTACATTCTAACAGTCCAACTCCCATCTTCATAGGACGTTCCTGAGCTGAGATATAAAATGTTGAAGTTTATTCACTCAAATTAAAATGGTACATTGCGCAATAATTTGTGATGTCATTCTTGTACTACTCAAATTACAATCTTTGTATTTCTTTGTTTTTCTGAATGTTATTGCACCTTGTACCAAGGTGTGATAGCACTCTTACTCTTATGAGGTGATGTAATTAATTAAGCCCTCCTTGTGCAACATGCTATGCAAGCAAACAGGAAGTGTCCAAGGTCATAAAAACATTTTAAATTTTAAAGGAAAAACAAAGAATGTTATGTGAGATGTACAAGAAGAAAGTCACAAATTATTGCGCCATCAACCAATTTGTTTTAGGTGAATAAACTTCAACATTTTATATCTCAGCTCAGGAATGTCATATGAAGATGGGAGTTGGACTGTTCAAATTCATTTTTCATGCTCTTCAATATATATTTTTGAATTTTTTGACTTGAGGTACACTTTAACATGACTACAAGTGACCTTCACTACATCCTTTCAATTTAATGAGCACATTCAGATGAGCTAACATGAATAAAGAACTAACCAAAAACAAAAACAAATATCCAGAAACAATATAAAGCAAATTACTTACTCTGAGAATAATGGTTGTGAACTATTATACTCCAGTGTAGGACTGTCTTCATTGCTTTCTTCACTGGAAACTCTCCTCACATCATTCACTTTAGTCCTCTCATCAAGTTCTGACCGCTTCTCATCTGAACCTTTCACATTTCCAAGTTTACAACTTTTTGGTACATTAGAGGATGCACTAGGCAAAACACTGTCATCACTGCTTTTTACTGAAGTTTTGTGTGGCTTGTGTATGTTCTTTTCATCCTTAACAGAAGGCAAATGTGAATTCTTTTCAACAATCTGATCATTATGATCCTGTTCATGGTCCAATGAAAAGGGTTCTACATCTATTTCCTGATTTTGACTCGATCTCGAATCGCCTTTCCTGGAGAGAAAAGGAAAAGAAATGGCAGTTTTTAGTTACTAGATTACTGGAGATGGGAGGTCCTACTCATATCTATGATCTACTCAAGTTTTTCTAAGATCTTGTGTGACTTTGTCTGGCTTCTCTGCCGAATATAAGAATGAACATTTCATGGTTGGGTTTAGGAAGTCTTGGAAGTCACTAGTGCTCATATAGGACCCTTCAACAAGGACACAAAATACTAAAAAGATTGCTTTCCTTGTAACTAGATCTTGGAGGATTAATGAATGAGGAACTTAATCTCATCCAATCCTCTTCTGAGACAATCATGTAAAGGTACCAATCCCACCCACAGCAATGTTTACCCAGCATTTTCCTCTAGTTTCCCAAAGGCTAGGAGGAGTAATTGATCCTTGCCCTGAAAAAAGTTTGACAGCTATAACCCAAGTAGAGTTCATGACTTTCTGAAGTGAACAACATTTTCATTTTAACAAGTTCAAAAATTGCAGCTCCTCAGACTGTTTACAAAACACCAAATTTTAAAGGAGGCAACCCCAACCATTCATAATTCAAAAGAAATAAAATACTTATGCAAGCTCTTTCCAAAAGAAATGCATAGCAGTTTTGAACATAGTTGTTTCAACCACAAAAAAGATTTTAAGTTGTTATTAAAAGGTTTGTGACATTGTTGCTTGAATTGTGCCAGGTTCCAGAAGGACAATGAAAGGGAACCACATTCCACATTCCAAAAGAAAAATCACTTAACTACTGTAGAGTATATTAAGAATGTACAGTAGCACATGTAATACATTACACAACTTCTGTTTGTCGTTTGAAAAAGAGGCTCTACTCCAAGTAAGGGATTAAAATTGTTTTCATCACACATTATAAAAGTAAAATATTTACAAAAACGTTTTAACAACAGCATGAAGAAATGGTTTTCATCATTAGGAACCTCATTGTCATTTACCTTACTTTGATTCACACATTTACAGTGTGGGTAACATGAGGATATTATTTCATTTGGCCAACTGCCAACATGTTCTCTGTAATGCAAGGATACGGGGAGAACCCTCTACCACAAAGCCACCTCCCAACACTTAATTTCCTTAGAACTTTATCACTCAATGAAACTAACAAAGTTCTATTACAGAGTAAAAACCCTATAAATATTGCACTACATTTCAAAGGGAGGCAATATGAAGAAACACAGTTCCAAAAAGGTATACAAACTCCTGATCTACAGGGGATTTTATTTATGAAGACAAGAATTTACCATTTTATGAAATATGGAAAACAGGGAAAAAATTACAGAAATTGGGGTAAAGCACAGAAAACACCACAATTAGTGGAGCCAAAAAAAAACTTTGCAAATTAAAAATAAATCAAATATTGCAACTACAGTACTTTTTTCACTATTTTCAAATGGACAGCAAGTCATTTCAGTCATTTGATCTGTGATTCAAGCATCATATATATGTATATAATTGACAATCTCTGATTTCCATAGTCCTCTTGGCAAGTACAGTATTCCCACCATACCCACACAGCCATTTCTCCTTCACCGAACTAGGCTTAGACAACAGGAAGAACAGCCCGGCAATATTTGTGTCAGACAATCTTGGTCACGAAGGATCACATTCACCAATTGGTCAACTATCCGATGTATGGAGGGTGCATTGCAAATTTTGGGGGATAAAGTAGGGTGTCACTGTACAGTATTAATGATAACGAGTGCACCCTGCTTCCATGCTGATTACATTGTCCCGAATAAGCAACATACGTGTAGTATTGTTATGTACATGACTACACTGTATATAGCTACTGTAAATGCTGCAATATGTGATTATCCAAGAGTTCAGTCCTTTTTTCAACAAATTGACTTCAATGTAAGGTGTACAGCTTCGTATATTCTGTGTTGAAGAATTCCAACCTGTTGCATGTGATAGTTAATTTGCAGTAAAAAAATGCAAAGCATATAACACTTTTACGAAACAGAAATGCCTAAAAATTTAGACAATCAATTAACATGGATTACAAAACAGAGTCGGGAATATACATGACAGTAAATTCCTGATGTTACATTTAATAGAAGCTGAAGTGTAAGGGCAGCCCTAGAACTATTAATACACCATTCTCTTCTGCTCCCAGTTTTAGGTCAACCCATATTGGGTACAGCTCTCATGCCTTGATATTCAGAAAAAGTTATGGTTGTCCTTCGGGCAAACATTTCAGTATTTTTAGTGCCTGAAAGAAAATTTGGTTGTCCAAAACATTTGGCGCACAATACCAGTACAAAACAGTAATTGAAGAATAAAAGATGATTTTTTCAAGACAAAAACACTTGAAGTCTGAAATTGTATGATGAGAAAAGTTGAAAGAGTGGATCAGTCAACAGTATTTCTTCAATCAGATAAAAGCCAGCTGCTTGAATGTAATTTATTGTGAGAGAAAAATGGTTCTCCATCAGACAACCAACTTTCAACTCTTGGTTGTCCATATGGAATTTTAGTTGTCCCGGACAATCGTACAACAACAGAAATCGAGCCCTGGCTTTGATAAAACTTTTAGCATCAAATTCTAGTAGGCTCCTTATGTGCTTTCTTGGGGTCCAAGATGTACACCAGGTACAGGCAAAACAAATGTACTTTTAGAAACAAGCAAGGTCACTAATTTACTTGCAACATGCACTGTTGTTATCTTTAACATAACAGATACATCTCAATCTGCAACTGAATTGAATTGAAGTAAACCAGAAATGATCACAAAGGAGCTGTGGACCAACATCATACCAATGGTAAGATCTCTCAGGACTTTTAAAAGTACCAGATTACAGGTCAGATGGAGTTTTATGGCCCAGTTTCTAACCTATTGGTTCAAGTTGAGCCAGCCACAGCCTTTTTTCCAGTTGTGGCTAACTCACTTGTTTTACATACTCCATTCCTTATTCTGAAGTACCAATCTGTAAACGTGACCTTTTTCCCATTTTACAGTGTGTTGGTTTTTCCACCTCCAAAATTCATGTGTATGAAATTTTAAGCAACTAAAGTACCAAATGAGAGCAGTTCATAAACTATAAAATGATTCAAAATATCATTTCTTATTGCAGATACTAGACATGTTTACTTTCCTCATACAAAAAATTTAGCAAGGTCTTATACTCTGAGTAAGAGAGTAAGAGGAACACAAACCTCTTTTCTGCAGCCAAAGCCAGTTTCTCCCGCATGGAGTCTCTTTCAGATTCTTTAGATGATCCCATCTTTGCACCAGAGGTTACATCTACTGTGTCATCTGTATATATACGTTAAATACTAATAAGCAATGACCTTACCCAGTTAACAGAATAATGAGTAACATATAAGAACTTTAAAGGCTTAATTCTCTCACCCCATACAGTTACAATTCTCCTAAAACTAACTTACTTTTAAAACCTTTCCTACAACCATTGAAAATTCATTCTCATCCACACACAATCTCAGTTTAATGCTTCAGGGTTAATATCTATTCAGCACTCTGGATTTTTGTTAAAATGCTGTCTATCAAAGCACAAATTGAATTTCTGTGCACTACTACAAAAATTGTAGTTTGGGATAAGAGGATAAGGCTTTTTAACTTACTCTAAAATCAAACCAGGATTCAATTATTTTACTATTTTACCTCAACTCATGATGACCTCCATAATGTCTGTATGCCAGGGAAAGCCAGATATCTTAATGGGTGTTTTGATATGCTCATAAATTTTGACCATCATCAGCCAAACACAGTGTGTAGATTCTGCTAACTACACTAACATTGCAAGACCAGACAGGTGTGGAATCTAAAATAAAGACCAGTGGAATTCCTATCCATTCTTTAATATTTATAAGCAGTTGTATCTAAAATTGATTCTTTTAATTCACAAAGGAAACCTGAGCAGGTTGTAATTATATAACTTGAAGCAATTGGATGCAGCATTATATAAAACACATGTTACCCTAACATCCTGATACAGTTGCACCCACAGACTTATATACATGGACAGAGCATTTAACGTATACGTCCTATCCATAGATGATCCCCACCAGCTGGGACAAAAAAGGCCCACCAAGATGGCCACCGTGAAACTATAAATCGTCTGATTTGACCATGACTCTGTAATATTTTAAGAAAAAGTTACACTTGAATGGGGGAAATTATCATAATCCTGCAATACGTGAAGTGATTTTGACCTTACCTTGCCATATTTCAAAAATATTTCAACCTTCTTGCCAAATATGGAAATTTACTTGAGCAAGTCCAAACTTTCACACAAAACCATACCAGACGGCCATTTTGGTGCGCTTTTTCTCACACTACGGTAGTGTCAATGTACCGTGCAGTATGCTCATGTATAGGAAGTCCGTGGTTGCACCACACCCATTTATCACTGTTTTCCTCAAAATCCATTTTAGGACTGTTTTAACAATCTATCCAAAACATGATAGTAAGATAGAGTGAGCACCCCCAGCAATAGCTCCATCTCTTCAAACCACTATGCGCAAGAAGAGCCATGGACCTTGAATCATTTGAAATGTTGAAAGTTTGGGTGAACAAATTATTCTTGAGCCACAAACAACTGAATTTCTATCTGTGGGAAACTTAGCCTATTCTTTGAAAAGGTTGCCGTACTTTCTTTTTCTTGATAATCCATCAACCTGTGTCAATAAATATTAGTTTTAAAAGGATAAATTTTTCTTGCAAACCAAATGCAATATTTCCCTTTAATATATTTGGTTTGAGTTGACAACTCACCTTTTCTTATTTTCTTATTGCTGCCAAAGTCCAAAGTTGTTTGGATGAATCTTTTTCTGACAGCTCGTTTGTCACCCTTAGTACCTGACATTCTCAGGGGCACAAAAAATGTGGAACTTTGTTGATTTCATCTAAGGTTCTTTACAGACATAACCTCCATCTGTAAAAAAATAAATGAGAACCCTCCACATTTTTCTTTTAAATATAATACGGAATGTTACATGATAATGGAGGTGACAGTCTTGCAGTGGCAGGTTAAGTTACCCGTACTAGGTCGTGAACTTTGTTCATGGTATGAGAGCAGAGTTTGGGACCTCTTAGTATTTTTTATCTAAATGCAGTCAAGCGTAACTGCCTACGTGTTGCTAACTAGGTGCGGCTATCCTGATCGTCGAATCAGACCTTCGTAGATCTCCACTTAGCATAGTGAAGCAAAGGCGGGCTATCGAGAGCCATAATTCCTGTCCAGGAGGCGCAACAACTGGTAATTATCCTGCTTTCTAACTTATTTATTATTTCTTAGTTTTTGGGTGTTTTTAGTGATTGTTTGGCTGTTCATGTCTGAAATAAATGAAGATTATCTATCTAATCTCAGGGAAACTTTGGCTTTAGTGCCGCACCCATATGTACGATGTGAATTAATCTTTAGAATGCCAGAATGCCAATCTTGCAGAATCATATTATGTGATTCCGGGTCTATATCCACTTGATTATATTGAGAATTTAAATGTTTATTTTTGTATTTACAGATTTAAAATATTTTGTATTTGATAGAAGTTCTAATTTTTCTAGATGTTTGGTTCAAGTTTTGATATGTATTTTGTATCTTTGTACTTTTTGCAGTGAACCGTTATGTACTTACGCCATTCAAGGGACATAAGAGAAGAAAACAAAAAAAGGAAATCACTGTTTTGACCCAGTAGTTATTTTTGCATAGTGACGTGTTCCCCATTTCGCATCAATCCTCATCCGTGTAGAAATGAGTCTACACTCTAAATACAGCATTTTCATCAGCTTTCAGGTATTTTTGGGAGGCAGCTACCTTACAAATTTCTGTCAGCAGCCCAGCAATTCAAAGAAAATTGCAGTGTTGATCACCTGAATGGTGCTAGATGTACACAAGGTGATAGTTTTCCCTCTGATCAACTGCCAGTCCTGGTATCTTATTTACCTACTAGTACCACCTCACAATCTTTTAAACTTAACCCAGGGCAAAAACTCTGAAATATGTACATAGTTGGAACAGCTCTTGTGAGCCCATTACCACCAGTAGGTACAAGTAGCTACAAGACAATTTCACTTCAGCTAAGGCAGGCTTGGTATAGGGACAAGTACAAGGAAGAAGGTGAACCTCAAGGGCGAGCAGTCTGATTAAATCAACACAGAAGACCTGGCTTTCATGCACAATTCTTAAATTACAGGAGTAACAGTTTAAACAAATTTTTCCTTACTTTATATTCCAAGGACAATTACCCATTAACCACATATTGTATTAAATTGCAATGATTAGAACTTAGCTGCCTGTATATGAAAAGTGACAGTCAAAATCCTATCACAACCCACAGCTCACTCCCACAACTATTCCATCAATAGCATTTATCCTCACTCTTTATGATCTAAGCTTTTTCATTCTTCAAATGACTGAAAATGTAAGAACATAAACTTTCAATCTCCCTTGAAACTCTACTAAATCACTCCAGCCCACCAGTGTGAAGTTTTATCACAAGTACTTCTAGTCCTTTGGCCTTTCCTTCTGTTTCTAACCCTCTCAAAAATGACCATATCAGCATTGAAAGACATTTTGTCAGGTCTGAGACCATGAAAATGACCTATCCACTTAATTCTTCTTCTTCTTTCAGAAATGGTGACACATCCACACAATCAGACGTTCTCTCACCATGCATGCGTTGGAGGTGGCCCCCTAAGCCCTAACAAAACTTGTTATAAGATTTACCGGGTCTTTGTGACCGAGGGTACGATGAGATGAGATCAGCTGGGAGACTATTCCAATCCTTAACAGTATTAGGTAGGAAGCTATATTTGTAGCAGTTAGTTCTAGAGTATGCATGACACAAATGGAGGTTATGCATTCGGCCAGTTCTATGGATAGGGTGCCTAAGTCTGTCCACTGGAATATGAGCCTTACCAAAGAAACCTTTAGTGAACAAAATTAGCCTATTTTGCCTGCAACACTCAGTTAGCGTAGGGAAGTCAAGGTCCCTCAGGATCGATGTAATAGACCCTGGTTCCCGAGAAAAATTGCCACTGATAAATCGAGCCGGTCTCCTCTGAACACTTTCTAGCTTATCTTTTAAATGAATCTGGTGTGGATCCCACACACTGCTAGTATACTCTAATACAGGGCGGAGAAGACCTTTGTAAGCAATAACGAAGCATCCTTATCCCTATCCTTCTTATAGAGCTTAGAATCATCAGGAAACTTACTTATACTGATTTCAAGTGATAGAGCTATCAATATTATAAAAGTTAAGAAAAGAAGTGGGCCAAGAACAGAACCTTGTGGCACACCACTTGAGACTTCTTCCAAGAAGAAAAATTGCCATTGACAACAACTCTCTGAGACCTACAGTACCATTGAGCCACGCATTGATCCAATGAGTGCACTTGCCTTTGATGTCTCACCTACTGTATTTACTCTATTAAACGCCCCGGGGGCGTGAAATTTTCGTTGAGGGGGGCGTTTATTATAGTCAAATTTATGTGACTTCTGATAAACTGCTACATATGACATATTTGTCCATTTGGTTGTCAGCTTCACAATCAGCTGTGAGCTCCTCCCCAATGACCGGTAACCAAACTATAGCGTGATGGATATTAACAGAAATTAGTTGCAGAAACATGCCTTTTACTTCAGGATACAGTATGGGACTTTAGGAGATTTTGTGGCTTCAAGGCAGGACTATTTCATTTTCCTTTTACCATATTGTCTTTGGAATTAACAATTTCACTTTATGCAATGTGACAAAAAGTTGGGGGGGGGGGCGTTTATTAGAGAGGGGATGTTTAATAGAGTAAATACGGTATGCAATTTTACCATAAGTCTAGATACCTAGAGGTACAATACTCTGTCAAATGCTTTTTGGAAGTCAACCCAGGGCTTTCGTTAGGGTGGGTATTTGCGTATTGTGTGTATTTACATGGTCAAATACGCATCAGAACAGTAATGTAAAGAGTCAAATGCGCGTTCAAATATGAATGAAAAGAGTGAGCATTCTCTTTCAGTTTAAGTGTTTAGGTCATATACGCACCGCATAAATCCCCTGTGCTTTTTTTCCACTTCTTTCAGTTTGTAGGGAAGTGTAAGCCAGTAAATTTACGACAAATAAGGATGCTATTTGAACAGTGCAAATCCCTTTATGATCTTCATAACGTACACATCAGGGAGTTACATGTATCAGGGAGTTACATGTACTTCCTAGTAAACCACATCTTTGTACAACGTTACATAGGCATGTCACTCCTTTCAAGGTACCATGTTCTGTGTTTATCTAATTAATGAACCCACCAAAGGTACAGGTATACGATAGCATCATTAGGTACCTCCGAGTCAGTACACAAGTCATATCACAAGTAAGATGGATATGCCGTGCAGGCAATCCTTGAGCTGAGCATTAAATTTAACTATGAGCTTGATGGATCGCCACAGATCTTGGACAAAACCTTAACAGTATCAACTAAAAATGACTTTGAAAAATTATATGAGCCTGTACTGTACAGACAGTACTCTCATTACATGGAAAGCAAGATCGATCATTAAAGGTGTTGCAAATAAACCAGTTGGTCAAGGGTGCCAGAAATATTTACTTGACATGTGCAAAAGACCTTTTAGATAACAACTCCAAATAAATTCACAAGCAAGGTTATTTCACATGGGGCAATTTTTTTGAGTGGCTCGTCACTTTGACCATTGCCTAACATACAATATATATGTAGGCTAGGCTACACCAAGAACCTTTCTTCCAGGCTCCAGATCGGCCTGCATCATTAATCCCTTACTGTAGTAAAGCATCAGGAGTGCAGGAGCTTATATTTTCTCTGTGGTAAGTTTGTTGCAAAATGTAGACAAGTTGTTTATCTCTGAACTCACAGGTTGGCATGCAGCATAGAAAGTTGATCTGTTTTATCAGCCCACTTGTCATCTGTGCATGTCAAAACAATACATATTTTACAAATTTTGATCATAGGCTATATATTACTGTTCTTCTCTTCTTTCAAAATACAGTGAGACATCCAGTTAAGGACGTTAGTACACCACATACGCCCAAGAGGTCGGTCAGGCCCTAAGAGAATTGGTTATGAATTCTACCGGCTTTGGAAGACTAATGACTCCCTCGATGAGACTGCTGGGAAGATCATTCCAATCCCGAATAGTGTTAGGGATTTATTAATTTGTCCTAGCAGAGGGGGGAGGGTAGTGCAAGGCATGCATATTATGAGTAATACGGGTAGATTTACAAAGGTCAGACAGAGGGATATTAGCTTGGCCGTAGATACCTTTGGGGAGGATTTGAAGCCTACAACGTCTGCAGCGATCAGAAAGCATGCCAAGACCGAGATCTTTCAAAAGGGCAGTCATTGATCCAACATTACTGAAGTAGTACTCATTGGCTATAAACCGAGCAGATCTTCTGTTATGAGAAGGTAAACAAAATGCATAATGATGACTCCAAATCAATCCAAACTGAATGGAATTTATTGACTAGCAGTCAAATACTCTTTGGGGTAAAAAATTTATAAAAGCCCTGCAACTCATATGACATCAACACTGGAACCAGCATTGAGAGACAAAGAAACATCCTCAAGGAAACTGGGCAAATTTTTAACACAAGAGTCACTGGGTAGAAAATCATGCTGAGTCAGATTGAGTAATCCATTTTCTAAAAGATGCTTGAGCAAACAGTCCTTGATTAAGGGTTCCATAATTTTGCACACAACGACAGTTAAACTGACTGGCCTGTAAGCACAAGGTGAGCTCCGATCCAAATTTTTAAAAATTTAAGTGACATTAACAACCAGCCAGTCAGTAGGAAAAAATTTTGAGCAAGGACATTTCTGGAAAAAAATTGATAGCGGAAATGATAAAACCTCTGAGCATTCATGAAGGATGATGGGATGGATTCCATCTGCCCCAGGAGCCTTACTTGTGATTAAACTCTTTTAATTTTTTTCAGAACCAGTTCCTCAGAGAACACAATGTCACTTATTGAAGAAGAGTTATCGGAACCCCTACAAATCCCCATGACAGATGACTCCTTGGTAAAAACAGATAAAAATAATCATTTAACAAATCAGCCATATCCGGATGATCACTAACTAATGAACCACTCACATCATGAAGTGGCCCAACCCTCTTCTTAACATGTTGCTTAGATCTATCTGACACAAGCATGGGAAGATTTTGGGTTAATCTTAACTTCATTTTTTTCCAAACCTAGGCCTAGCTTTAGTGTCCTTAACCAAACTTTTAACCAAGATTTCTTGACTCTTGTAGGCAGTTAAATCATCAGACTCCTCGCTGACCATATAACTTTGTCAACATTTATGTTTCTTCCTTGTTGCCCCGGGTACCTCCCTAGAAATCCAAACAGGCTTAGGCCTACTTTTACCAGTGCCAGTTTAACTAGTAGGCTTTACCTATTCTGCCCCAAAGGTTGTTTTGGTCCTTCTCCCTCCCCAAGAAATATTTCTTGCTTAAAAGCTATTCCTCCCCGCCTCCATACCCTGCAGGCAGCAGGTTTTCTGAATAGATTAATGACAAAATAAACAACTGAAACATCCATGGTACCTTTTTATTCTAATCACTTCCCTGTCCTGGTTAGAAAGACTGAATATGGGCAGAATTGCATAGTGGGTAATGAGATCAGGCTAATCTCTTCCCTGTGAGATATTTAAAAACCGCTTTTATTGTGTTGTCATGCAGCAATTGGTATTCTTATAATGCTTACACAGTGACATTGTCATCGAATCACTCCCTTCAAAATACACAACTTTTAATCACCAGTTGCTATGCGTTGGCCTACTAGTAACTAACTTAGGGGTAACATTATACGTTTGGACAGGCTTTGCCAATCCTGACAAAAATGATGGGACAAAGCAGGCAAAACAAGCAATGAACGGTTCACCATTACCACACTCCCTCATTCAATGTTAGAGCAACCCAATCCTGAAACTTCAACATTGACAGTTGATACGGGGAGCTGGGTTTGTCCCATGTACCTGTCGAGGCTTGTAGGCTAACGTTAGGCCTAACTTAGGCTATTAATAAGTAGGCTAACACACCTTATGCCAGTTAGCTGTAATATTGCACTCTGGGAAGGATTATTCCAACAGAGTTCCCAATCAGCATTGTGACCATTGGCCTTCTCCATGGTGACGATTCACTTCTGTGGTCCCATACATGGAATAATCCTTCCCATGTTGCAGTTTTGAAGCGCCCTCTATTTAATTGGCATAAGGTCTAGCCTAGGCCTGAGGCTAAGGTTAGTAGGCTAACATTAGGCCCTAGGCTAACGTTAGGCCTGAGGCCTAGCCACCAAGGCCTATGGCCTTAAAAGGCCCCACGCTCTGGATTATGATACTGGACTGATCTGACTCGACTTACATCGGCGTCAAAATGAAGTTTGGACTTAATTGCAGCTGTTGCGCTAGAGTAGAGTAGACCGTTAGTAGGCTAGGCTAGGTGGAGATAAGGTGTTAGGCCTACGTTAGTATTGTAGTATTGGCGTATTTTAACATTTACGACGGTCATACTAAAAGTAGCCCGGCTGGCCCGACCATCCCGTATATAGCCCGGCTATGCAATGTGTGTAGTTTCTGGTAGAGGGCGTACTCACAATTGTGTCTTTATTGCACTAGTAGCAACATCAACTAGAACTGCATTTGCTTGCAAATACGCAGAATTGTAGTGCGTGTTAGAGATGTCTTTTCAGTTAGTACAGTAGCCCAGTTTTTATGAACTTTAGGATTTGTTCATGGGGGGAAGAGGGGCTGTTGTTTCTTTTTGGCCACTCCTCTCAACCCTATTTCTTGATAGTACAAAGATGGACCACTTGTCTCCCAGCTCCTTGGCTGGACGCATAAAGAAATCATAGAAGAGTAACCAATGATGGAGTAAATCCGGACCTTCTATGCTAATAGTCAGTCACTAGCTTTATTTTGAAGCATATTTGCCAACAATGAAGCAAGTGCTGAGTAGTCCTTGAACAAGACCGTGTACTGCGCTTAACGGTAGGACCTACTCCGTATACAGTCTAGTGTGGAGTAAAATGAAGTGGACGAAGCATAGTCCCGCTCAAGGACTCGTGCTGAGTAGCCTACTTAGCCATACGTTATGCTCTGTTGTGTTGTTTACTCCTGCCTGAAATGGTTTTATCGGTTCTCGACTCCTCTTTCACCGTTCTTTATGTTAAATAATGACGCCCTCCCAAGCTCTCTGACTGCACCGCTGCATGCATATGACAACTGTCTCGTGGAAGGCCGAATAACTGTTGACGCTGTGTGTTTTAACATCCGTGTTTCGTTAATTAGCAATGCATGCTACATGCATGCTGTCAAAACGTTTCGGTCAGACTGCTGTCAAAATAGCTTCTGCTTTTACCACTGAAATAAAGCATGATAATAGAACTACAGCACAAGTCGCTTAATCCAACGCAGTAAAGCCAATTCGTTCCGTACAGGGAATCGGCAATACCCTGCTCCGTAGTAGCTAGATGAAGATACTGTACAATAACGTCTTGATACTGTTCAACGATAGTGGACGCAATGGCGCCGTGTTACGTATACCAATTTGGAAGCAGCGATTGATTCTCCAGGCTTATCACTTCAGTGTGAAAAGGCCGAACCACATTACATCGCGTTTTCTGGAAATTTATCCGCAATGCTCTTTCATGAAGGTAACTCCTTAAATCAGCCTTGTAAGTGTAGTATTTGCTTTTCTGAAGTTGATTTTTGTTTAAAGACGGCCACAGATTGCACTTACTGCTATTGTTAAAGGGTAGAGCATGGATATTTGTACGAACTAAGTTACGGTACGCGCAGGGAAATGAGTTGTGGGCCATAACAGGCTTCACAAAAGAAATTGTCAGTCGGCCAGTAAATGCCAATATTGTAGTGCGGCGCACTACAATAATGATAGTTTTATACCAAGCAAACTTTTGTGCATCTTTCATATGAAAACTTAACATAACATAACAGGTTAAAGGGCAAAGGAGGGCTGTAAAGGCCCCATAAGATGCCCTGTAATTCAACCCCCCCCCCCCCAAAAAAAAAAAACAAAGCAAACCACCAACACCTAAAGAGCACAGAAAGATTAGATTCTACCACAGTCATGGAAAAACTTGTCAATATTAACCTTAAAACGGTGCACTGATGTGGAGTTAACAACCCACTCAGGCAGGCTATTCCACTAACTAACAACCCTATGAGAGAAACTGAAATTCCTAATGTCAAGTCTAGCAAAAGACTTTTCAAGCTTTTTGCAATGGCCTCAAACCCGAGGATTACTCTGGACCTTCAAATAACTGCAAGCTAACAAAGGATTCCCTTCAGATAGAAATTTGTAAACCTGGAGCATGTTCCCCCTAATCCTTCTCAGCTCCAAAGTGGAAAGCCCAAGCAGCTTAAGCCTTTGGGAATAAGGTAGATTTTTAACCTCAGATATGAGTCGGGTAGCTCTCTTCTGAACTTGCTCTGAAAGCAATTTGTCCTTTTCAAAGAAGGGACTCCAGGCCTGTGCAGCATAGTCGAGATGGGGTCTCACCAGCTGCTTATACAAATTTAGCACAATTTCTTTACTAAAACTTTTAAAATTCCTCCTGATCAACCCAAGCACCCTATTTGCCCTTGCAGCAGTAGCTACACCAAGGTCTTTCTCATAAGTCACTTTGTTCAAATTAGTACCATTCATAGTATAATCATGGTGGGGATTCTTAGAACCAAAGTGGAGGACTTTGCACTTATCAGCACTAAAAGACATTTGCCAAGTCTGAGACCATGAAAATAACCTATCCAGATCTTTCTGAAGCAATAAAGAATCATCCTTTCCTCCAACCTTCCTATAGAGCTTTGTATCATCAGCAAACTTACCTATACTGGAAGTGATAGAGCTATCAATATCATTTATGAAAATTAAGAAAAGAAGTGGGCCAAGAATAGAACCTTGTGGTACACCACTTGAGACTTCTTTCCAGGAAGAAAAATTTCCATTGACAACAACTCTCTGAGACCTACCATTGAGCCACGAATTGATCCACTGAGCGCACTTGCCTATGATGCCTAACCTATGCAATTTTACCATGAGTCTACCTAGAGGTACTTTGTCCAAAAGCTTTTTGGAAGTCAAGGTAAATGACGTCCACACTGGAACCTGAATCGAGAGACAAAGAAACATCCTCAAGAAAGCTTAGCAAATTTGTAACACAAGATCTACTGGGTAGGAAACCATGCTGAGTTAGATTGAGTAACCCATTATCTAAGAGATGCTTTAGCAAACAGTCCTTGATTAAGGATTCCATAATTTTGCACACAACACTAGTTAAACTGACTGGCCTGTAATTACAAGGTGAACTCCGATCCCCCTTTTTAAAAATTGGAGTGACATTAGCAACCCGCCAGTCAGTAGGAACAAAATTTGAGTCAAGACATTTCTGAAAAATAATTGATAGTGGAACTGATAAAACCTCAGAGCATTCATGAAGGATGGAGGGATGTATCCCATCTGGTCCAGGAGCCTTACTTGTCTTCAAACTCTTTAATTTTTTCAGAACCAGCTCCTCAGAGAACACAATGTCATTTATTGAAGAAGGGATATCAGAACCCCTACAAATCCCCATGACAGATGACTCCTTGGTAAAAACAGATACAAAATAATCATTTAACAAATTAGCCATATCCTGATGATCACTAACTAATGAACCATTCACATCATGAAGTGGCCCAACCCCTCCTTAACATGCTGCTTGGACCTAACATAGGCATGGAAAGATTTTGGATTAATCTTAACCTCACTGGCCAATTTTTTTTCAAACCTAGCTTTAGTGTCCTTAACCAAATTTTTAACTAAGACCTCTTGACTCTTGTAGGCACTTAAGTCATCAGAATCCTTGCTGGCCTTATAACTTGGCATATGTCTTACCGGAAAAACCACATAACCTTTGAAAAAGGTGTTTGATAGTTAATGAGAGAGTCTTTACATAAAAAATAGTCCATTCCCAGCAGATGGCTTGTTACAGCCTTCGTTTTGTAAATTAAAACCAACAAAATATGCCCCTTTTATTGGTGTTTTCCTTCGGTATTCGTAGAATCTCAGATTGACATAAATTTTAATACCTTCGATCCTTAGCATAACTTAAAAAGGGATATTAATCGCAGAAAATGTTGTGGGCCTACTGTGTTTCGTATCTGTGAAAGGGCTAAAAATTCAAGTCGGGCTTTGTTTTGTATATCAGGAATTGCGTTTCCTTATTGAAAGATTTCATGAAACCACGCCGTAATGTAAGTAAGGCTAACACTCTCAATGTCTGGAAAGGTGTCTTGAATTAATAGAAACATCTCTGAAATGAAAGTTTGATAGTTCAATATGCGTTTTCGCAATTACAAAAAAGGGTTTTGCACAGGTACTGGTATGGAATGCTGGGGTTGACCCAGCCAACATGTCCAGCTGGGCCCCAACTGGGTTTCAGCTGGGCTACTTGCTGGGCCCCAGCTGGGGCCCATCCGTGTTTGTCAGGTGTTCCCACGTGGGGCCCAACTGGGCTAGCCTTTCCCAGCTGAAGCCCAGCTGAAGCCCAGCTAGGCTTCAGTTATTGAAGTGGGATACTGTATAAACCAGTGAACTTTGTGCCGCGGCTGAATGTTTTTGCCACCTGAAAAATGACCACGGCAATACTTCCGGTTGCTTCAATTTGTCAAGAAGCAGTTAGGTACACAGTTTTCATCCATGTATGTAGTCATGTACATCAGGGCACCAGGACACAGAAAATAAACCAGAATGCAAAACTGCATTGAGGTTTCGATGATATATAAATGTTCCGTTTCAAATAAACCCACCATATACCATTATCTTCCCATTCAAATGTTATTCTAACATGTTCAAAAAAATAATTAAGATGTGTTAACACAACACAGCACGAACTTCTCAGTTAAGGGAGCTAGACATCTGGATACTTGGCATCTTTGTAGGGACCATCTCATGACTTTAATCCATCCACATACCAAATATGACATCTATCCGAGATCCCTACATTGAGATATCCAAGCCAACATGCCCAGTTGGGCCCCAACTGGGTTTCAGCTGGACTACTTGCTGGGCCCCAGCTGGAACCAATTCATGTTTTTCAGGTGTTCCCATGTGGGGCCCAACTGGGCTAGCCTTTCCCAGCTGAGGTCCAGCTAGGCTTCAGTTACTGAAGCGGGCCCAGCCATCAGCCCCTCATTAATTGACGTTCTTGGATTTAGTCCTTCTAGAAGATTTTTGAAATTTGTGGCAGTGATAAGGTCAGAAATCAAGTATTTTAAAAGCAAGAGTTATCGCAACACTTGTTATATTTCTCTTGGACTTACCCACTAAATCAAGCCCCTTCCCCGGCCCTTAGTTTCTTGTACAAGTTTTCACACCTGGAAATACCAACCCTCTGGTTAAAACTCAAACTGTGGGCTCCGCTTTTTATTTCATGACCGTTGAAATTATCAACTCAGTAGAGAAGCTGGAATGATCGTTAGGCTACCTATTTACCATCTTGGTCGATGCTCAAAGGTACTTTTTACACAGCGCAGTTTTACAATCGACAAATGACACTGAATTTCTTCAAACTTTTCTGAATTTTGCACAGTCTGTATTTCAGCTCATTATATCTACGATGTACTTGAAAAAATGATCCTGTTTCATGAGTTACACAGTAAGAAACAACTTCCAAAATTATTTGGAAGCACTTCTTTTTTCACACAATATTTTTCGGTGTTACAATATTTTAATAACTCGTTGGGTTGTCGATATTTTATCCAAAGCGACATTTAGTTGAAGGGGGGGGGGGGGTAAACTTCATATTTAGTCGAATTATGGCAAATTTAGCAGACCATGAGACATCCTCAAACGGTCGTCATCTCAACAGAGAACAAATAGTCAAATACGGACACAATACAAATATAGACGATCTTGTTGCGCGGTTGTAGGCTGCATTCGTACTTTGAGGAGCTTGACACCTTTGCGCAAATCTTCGCACTTCCCCGGTGTCGAGGTTACTTACTTTAAAGAACATACTGATTATGTCTCAAGAAGAAACGGAAAAGTTCTAGCTAACAAAGCTATGGTTTCCTTTGCGCTCCATTTGATATTATTAATATAACAAACTAACATTTCATGACTGGCGAAAAATGGGAGACATTTAAGCATTGCAACATTATTAGGGCATGTTTAGGACAGCATGGAATACGGTACCAATACTAATAGGATGCGGAAGAAAGGGGGCCGCAGTTGCTCTGAATCCCTTTCTCCGGAACTTTCACTTGTACGTCGTGCAACTGCAGACTTAGGGTACAAGTAAAACATATATTCCAACTGATTTCAAACACCGCAGTAAGTCAGTCGGTAAATCAGTCAGCAATCCATGCCACGAGAACAATAGACACCTAGGTGCTTAAGCCTACCCCAAGACATTCTTAATGAATAGTTACCATAGAAAAAAGCTCTTTCGCATCGACGAATTATGAATATTCATTCCAGAGCCTCTCGAAATTTGGCCTCAATATGATCAGAAACCCCGGCTACATTCGTAGCCGGGGTTTCTGATCATATTGAGGCCTTTCCAATCAAATGCTAATTAAAATAAAAATGGAATAGTGTTTTTCTGAAAATGAGAAGTTATTTAAAAATCATTTATAATAGTCAGCAAAAACGCTTTGTTAACGGGGGGGACCTTGACCGACCTTATCATGTTAGTTATGTATGAAAACGTCCATATTAACATGCATGTTTACAGCAGATCATAATTAAGAAAAGAAAGCCTCGTGAAGAAAACAAGAAGTTAAAAGACAGTCGGAATGGAAAGGAGTCGATAAAATATAGGAGGAATAAGAAAAAATACATAGCTGTAAAAAACCGACAGTTCTATATTTGGAAACACTCGACAGAGAAGTAACACCTTTGAAAAAGCTAACTGTATTGTTTTGTCATGAACATTTTTACACTACTTACAAATTGCTAAATGCTCTAAGCAAATCACTAGAAACCTGAATATTACAGCAAAACACTCAGCCACGGTTCATTCCTTTTTCTTGCGGGGGTGGGGGGGGGGGGTGGCGGCCTTTTGGGGTTTTGATTGAAGACGTAAGTGAAGACTTAAGTTTGTTCTTTTAGCTTATTTAGGAAGCAGTTTCATAGTTTGGTTTCGCTGAACGGCTCTTTGCCAAAGAGTCGAGAGGACTTTAAAAAAAGTTATAAATTTGGTCAATTCGACCTACCGACTGAATTACTGCGGTGTTGGAAACCATTGTCTATAAAATCCAAATGCAAAAATGATCATATTTTGTAATTAACATAGTCAGAAACCATGAGCGTCCGGAAGGGGGGGGGGGCAAGGGGGGCACTTGCCCCCCCCCCCCCCTGGAAAGTAAAACTTGTGAAAAAATTGAATAAAAATTGAAATAAAAATAAACCATCAAAATATCTTCACTCACATCGTCAGTTTTTACTCGTGAAATATACGGACATTTGACCAGAAATAGCAAAAGAGAAGATGTTATGCTGAATTGTGAAATCGTAATTTGGGGACCATCATTCATGATATCTATTGGAAATTTGTAATTGTAAAAACTATGCCAAAATTGTACTAGTTGTCAGGTATGTAGTGTGCATATGGCATCCGACTGTTGATGAATGCGTTGGTCCAGTTGGCTTGGTCCTATGCTGATCTCAAGTGGCAACGTGCAAATGTAACTGGGATATACAAGGTGAATATGGGGGGGGGGGGGGTATGATTCATAATTGGGTAACGGATATAGGCCTATATAGGTTGTTTGACAGTTGTAAGTTTTATCGTGCATAGGCGTGCGAGGCCGTTACCGAGAGGCACATTTCCCTTCAACAATTTTTTACAATGAAAATTCTAAAAATTTAAAAAATTACAGACATGAAATTTCTGTTTCAGGGCTGGGTACATGCAGCTTATAACACTCGCCAAGTATCGTTTCCGGCCATCTGGAGGGTTTCTTGTACGCTCCCCGCCAACCTATGGTGGCGCTCCGCTTAGATAGTGCACACAATTCATGAATGACCTTGTCTCCCCTTGTAAAGATTTCTGCGGACGCCCATGTCAGAAACAACATCCCATAAAAAGTTTTATGGTACTTTGTCTGTCAGTAAACGTTTTCCCACGCACTAGTATTGGAGTTAGAGGTCCGCTACCTAAACAAACGTAGACAAACTAACAATACTCTTAGGTAGAAAACTGAAACAGAGCCCTCTATTGGCCTTTTGCAGTTTCGCTGAACATAGGCTACAATGGTCAGTGTTCTAGGGAAAAAATATCCCTTTCAATCAAGCTTAAAATGTAAATGGAAGAGTGAAAGATGAACTCTTTTGTTCAAATTATTATAAATATTTCATTTGAAAATAATTTTGCTGTCACTTTTAATTTAAAGACAGTATCTTTGGAACATTTCGTACTGTGTCGAACACCATGGCCTAACCAATGATGCTACTATTTTTGCATACAAGCTAAGGTAGCTTAGGCTGCTCTGTGTGTGACTGACTGTGCAACATACTCAGTGTACCGTCGAATGCCTACCCAAAGAGCTCTGTCATTTTCAAGATTTTGGTACTAATTGGGTTTGCGTACCCGGAAGTGGCATACCTATGCATAAGTTTGCACATGCATTTACCCCTAAGTTATCCCTAACTCTAACGTTAGGCCTAACGTTAATGCCGCATTCCATTGAGGTTGTGAAATGGAGAAGTAACGTTAGTGCATAGGCCTATGCACCAGTTCTCAACTTGTAAGAAGCGTTCCATTGGTAAAGATGGATGGCTATGCACTATTGAACAGTACTAGCAAGTAAATGTAGCTCGTACGTTCGTGGTATGCGTAAAATGAGATTGTTCGACAAACAGAAAAATCGATCATCAGAATTACGGCAAAATAGTCTCTGTGAGTAATATTCAAAAGGATCAGTCACCAAAATATGATTCGCTTGTTCGCATTTATAACTTAGCCAACACCAAGTGGGTATCATTTTTGTAGGCTGAGGGGTCAAATATGATGATCTCTTGATTGTTTATTGTCTTTCGCTACGTCCGCCATTTTGAACTCTAGCTGCTTCAAAAATTCCCAGTTCACCGCACCAGTTCGCCACTTCACAAGTTGCAATGGAACGCTTCTCGCCACACGAGTACACGAGCTCAATGGAACGCAGTATAACCCCATACTACTGTGTGTATGTAACCCTAGGCTTGGACTATCTACTGTGCGGAAGTAACCCTTAGCTACCTCATTACCATGCGTACACTACCCTAACCCTATAACTGGGTAGGGAAACCCAGTTAGAGCCAAGATTCTTACATTTTATGTTAATGCAGGTGCTCACACGACTAGTCCTTGAACAGGACTCTATGCTAGGCCTACGTCCACTTCGCTTTACTCCACACTAACGTTAGAGTCCTTGGCCATATTGGGCTGCAAAAGCTGCTTTTCATTATCAGGACTTATAAGGAAAATTTACCATGGCATAAATAGCTCAATCGTCAGCTACTTTTACCATCACTCCCCTTTAACCAGTCTGCATTTCGTGCACTCCAACAAGAAGATCTTTGGCCTGAGCACCAACTCCTTCTCTGCGTAGCGGCAGGTGAGCTGTACTCCCGGCAGGCCAGTTAATTCCCGTTGTATCATAAAGGTACAGTATACTGTGCTATACAGTACTTGCATTGCCAATGAATGGTGTATGCATTACATACATGTATACATAAGTATGTACAATCCCATAAGGATTGCTACTTACTGTGTGTGTACCATATACTTGTACATGCATTGTCAATGTACTATTATGGTGTACATGTATACTGCACGTATGTGTGCGGGCCTGCATATTGCTATGTAGCGTATGTACACCGAAAATGCCGGCGTGCGATCATGAAAACCTTGGCATACCTTCAGTGTAGGCTTTGCATGGAATGTACACTGGCCCTTAAATAATTGCATTGGTTTTATGTTTATTTATAGCTAACAAAAATATGCATAGATACAATTTTAGGTTACCTTCTGATGTAAAAATGTTACAGAACACTTACATGAAGACCTCTTTCAGCAGAAGCCATTTTGCTGATTTGAGTAATGTTAGTGCTGCATGCACTTCCACATAAGTGGACAAGTTACATGAGTGCAATTCCTCCAATAAATATCATAAAATCTGTTGCATACTTCTAATTTCCAGAACTCGAAAAGAAAGGTGTAAACTCTATCCGATATATTATCTAACACTATTTAGAGCAGTAAAACTAAAATATGGATTCCGGGGGAGAACCCACCCATGTCATGCTGTTTCCAAGGATACCCATTGGAATGTATTTAAAATGAGAATGAAGCAATAGCCAACTCTCTGTTTAGTAGTAATGTTAGTGCACTGTTGGCTTAGCTGTGATAAGCCTAAGCATATATTTTCTAATTTAGAAAATGTATCATGTAGGCTAATTGGAATAGCTAGGCAACTTTGACAAGTTTTCCATGACTGTTTTTGTGTGTTCGTAAACAGAAAAGTACACTTCATAAAAAGAAAATAATTAATTGCAAGTAGAAAATTGCTTTGGGATAGTGATAAAGATGGATGGGTGATTTGGGGTATATTTTGAGATGGATATTTTTGTAGGAGGTAAATGAAGGCCAAGCATAATTTTCTAGTGCACGCCTGTTAGATGAATGCATTTTCACATGCGAAACTGGGAAATTTCATTACCCAGTCATAAGCCCCAAAAGTAAAA
Organism: Holothuria scabra; assembly: GCA_037179385.1. Lineage (NCBI taxonomy): Eukaryota > Metazoa > Echinodermata > Holothuroidea > Aspidochirotida > Holothuriidae > Holothuria > Holothuria scabra. The sequence continues at coordinate 29,906,398 of CM074198.1, forward strand.
TTGAAGGCACCATTTTGCATCTGTCACCCCTATGAAAGCCAAAAAGGTGACACCTGTCCCATTAAACCCCTCCCCCAGGTCGGCATTTACCAAGTTCAGCTTTCTCCCTCATTTTTCAAAGGACCTCACTCACACATGTCTCTGATTTTACCAGTACTGTTAGAAATGTCCCTCCACATGTAGGCTGCTTGTGTTCATATTGTGCACTCCAGAGTATATTTAGCCTAGTGCACTGTGTGTCGGATACGTCCGGTGTGGACTTACAATTTTAGTCGGTGTGTCAGCTCAGAAACTAGCCTTTGTCTGTACGATATACATTTCCAGTGTCCCCAGTGTAGCAGCAGGCAAACAGTATTGCCAGCATACCAGGGGGTTGAATTGGTCAATTTGTAGATAAAATCGCTTACCGACTGCTACTGACGTAGTTTAATGGGTATAAGGTCTATACCTGTACATGCATTGCCAATGTTTGGTGACTGTGTATGCATCACATACATAGTATACTGTACATGTAAATGTAGGCATGCCTAGGATTGCTATGTATAACATTGTGTATGCACAGTACAGAAAATGACAATCCTGGCATACGATCAAGAAAACCTTGTCCTACCTCTGGGGTAGGCTTTACATGGAATGCACCCTGGCATGCACCTAGCCTAGGCATATTCCTGAGATATCTGGCATGAACTTACAGTTTCCATCAGTGTGGCTGTTTAGCACCTAGCTTCTGTGTAAGAACTGTCTACCAGTACCACAGTGGTACTACCAACTCCTTACCAGAGCATTGACAGACTTCATGGTGAAGTGGTTAGAGCACCAGACTTGCAGTCGGAAGGTTGGGAGTTGGGAGTCCTGGTGGGGTCATACCGAAGACCTTAAAAACGAAACCTACTGCCGCTGTACCTGGTGCTCAGCATAGGCAATGGGAGTAGGGAAAACAAGCCAGTGAGCCACAACTGAATAAAAGGCCATGACCAGCTCGACTCAAACCAATTGGTTGGAAACTGGGCAGTAGAACCTTATCTAACCTAAGCTAACCTTACCAACACAGCTCCGGCCAAGTGCAGTGCTGGAAGGTTGAATATGTCAACTCCTGCCAATAATTGGTATGTTCATGTAGGCCTATATCCAGTGAACCATTGAGTGTGCACCTGAGGGCTCTAACATGCCATGATTTATTGTCAATGCAGATGCGTACATGAAGGTCCTGCACAGTCGACAGTCACCTCATTGTACTGTACTATGCTATACCAGTACACCTGTATCACCAATTTCACCAGCATACAAATTAGGGTTGGGCGGTGACCATGAAAATATTGGTACCGGACTACCGGTATTGTAAAACACACAGAACTAGTATTGAGGCACTACTGAATCTCAACTCTCGGGTAGGGAAGTTGGGTGGGAAGGAACCTAAGCCACGCATAGCCCCCATGTTATCCTGCACATTAATGCATCTGTGTGTTTGATTGGGTTAATTACTGAGCAGGAACCTCTGCTCTAGCCTTGTGCGAAATATTTTAATCATCAACACAATCTAACAGTTATTTTTGTCAGGTAAAAATAATCAGTACTTGTCATTTTTTAAAAGTACTGATATTTTCTGAAGAACCGGTATTATTAACACACCAAATATCTTCGGTATTTTCATTACCTATACCTCCAGTACTGGTATTGATGTCAGTACTGGTATACCGCCCAACCCTAATCCAAATTATGTGCATCTTTTGAAAAATCTTCCCTTTCACAGTGTCAAAGCACCAGCCTTAGCTTTAGAATGATTCACCAAATTAAACACATTGTTCTTGTTCACACATTATTTATTTGAAGTCAAAACAGGTCCGTCTTTTGTTTTTATCTTTTTTTTTTAATTTTATCCCAGTTAGTTGCATCTGATGCTGGTTTATTCATGAATTTTGGGAGTTGGAAATCATATTTTTTGCTCCATTTATCTCAGCTGTTGTTTAACACACTGCATGGATAAGTGGTCAGAGCTGTTGACTTGCAGCCAGGAAGTCTGGAGTTTGATTCCTGGCAGGGTCAGTGAAGATTTTAAAATGGGAACTACTGTCATTGCTCTTAGTGCTCAGCATAAGCAAAGGAGTAGGGAAAAGAATCCAGTGGTGTTTCAACTGGAAAATAAGGGCAGTGTCCATCCAGATTTGAACCAGATTGTTGGAAACAGAGCTCTGAAACCCCATTGAACAAACTAACTCCCTCAGCTGTTGTTAGCTGTCTGAGCACAACGACTTACTCAGGGGTCATTACAGGTATCCGTGAAATATTATGTAATCAAAGGGGCATGCCACAGCCCACCATTGTTTAAAACCTTGCTGAATCTACAGACGTCAATGCCTCAGCTGGGTATAGATCATGCTCTGGTTGGGGATCTGCAGTGGAGCAAAAAGTCACTGCTCCCCCTTACCCCCTCCCCTTGAGAAAAAAGTCCTGTACCGCCATGACAGTGACACCCAAACAGTCATCTCTGTAACTGATTTCTATGTAAAATGATGCACTCTCATATTTTACACTCAACTTCTGTTCTGATAGACAATATGCTTTATACAAGAATATTAACAACATAAAGATGGGGATCAGCTGGGGTACAATTAGTCCATTATAATTTGTCATTGTTTTGACTGATAATGTTGGCACAGTAGATGGCCTTGGAATGTGGACCTGTGAGTCAATGGCCCACATTTATCTGACCATGCTTTGTTTGACAGGGTGAGTCATGAAGTTGATGGATGCATAAACTGCAGTAAGGAGGAGCACTTCACCAGGTTATTAAAATTTAAGATGTTGCAAATTCTCTTTGCAAACAAATCTCCAATTTGATTTACTTAGACCTGAACACAAGATTTCAGCTTCCAAATTTTGTTAACCATTAGGCTTGTTTTTAAAGAGGTTAAGGATTGTTTTAGTCAAGATTGTGTTAGTTTTAACAGGTCAAAAAGGCTTGCTGTATTTCGAGTGAAATCATCTATATCAACATTTTGAAATTCACAGGGAGACGCAGCAGTCACCATCAGAACTAGGAAATTCATGACAAATCGTCTGCTTTACCGCAGGCAGATGGTAAGTAGCACAAAGTTTTGTAAACTAACCTAATTAAAAAGGGCTCTGGAATCGCCTGTGCAATTTTACAGTAGATGGCAGATGTAAAATAAGCTGGTATGGGGTATGTTTCAAGTGTCATGCTTTTTTAAGTCCTTTCATGAACAAAGATGTTGGCCTCAAAAGTCAGAGAATTAAAGAGTCAATCAAAATTTGTTGAACTGCAATTTTTTTGCAACTTCAATTGTGTACCAGATTTGTGACTTAAAACTAACAAAAAATAATATGTGATCAAGGTTGAGCATAGTGATTGGATACAGTACAGCATCTGTGTGGATTTTGTACTCAAAAAATATTCAAAGAAATTTTCATTCAAATGTAAGTAATAAAACATTCTCCTCAAACCTGGAAGATGGTACCTATTCAGTGTTTCTATGCTCTGGTAAATAATCAGTTCAGAAGGGAAGATGAGTTGCTGTAACAAAAGGTTAATATCCTCTGTCAAACTCTGATTGCCCCTTTAAGTTCTTAAATTCAAACTTCATTTCCTGATTTTCAAATTGAAATGTGGGGCATTAGCAGGTAGAAATTACTAGTCTTATCATGGCAGTGTAGTATAGTCTTGTTCTTGGCTCCATTTATTAACTTTGTCATGTTACTTTGGCATTTGAAGATGTGTAAGAGGAGGGGGGGGGGTGCTGCCTATAAACCCTAGTGGTTCAATGAGAAACATTGCACCAAGGCTCCATCCCTCCATCCAGGGATGGTCAGCTCAGGGAATTTAAATCTGTAATACTAGTGGAATTATTGCATGCAGCAATCCAAGAATTGTGAAGGCCAAATAAATAGCTCCTGGACTGCTCTATGAAGCTGAAGCCTTGCAATCCACAGCACAGTATTTAGTTGATTGCCCTACTGTCTGTCCCAAGAATATTCTAAAGATACAGTTCGGTAGTTAATGATTCTTGTCGCTTAAGGGCCAGTAGTTTAAAGGTCAAGAGCAGTTGCCCCAAACTTATTTTGAAGCAACCGGAAGCCATTGTATTTCAAAGATCATGGGAACCCATTTGTGGGTTCTGTCATTTTTCACCATGGGAACCCACTTTTGGGTTCTGTTACAAAATGCATGGTTGGTAACTGATTGGTGGTAACCAGTTTTTGGGTTTCGTGATTTAATCATCACAGGACCACCATGAGATGGGGAACAATCGTTCCTGTGAAATCTGATGGCCTGAACAGCTAAATATCACAAATTTCATCTTTTTTTATTTTTCATGACTTGAAAATGCACCCAAGGTAAATCAAGCAGTTACTCATAGCAAATTTCACATTTGAGGATAAAAAATGTCATTTGACTCTCAACAGCCAATCATGAAACAGGATAGTCTTCTGCACTACTTTAAGTTGGGTGACTGCCATCTTGCCATTATGAGACTATCAACAAGTTGCATTTTTCAGTATTTTTCTTGCATATTTTACAGTAGAGAAACTCTTTTTGAATTCATTCCAGATTGTCGATGTCTATCATCCTGGAAAAGCTACTGTTCCCAAAACAGAAATCAGGGAACGTTTGGCCACCATGTACAAGACAACACCTGATGTTGTGTTCTGTTTTGGTTTTAAGACCCAGTTTGGTGGTGGAAAGACCACAGGTTTTGCTCTGATCTATGACACCCTTGACTATGCTAAGAAGTATGAGCCAAACTACAGACTTGCAAGGGTAAGCATGTGACAGTTGTATTCAGCATTTTGGGAATGGGATGGCCAAGATGAGTACATTAATATTAATATACCATTGCATATTTTAGATTGGTATTTAATAGTTTCAGGATCAGAAATTATGGAGTTGATTTTACTGAAACCATTCTTATTGCTGCTGTGGAAGGGATTATCAGGTGGCATATGAGTCTGATATGTGTTGCCTCTAAGGAGGATCAGTTGTACCAAGGAAAACCAACTGTCAGACTGGGGGCTCATGTATCCCCCAGTAAGCAGATAGATAATTTAGTTCTAACTAGGAGTTATCATTTTCACAGCTCCTTAGCATCCAAAACCATTGTCCCCCAAAGCGAATAGGACTTCATCCAATTTTAGGCACAAACTTCATGACCATAATATGAATTATTCATGTACTCTCTCATGAATCATGCTATTGTTTTTGAGTGAGTGTGTGTACTCCTGTGGTCGTAAACTCGAAGTCTAGACTGAAACCTGAGATGTCTGATCATTATTGCATTAGGTAACCACGTCATCAGTGTGCACTACCAGGGCGTAGGTAATACAATGACTACTGCATGATTTTAATGTGACCAGATGTTGTCTTCTTGTTAGTATTCATTAACATCAAACCATTCTTGAGGCCGGATATTTCTCTGCATATCAAAAAGAATTTGTTCGATATTCACTTTGGCAGGTGTAAGGGATATGACTGAACAAGAAATATGTCAAACAGCCTGCTAGGCAGGTAAAAATAGGACTTGCATATGTTCCACTTACCTTACCTATGCCTATTTATGCAGATATGAGACCACATTGTATCTCCTCTGGGTATGTGGTTAGTCATTTTTCTAGTGACTGTTGTGAGTACTCCCATGAATGGAACACACTACGGTGGTGCCTGATGCTCCATGTAAGCAGTTGAGTAGGGAAAACAAGCCAGTGAGCCACAACTGGAAAAAAGGCTGTGGCCAGCTCGACTTGAACCAGTTGGTTGGAAACTGTGTGCCATTAAACTCTGTCTAAGTGACCCATGGTTAGAAGCACCATACTGTACCAAACCTGAAGATGTTATCTGAGCACACATACCCTTCTCTCTTTCAGGGTTTTCTCAAGGAAAGTTAATGTTTACCAGAATGTTGACTGACTCAAACATTTGCTTTTGTCTTCACATTTTAGAAAAGGTTAAACCCCATTTTTAAATAATTTTAGGTGATTTTTACGCTGCCATTGCATGTATTTTTTATTGTGAGTGTGTTTTGTTAAGCCCCATTTACCTATCTAACTGTCCCTCAGAACATCTACCAATCTAACTACTCCTTTATTCTTGTTTTTCAATGCAGCACGGCCTCTATGACAAGAAAAAGCCCTCCAGAAAGCAGAGGAAAGAAAGGAAAAACAGACAGAAGAAGGTCAGAGGTACAGCTAAATCAAAGGTTGGAGCTGGTAAAAAGGTAAGAATGTGTCATTTCTCTAGTAGGAATGACTCTATTGAATTTTCATTACCTATAAATTAGCAAAACTTTGTTGATGTGCTACTCAACACACATTAAGTTATAGGTGTACCATCAAGTCCTAAAATTTTAAAAAAATATATTATATAGCATGAAAAATAAATTCAAACAGTCCAACTTCCTAGCACATTCCTGGGCTGAAGTTAAATGTTAAAGTTAATTCACACAGTCAGGGTTCCCACTGCCTGGAAAAGTCATGGAATATTGTAAAAATGACAGAAGTCTTGGAAAAGTCATGAAATTTAGCCCAGATCAATCTTTTAAAAATAAATCTGCTCATTTATTTTCTTGATCTTCACACCATTAAAGATAATTAAACCTCAGATGTCATAAAATTTTATTTTTCTTAAGTTGCAGTAACCCTGCTCAGTGTAAAATGGTACATTGCACAATAATTTGTGATGTCATTTTGGTACTGCTAAAATTACAGGCTTTGTATTTCTTTGTTTTTCTGAAAGTTACAGCACCTTTTACCAATATATGATAGTTTTCATACTCTTATGGGGTGATGTAATTAATTAAGCCCTCTCTGTGCAACATGCTGTTCAGGTAGACAGGAAGCTTTTAAGATCATAAAACATTTTTAATCTCAAAGGAAACAAAGCATGTAATGTGAGTTGTACAACAATATTCACAAGTAATTGTGCAATGGATTAATTTGTTTTAAGTGAAAATGAAACAACCTATGACAATGGGATGAAGAAGATTCATTTTGCAACCTCTAAAACATAGAATTTTCAAAATTCTATGCTTGAGGTACACTTTTCAGCAAAATCTTATGTTATGGAATAAGTCTTGAAAAGGCAAAATCGTTAAAGGGTTACCTTGGCAAAGTAAAGCCATGGGGGATTTGTACCATTGGCTTTGTCAAGGCTTTAAGTTGTATTGTCTGTGCCCTCTCTTTGTAAAAATATAAGCTTTTGGAGCAACTAAAATGTAAGTTTAGTTTTTGCATTGTGGGAAAACACCATTTTGAAAGGGGTAAGAAAAGAAAAAAAGAAAACAAAATTTCTAAAAGTATCTCTCCTTTTGGGGGGGTTTGAACCAGAAGCAATATTACAGCTGATTTGGTGAACATGGTGGGGTAATGCACACTGTTAAACAAGAAATTTCATAACAGGCTATCAATAGCCCTAATTCCTAACCTAATCCCTAACCCACACAAAGAATACAATTGATACAATGCAATGGCAACAGCAAATCAAGAAACACTGTGTTAAACAGTGTGCACCTACCCAACATGGTCAGTAGGTTGGGTGACATGATACGGTTTGATATGCTGCCAAAAGTGTTGCCACATTGTTGATATGTTGCCACAAAACAGCTTATCATATGCAAGGATGAACATTGGCCAGTAATGTAATTCCAGTGAAATAGACCCTTCTTTCTAGATAATAAGACTGATATCAGTGATTACTGAAGTGAGTCTGTTTCTTCTTCCAAGGGTAGTCTCTATCCCAAAAGTCAGAGCTTAGTTATGTCATTGAACTATGCCCACATAGAGTATATAGAATTGAGCAACTCCGCATACTGCTTACAAATACTGAAAAAGTGACAAAATAAATATTGCTGAAAGTTATCTCTAACCATGTGCTAGAGCTGATAATGTTTTAACTAGGGTTGTCAATTTGTGATTACTGAACTAAACGTTTAATCGCATCTTTTTGCGATTACTCGGCGATTAATCACATTTGCGTATGCATAACCAACCCGTGTGGTAATGTGTAGATATCGGTAATAGACCTGCACTGTACATATATGTGTGTGTATCCGTAGTATAGTAAGTCGCAATCACTTTCCAATACTGAGTTAGTGTTAATACGACGCACAGGTCCGCCTAGAAGCCGACTCCATTTGAACTTTTTTACGCCCTTTATCTTTAGTAACAAAACATTTAGTGCGAAGCAATTTGTAGAGAATTGCTTCCATTGGAGGTTGATATAGATCGTTACACCACACACCAGTAGCTAGATGAAGTTTCAGTACTTCAAAGCAACGATCCTTCACAAAGTATAGGCAAGGCCACAATACAGTATCCATGGCGAAAGTAGCTGACGAGCCCCTATGCACACAGCTGCAGGACCGACTACGATATATTTAATTTTGACACTTGCCCAACCTACCCATTTGTTTCATTTCTAATTTCCCCTCAAGAATAATGTGGCTTGAAGCCACAACAAAAACTAGGCCTAGAGCCTAGCCACCTAAGTTTGCAGTACAAAATGTAATGTTAGAGCTAACACTAATAGGCTACGATCAAATCTAGACATCGTAGTTTTCACCAGTCTTTTTATGTTTAAGTTACCGCCTGTACTGTGTAAATAGCCGTAGGTACGTTCGCAGCACCTAAACAAGACCCGCTAGCTGGTAGCTACATGCACAGTGTAATATAAATACATGCCTTCAGCTGGCTGATCGGCTCGCTCGGCGTGTATCGTTAAAAGCGCTCACATAATGGGTGTTCTTCAATTGGCAACAACATGACACCCTCCCGTAATAATTATGTTACAAGCAGGGAATCCCCAAACTTTTAAAGAAGCCGCTTCATTCATAAATGCTAGCAGCCAATCAGTGAGTACAATTCTTCGTAACAGAAGTTCGTTCGATGTACAGCACCAAGCAGCGGCGTATAAACGATTTTCAGCCGACTGCTACTGTGTGCAACTGCTGCTATGTACGCTGTTGGTCTTGATAAGCAGCGATCGAAACTTTTTTGAAACTTTTTTCAGTTCCTGACTTACAAACACTCCTACGTGATACAAGGATAGGAATAACATTGTTAGAAAGCTGAACTTGTAATTTTTTGAAATTTGTTGATTTCAAGTTGAAATTTTGGTAGACATACGCCAGTAGCGAACAGACAAGTGGCTGTTGAAAGTGAACTATTACGTCGAACTGCACAATGGCGCAAAGGGTACTTAAAAGACACTGTGGTGTATGCATACGTTTAATGCTTTCAAATTTCATTGTAAATTATGTTCATTACAAATGTATTGGTCGTGTTGAAGTAAAGCCTGTTACAACAGGTTCCGTGTTTGGGGTTCACGGATTAAAACGTCCCCCATGACACCGCACACAATCACATGTAAGCTAGCGGGGTTTGGGTGGATAACAGGTGCATGTCACAGCTCTGCGCAATTTTTGAGCTTGTTATTCTCTACTGTAGACATCGTATGCTTTGTCAAGGCAGCTTAACTTGCGAAGAAGGAGGATACATTGTTTACTTAACGCAAGTCAGAGTCCCTGGGGCATGAGGTGCGATTAATCACATGTAACATTTTACAAAACGATTACTTGGCTGGGGATTAATCGCTAATCTCTGACAGCCCTAGTTTTAACTGCAAAAATTTGTGATTTCTCATGGCAGCATAATGACTTGGTGTGTGCTGTATGACACTGTAAACATTTAAAATTAACCTGTCAAAGTTCCCCACCTGTTTGACTCATGAAAAGTAGAAAATCATTTCTAATGTACTAGTGTTCTGCAAAGCTGTACATGATGACCACAATCTCTGCAGCTTGAAACTGGTTGAAAAATGATGATGTAATGTATCAAAAAATAGCTTTACACTTGACAATAATTCTAAATCCAATTTAGTCCTTCCATGTACAAGAAAAATTCTCATGTAGTAACTTAAAAGTTGTATTTTTCTCTTTTTCTCTTACAGTGAGGTCATTTCCAGGAAGCCTGTATTAGAAAGTAGCCTGAGTGACACAGACGTGTTGATTGTAATTTTACGTGGGGATGAGAAATTATAACTGAGAAAAGTCAAATTCTATTCTTGTGGTTTCATTATTTGTCCTTTGAATTCCATCACGGCAATATATTGTGAAGTAAAGCTTTGCTTTAAGAAAGCATCCTTAACTAGTTTCAGCACTTGGTGTTCATCATCTTGTCATTTACTTCCTGTCTTCTTCCAATGGTGCAGGTAATTTTATTTGGGCTTACAGCAGTAAGGGTAAGATTATGGGAGTATATTTTCCAATAAGACCCGTCCATGATTTAAAGGGCACTGCAGTTGTCCCAAACTTACTTTGAAACAACATCTAAATTTTACCAATTGCCTCCTATTACTCTTCCAAGTAAATTTCTTAATAATACAGGGAATAAAAGTTGCATGTTCAGAGTAATTCAAGGAATGACTTCTTAAAAAATTAACAGTTGAGTGGAAAAATATTGCCATGGCTCTCATGTTTGATTCATGAAATAGGATAATCTCCTATATCTACATGTTATAGACAAATCCAGTCAGTCAGATGATGGTCTGATTTTAGTCAGACATAACTGGGGTCCATTACCAGTAGTCTTTGATTTCTTTGCTTAACTTTATTATGGATGATTGTACCCTGAACTGTATCTTGATTTCCTCAATTTCACTGGTTATGAGGGTTTGAAATGCATGTTGACAATAAATGAAGACGGTTTAAGGCTGAAGGACCCCACTAATGGCTGCCTGCTGTCACTGAAGACAAGGGCTGATCTGATTCGTCTATAATCTACCATGTTGGGGATACCAGATTTCCTCTTTAAACCTGTTCTCAAATTAACACCTTGGTGGCACCAGTACTATTTCTGCTCATGCTCATTGCTGTGATTTGATACAGTAGTCTTTGGATATATTTTACTCACTGATGTTAAGAGTGAAAAGGGGTTAAATTTTCTCCTGTTGATATGAACAACTACAAAAACAACAATAATAACAATAAGGATAAACACACATCAAATACCTTCAACTACCAGTGTTGAAGTCAAGACCAGCATATCCAAGACCGAGACCAGAAGGTATCAAGATCGATCTCTAGACTGAGATCAGTCTTGAGTACTACAACACTGTTGACTACTTCTTTGGGCCATAAGAACCTGCCCATCTTCCTTCATCCATGCTTCCCCATCTCCCAGCCCAACAAAATCAATCTACAATGACAAGCAGGTACTCAGTGAACTAAGTACAACCTTAGCTTGTGCTTCTTTTTTATCAGACTGTGCTACGAAAGTTAGGCAGCAGGTGGACAAACTGTCTGATAAGTTAGGTGGAAGTTAGAAACACAACACCAACACAAATTTGTTACATATCATCAGCTAGATTGAAAGGAAAAGTTCCAAACAGTTTCAGTTCAGCATCAGCTTCAAATATGATGCAAATAGGTTAAAGTTCTCCAATAAATCCCTTCTTATGACAGTCAGGAAACACTATAGGCAATTTTTACAACTCCCACCACATGGAGAGGGGGGGGGGGCACCTTCTGATATGCTGTCTTGGAGGATGCAAAATGACACGTTTTCTACTTGATCCGCGTTCCAAAAATGTTACAAGTTTCATGCAATGGCTGAATACCAATTCATATTATTGACCAGTGGCATAAGTAGACTTTTTTTTCCAGGTACCCCAAGTCCCCGATTTTTTTAAGTGTGAACACTACTGTATTAGGGACATAATTTGGGATGCACAAAGCAGGTGGAAATTCTTAACCTTTTAAGGCAAATTTATGAAAAAAATGGAGTTTGTATTGCTGAAAAGTTTGGATTCTGGGTTTCCTGTAAGTTTGAAAAGTTTTGGAATATAAACTGAAAAGTCTTCCTATTGGCAAATCTGAGTTTGCACTGGCGACTGAAGATAGCTGTTGCTACATGTTGTTATCTAAGGCCTACGAATTGAGGCTCCCTGTCGCCATCTTTACAGTTTCTGAAAAATTTGTGGTAATTTTGAAACAAAATATTTCAATATCAAGAGCTTATACTGGAGAAAGCATGGAATTATATGAAAGAAAATTTAAGAAAATAGCACCGCAGTTGCCGGTGCTTCTTGATGATTTGGTGTTACATGGCAAATTGCTGATGTTGTCTTTTGTGGAGCTTGTAAAAGATACCAAACTTATGAGCTAGCACTACTTGATTAGGAATTTTAATTGCTTCGGAAAATTGAGCTTTTTTGAAACAAAATATTACAAATATGGATCATGTAATGGAGATATTTGGAATTTCATGAAAGAAGAGTTGGGAAAACTCCGAAGTAAAATATCCAAAGTAAAATTTTATCGTAAATGGAAGTGATTACAAAAATTTATGACACAATGGGGAAGAAAAATTCTCAGCCCACAGTATACTCCAGTCCTGCAAAACCTTCGGCCGAAATAGGGAGAAAATGGGTTTGTAGTTACTTGTAGTTACACGTGATAATCAATGTTTGCGAAAATCTCAGGCTATTTCAAGCCTGTTATGGTGGCAGTGTCCATGGTGTGCACATGCCGGAGGGGAGGGGGGGGGGCTAGAGGGAGCATTTGCCAACCCCAGATTTTGTTCTTGCCTGCCCTCACTTGCCCCACCCTCAAGTAAAGTCAGGCGTTGAGTAAACCAAAAATAAATAACGTATCTCTCTGAAGACTTAAATTTTCATCTAGATATATATTCTGAGACCTCAGAGCTTCCAGGGGATTTTCTCTTGAACCCCCACCACTAGGACTGTGTGCTTTGGGCTCGGTTTCGCGCTACGCCCGAAAATTTTTGCTCCCCATCATTATCCTGTGCCCTTAGTTCCCTCCAATTTTGACATTCTGGGGCCGCCATTGCATGAGCTCTCACGTGTGCAAATGCAAACCCTATTATGTTGTTCGCAAAATTATCCCGAGGAGCATGCAAAAGTCCTAAAGTTGTCATTAGTGAATTCTCTGTTTATTTCAGCTTACCCTGAACTTATCATTGAGACGCTTTCTACACAACATATATCTGAATGAAGAATTCTTCCCAAATAACAGTAAAAACTTATTTATAGAAAGTGTTTCGGCAGAAAAACACCAGCACGAACTACTAATAGGGCAAGGCTGTTTGTAAAATCTTTTCTTTTGTTCAATGAACATGTCTGAAATTTGCGTTAAAACCGTTTAAACCAAATGCAATAATGAAAAAGAACGCGCGTAACACGCGAACATTTTCGTCATTTAAGATAAAAAAGTGCCCCCAAATTAAAAGACAACATGTTACATCAGTAGCAAAATATATTGACTAGCCTACTAATTGTAACAAAAAGTGGATCGGCTCCAAGGGTTGCCTGCGTAGCAGACTGTGGGGCATTTTCCTTGTTCAGTCATATCCCCACCAAGCTGTCAAAGTGAGCACCGAACAGATTCTTTGGATATTCATAGAAATATGTGGCCTCGAGACTGGATGAATGTTAGTGAATATTCACAAGCAGGCAACATCTGGTCCCGTTCAAATCATGCAGTAGCCCATGCCACCCACAGAGTTGATATGGCATCGTAAAGCACACATCCCGGTAGAACCCGCTGGATAGTTTGTTATGCAGCGCAGTAGTGATCCGATCAGGTTTTAATCTAGTCCTTCAGTTTACAACAACAAGAATTCACACACTCGTTAAACAATAGCATAACAAATGAGTCAGGACATGAATAAACCATAGTATGGTAATAAAGTTTGCATATAAAATTGGACGCAGGCCTCTTCGTTTTTGGCGGACTGTGGTTTGTGAAGCCTTAAATGGGGAGGGAACAAACCGAGTCCGCTCCGCGGGGTACTCCAAGGGCGGATCCAGCAACCGCTTACACTCTAAAATCAAAAGAAGGAACTTATCCACTCTTTGATCGAGTGAAAAGTGTATATTCACTCTATTAGAGTAATAATTCACTCCAAGAGGAGTGAAGTTCCCTCCAAAAAAGAGTGAAATTCACTAGAGGAAGAGGGAAAATTCACTCTTCCACGAGTGCCTGCAATGATCGCTCTTTTTTAAGAGCAATCACCGTCGGCACTCCATCAAGAGTGAAACTTCGCTCGTTTTAAGGGAATTTCACTCTTTTTGGAGTGAACTTCACTCCTCTTGGAGTGAATTATCACTCTAATGGAGTGAATTTACACTTTTCACTCGATCAAAGAGGGAATAAGTTCACTCTTTTGATTTTAGAGTGTAAGGGAGTGGGCGATTGAAGTACATCGAAGGTGCACCACGAGCGCGAGCATAACCGCGTCAGGGCCCCTTGCGGGTTCCAGGGACGGAGCCCCGGTGGGTATCCAGGGAGAGAAGCCTCCGGAAGCTTTCGGAGTATGAGACAATTTGAACATATAAAATTATTTTTTAAATGACCCAAGAGTTGATGAGAAATGATCAGCGATTCCTTCAATTTTACCTTTTAAAGAATAGTCCAGAGTCAAAATTAAGTTTTGATATGTTAAAGAGTAACATATTCTAAGCAATCTGTTGAAGGTGCCACGCCTTTCCCATGTTACTTCTTGAGATATTATTAGTTGGAAGTTGACACATTTGCTAAACAGAGCTATACAGAGTGAACTTTAAGCAAACCGGTGTCACGGATGTCATGGATTCACATAGTTGGCTAATATTGTGTTTTTCTTTATTTTTCATCCTTTTAGCTTGACCTTGAATTGATTAGGGATATTACCTTGGTCCCAAGACATGTAAAGTTTTTAAGCCTCCATTACTCAGGATGCACCTATGGTTCTAGTATATCAGAGTTTTTTGCACAAAAATTAATGGTAAATTATAAATGAAAACAAAACATTGGCCAACAATGTGAATCCATGATATCACGTCTGCTTGCTTCAAGTTCATTCTATGCTCAAAATTTGCCACATTCAATCGCTAATATCTCTAGGTCCGAACATGGGAAATTAACGAAAATGTCACCAGAATGCTTACAATATGTTCCCCTTAACATATCAAAAATAAATTTGGTTCTAGAATATTCTTTTAATGATCTGGAAGGCTCTTTGCAAGACAGCGAGATGTGCTTTACATCCAGTCAGAGGACAAAGGTTTAAGATTATTGACAACCCAACTGAAGTGTAGGCTGCTACTCGAATTTATTCAAAAGTTATTTGGAGAATGATATGACAAATTTGTTACAAACGTGTAAAGCAAATTAAAGATAAAAGATCTACAAATTTGTTTGTAATTTCAATTATCCTCTTCCCCCGCTAGGGGAAGGACATTAGTGTGCCTAAGACTTGAGTGCTAAGTTCATTTATTGTCACTGATATCAATGAATCACTTATGATCAATAGTAACGTTCTCTTTAATAACTAATAATTAGAACACTAGTAGCGTGACTATGACTTTCGCCATTCTGACAGCCTAATTCCTATTTTTTTAAGACTCACCTGATATTTCTCACAAATCTTTTCTCAATACCACCGACTTACCGCTCACCCCGAACGAGGCTCAAAAGTTGAAGACTATCCGATCCCACCTCACCCAAGATTGTCACCCACCCGTTCTTGCCATAGAGTTCACCCTCACTGGGGAGTGAACAAGGGGGAGGAGGGGGAGGGACAGTAACAAGAAAGTGGGAGGTTCGCCGGGATAATTCCACCACTTAAAGTTCGACAAGAAAGTAGACGACAACCATAATTATTCACCTGCTGTGTAAGTATCGGCCTGTAAGAGCAGAAGCAAAAGAAATGCAATGAGAGACCCAGTGGCGCTTCTCCTGAGGCAGTTGAGATAAATTATGAAGGTTTCACCATTTTTCCATGGTTTTACGACGAAGGGCGCTCAAGTGATCGAAAGTATTATTTGACACAGTGGCAGGCTGGTTCTGCCTCCACCATCGACAGTCCTATAGGCTAGTTTGCCACAAATAATTCTGGAGGTTTGTATTTCGGCGGTAGTTGTAACCATACATGTCTCCTTGGTCTGGCTTGCCGTAAATTGAGTTATTCAGGCTAGTTTTACAAATACGAGAAGTCGTCAATTGAAAAATAATTAGCAGCCCAGGAAATCACTTTGAAGTTAACATAGGCCTTACCACCGTCATAAGTTACTGACTACTCCCGGCGGTTGGATTGATCGGTGTTATACGTTAGAGCAACGTAAGACAGCCTGGCATACGTTTGGACCTTTACTTAAGTTATTTACATTAAAAACCACCTTTCGCCACAAGTCAGCCAGATAGACCTATCTGCAGCGGTAAAAGGGAGGGTATGTGTAAACACAGAATCTAGACATTTTAAGGTAAAGAACAGTCCCCAGATTTATTTTGAAGAAAAAGCTAAATAACACAATATTCGTCTTATTTCTCTTCAGAGTATCTTTCATTACATTTTATGACTTAACTATTGTATATCAAGGTAAATCAAGCAGTTATTTCTAGTAAATTTCACATTTGAAGAGAAAAACATTGTCACATGACTCCCAACAGCCAATCATGAAACTGGACAGTCTACTACACTACTTCAATTTGGGATGACTGTTCCTGCTCTTTAATATAAGCGTCCCGTTGCTTCAAAGATGATCATGCTTCTATTGAACGGAGGCATTCCTCACTTTACCCCATATACCGGAAATGTCTCACAAAATGTGTGAATTTGATCCGATTTATTTATTTTTTATTACATATTGTTTATATTTTTTTCTTAATCAACCTAAAGGGGTGGGCAAGGTCGCCCCACCGCCCCTTTGGATCCGCGCTCGATCGGCTCACACATATTTCTCCTTCATGTCTCAAATTAAATTGTGAAGACATTTGATATAATGTCCCTCTTGAAAAATATTGGCAGAGATATCCCCGTTTTCGCCGACAATGTCGACAGCTGAATTAAGGCAATGGTATTAAAAACCGGCTGTTATCAATTAAACATATTGATATACAGTACCGGTAATGTGCGAATGTCCTGCCGCATAAGTCTGCCTGGAAATTAATTTGAACCCAGGCTTCTAACTTGACATATTGTCTAGAGGCGTTAGAAGTAAAATCATTTGTAGTAGGGAGTTAGGGCAGTCACAGAGAAAATTTCATCAATTCAGTAGACCTTGCAATTGAATTCAGACAAGAACCGAAATAGAGTAGACAGGATTAGCATGTTCTCAGTTTCGTTGTATAGTTTTTTTTCAATGACTTGAGAGATTCATCTATTGGTAGTGGTGCATTTTACTTGAAAATTTTCGAGGCGATGCGGACTGTTTAACAAATAATTTCCTAACTGGGTAACGATAGCCTAATCTCAAACCTTATCCCTACCCCTAACAAAGAATACAATCAATACAATACAATGGCAACAACCAATCAAGAAACACTTTTAATACAAAACATTCATAATTTTTGACACCGTTTTGTTTTTGGCAGTCATTTTGAACGAGCGAGACCCAAAATATTTACTGTTTCCACTTGATTTCATGTTCAGCGGACCATAAGGTTTCCAAAAATATTGCGTCGGAAAGTTGCGGAGGTGCCCGTTAGGTGCCTCTGGCCCATGGCCTAAAAGGACCACTCCAGATGGCACTTATCGAAATCTCCTGCCCAATTTGAAGCTATTAGTACTGATATTTCATTATATTGTTTTGAACCTTCTTAGGCATTAAGAAGGGACAGGGGTATCGATATAGACACGTAGATATGCAATTCATAAATTTGCTATAACAAGGAATGCTTAAATAGATATGAAAATGATATCAAGATGGTGCACAGCTTGTAAAGATCATTAATCATGAATAGATTTTCATTTCCGGTCTGGAAAAGTACGATTTTCTAACATATTTTTCACTAGTAAACATTTCATTCGATACTTGGTGCTTCCTAAGTACAATCCCTAAAACAAAATTGTCTAAAATTGTCTGAAGACGTATGATAAAATCATTTCAGGTCAAACTAGGACAAATGAATCAATTGTCTGTACACAATTACATTTTAAAATGGTTTAGTCAAGATTTAGGTCAAGGATCAAATTTCGTACATTTTTGACCTTTAATGACCTCAAAAAATCACGTGATTCTCAAAATCGGTATATCAACTAAACGACAATCTCTTTGCAAATAATTTGAGGGGTTGTTTGTTACTCTTGTGTTTCAAAATAAAAAGTAATAGCAGTTTTACTTTCCCCTACCCCTTAATTTTTTTTATTTTTCGGCACCCTGACTCTTGAGAGATACCCCGCTATACTTCCCCAACCACCCAAAGATACCCATATACCTGAATTTTTCTGTTTATAGACATGTTACGGAATCGAAAAAACATGGTGGCATTAATGACCATTCCAGGTGGCACTTGTTTCAATCTGAAGCCGGACTAAAAGGGAAAGTCTCGAAAGTTGAATTGAGGTGGTTAATGGGGATAACACTGAAAAATTGGTGTCTTAAGATGCAATTTAATGCACACTTCCATTTTGAAGTAAAATTTGTTTCTCAGTTTGCGGAAATGAAAATAGCATTTCCCAGGCTTATACGAAGAATCTTATAAGCAGTTGCTATCTGTTTTGTCATGTGTAGTCAAGTTTTCACTTCAAAATAAGTTCGCAAACTGCAAAGTGATCAGAAAGTTATCTAAAAACTACTTTGACCCGAAAATGTATTTTTTGGCCGAAAGACTATTTAAGCGGGCGAGCGCTACCATTGGTTGGCGCGCGGAGGTTACAGAAAAATTGGAAAACTCGCAACCCCTCAGATGTCCGAAAATTGCGTTTTCATGCTTATAGAGGATCTAAATATTTTTTTTTGTAGTTTTCCTCTGCAATAATTTGAAAAATCAGCAACATGGTAATTTATAAAAAAAAAATTACCACGTAAAATGTACCACTTCCATTAGATGAAATGGTCTTGAATCTTTCTGGATGAAATTTATACAACGGATTTGAAAATAGGTTAATCTTTCTCTATTGTGACTCTTGGCTCAATTCAAGATCCCCTGAACTGATGAAATTGTCCATATAGCTGCCCGAGCTCTTGATTTTAGATGATCTTACACCTAACATCTTTTGCATGATAAATGACAAAGTATTGCTCACCGAACCTGACGGGCCCCGCTCCTGCCCCCGTTTCGTACGTCTATTCTGGTGGGATAACAGTGGCGGAGCTGCCATATGGTCAGGGGGGCGGTCGCCCCCCTGACGGACCAAAATCGTCTGTCGGCGCCCTTTTTAGGTTTTAAACATACTTTACTCTTTCACCATTATTGGCAAAAGACATAATTTAATAGCGTTGATTTAAGGCCCAGCTAACAAAATGCTCAAAAAGCCAACAGTAACCGTACTATCTGCACTTTATTCTGATGAAAAGGGTCATCTTCTGTAATATAGGGATAGGTTTTGCCGAAATATATCTTCATGCTTAATACGCACTAAATGAATGCTGTCGCTGTGCTAAGTTGCTTCGACACCAAGCGTGATTATAAGCTTACAAAATACACAGACTGATATTAAATTCACCCTCCCGGCCAGTAAAAGATATTGCAAAGGGCGCAACAATATTGTAGCGCAAATAGCCCTCTTGATAATTGTCAACATAGACAATAAAAAAGTTTATAAAGATACCAAAATAGCTTCCACAACATTTTTCAAAATTATTTGAAGAGAACATTCAGGTTAAAATAAAATAAAACTGTTATCATAGTGGTAATGATTTAAGAGTTTTAATGAGCAGTTTCCATTTTGCTTTTCTGCAAGTGACCATTCTCATGATAAATGGCTGCTTCTGAGACTGTACGATAATCCCATGAAAGTGGTTATTTCTGTACTTTCGTGGTCTCAAAAGCCATAAAATTGCATCTAATAAGCCTGGTTTAGACTACTTTTATTTAGTATGAATTCGGTATAGCCAAGCAGACCTTTTGTCTTGGGCTATTTCTTGCAATGTACTTAATTAATGGCTATTTCAGAGTGGTCACATGATGTAAATTACGTCAATTAATGTTTCTTCGTGTACTTATCTTGATTTCCAGGTACCAAAAATGTACACCTAACGGTGATTAATTTCCATAACTTTTTGTAAGATTGCTTGCTATTTGGCTCTAGTAGGTTTAATCTTTATCTTCACAAAGTAGCCCATTATTACATTAAAATCTTAAATCGAGACCTGGCATTAACACAAAATATAATGACCGCCTTCATACTAGAATGTGAAAGAGAAGGATAGAAACATGGGCATCCACAGGTTGGGGCAAGGGGGAACTTGCCCTCCCATGGAAAATAAAAAACCTGAAGAAAACATAAAGAAAAAGACGAAGAAAAAATTAACAGCAATATTTCTTAACAGTTCACTCAGTGTTTTCCCTATTTATTTGCGGTAAAATAGGCTTTAGAAATTCCATTTCTCGAGACCTGAGAGGCATTTTGGGCCAAAATTTTCTTGCGCTCCGCGCCAACTCATGGTTTCGCGGAGCTTTCCCCCTAAAAGAATTTTGACCCTCCCCCCGGAATTTTCTTCTGCGGAGGCCCACGGACAGAAAATTTAAACATGTTTTAATAGAAAAACTTGCTGAGGAGAAATGGCAATGTCTTCTACCAGGTGCGGAAAATCTAATGGAAAGCCTGAAAAGCCATGACTTCTATCGTGCTGAGGCTCAGGGAAGTTACTCCTTCGAAGCGCCCCTGCAGACCATTTTCGCCCCCTCTGACCGAAATCCCTAGCTCCGCCACTGTGGGATAGCGAGTCTAAGCAATGGGCCCGTCCCATTTGATTTTTTTTTTTTGGCAAAAGTGTCCCTACATGTAATCTAGTGCCACATGTTGCTACCTTTGGAAGTAAAATTTGGAATTTGACAAATTTGCCTAAATTTGAGTTTAAAAGTGGCATCACTCAGGGTGTCTTTGGAAACAATCCCTCCACGTTGAAATTTTTTGAGAAATTGAGCATCCTTACATGTAAACTGGTGTCCAATATACTTTTTGAGGTCGAATTTGTTATTAAAGGTCTTATCTCTGATCTAAAGCAGAAACGGTTTTCGTGAGGGGGTATGGCCTAACGCCCCCCCCCCCCCCCTGCGTACGGATACTTAGGCTCCACCAGTAAACTTGCGACCTTAGAGAATAAGTACGTTTTCATTATCCTGCTCCATCTGTCACGTGTCTTTGCGTACACGTTTGTAAAGTATTCAATGAGCTGCTACCGTGAACAAATAACAGCTCCCGATGCACTGTACTTGAGTGTTACTAATAACAGAAGTTTAAAATTTCATAGTGAAGGAGCACCCCAATTTATCCCAGTTATGTGAATAATTATGCACAAGACGAGTGATATATTAAAACATAAAAAGGAATGAAGTCTATATCCGGCAAAGAAAAGGCGATATGCGATGAGCCCGTACAAATTAAAGACAGTCATTTTCTCGACACAATGCAGCTATTTCTCCTGAAAAGGAATCTCGCCTTGGAAATCCCCCCCCCCCCCCTCCATCACTCTATCGCTGTCTTTTCGGCTACGGGACTGAATTTAAAGGAATATTTTGAGCAACAGATAAACTACAAAATTTACGCTTTAAGAGCGATTTTACGTTACATGTTTACTGCTTCTGTATCAAGGTTGAAACACACCGCCAGGACAGTGTTCCTTCGGGGTGACCTTTTACGAGAATAAAAAAAATTGACATTCAATCCCAAATTGTATCCAATCTGCTATGTAAAACTGAAAGTCAGCAGATACAATCACTAGATACTTAAAATTGGGTATCCCCCATCCGGCCACGTTTATGGCATGATTCGACTCTCAAACCAGCGAGAAGCTTTAATAAAAAGCCTCAAATTTCATTAACAGTCAGCAACGTCCGAAATGCCTGAATTACAGACCTAAAATTTGTCTCATTTTTTATCACGCCATAATATGACAAACACAGGCTATCTTAAAACAAGTAAAAACAAAAGAAAAGCTCATAATACAAAACAGGGAGAAAGGATTACTATAACTGAAATTAACAATATAACTGATTTAGAAGAATTTTGTTTATCAAGAAGGAAATTCTACGGTTGTTTCTTAGAGTCAATACGATACGATTTAAGTTGTTTGGAAGGCTGTTCCATAATCTGTTTCCGTAGTTAAAAGAGAATTTTTAATGCTTAGTGCGATACCCATACACTCCAAAAACATTTGGGTAAAATGTTCAGCAACCGTTGGTCTCGGATGTGACAATTTTAACATTGGGTAATTTTTTCCAATAATTGGTCATCCAATTGGTGGGTTACCCATGAAAAGGAAATCAAACCACATAATTCCCCCTTAAATGCATAATTTTTTGCAAAGTTTTACCCAATTTCAGTATTGCCACATGCAGGGGCATCGATTTGGGGAGGGGGACATGCCCCCACTTTTTTGAGTGGAGGGGACACTAGCGTTTAAGTCCTCCCCCCCCCCCATTTTTTCTTTTTTGAAATTAAACCTAAAAGTTATAAGTACTACCAAAAAAAGACTATACATGTGGGTTGTGAAAGGTGTCCTCTACCGATTACGATCGACTAGCTTTCTGTATCAATAATTCCACATGTTTACTTTTCAAATCCCCCAAAATTTCATGCGCTCCGGGCGCTTGCAGTCTCATTGACGTTCTTTTTTCATTTGCATATCAAAATATACATTATTCATCGGTCTCTATGATTATGTCGAATGTTCGTGTGCATAGGACAGCGGGTGTGGCTATGAAGCAGTACAATATTTAGGAGTATGAAGAAGATGAATCGCCTCTACTATGTCTTAATGAAATCTGTGGTCTTTAGTGAATGACCAGCCTGGCAGGCTGAAATTGGCAAACAGTTTGAGGAAACTGAAAATGTTTCGGTGCACAGTCTGCATGCAAATGTTTTAGAGAAAATGCATCTATAAAAGTATCTAATGCAAATCTTCGACACGCTCACATCATTCATTTGTATAGCGATTCGACCATTTCGTATTTAGACCATTATCAGAGAAGTAACATCACGTTTGCTAGATAAGAAACTATAATCAAGAATTGGAGGTACACCTCCATTCTCTGTTTGTAGATAGCGTATGATGAGGTGTCGTTCGAAAAAAACATATTTTAATGTTTTTTGTATCAACAATCTTACACTGGTAGGTCTATACAACGGTGTCTTAGTAGCACCGTACGAGTGGGTACCATTCCCCACCCTTCGATCTGTGATTTTCCCGTAGTAGATTGAAGTGCGCTTTTGATCAAGTCATGGATTTGTTTTACCTTCTTTCCATTAAAAATTGTCCCTTACTACAGTTCTATTAGAACTTTGCACAAATCTTTGGCAAACTATAACAATTTTCGTTGTGATTCTAATTACTTATAGAGTACACCCGGTATTTAAATTGACCGTATAGTCCGTTGAAGTAATTACCCACACTCTCAAGATCCTGTTTTGAAAACTTTGAAGTTTCCTAGTAGCTCAAAATATTGAAACATTCAGCACCATTTTGCATCTGAGCCCCTTCTCTTAGGCACCCAGTGGCGTAGCTACAGGGGGCAGGCGGCTCTGAAAAATGAAGAATTCGGAAATTTGTTATTTGTGAAACCAGTCTGCTGTGTGGTTTTGACAACTCATGAAATTCCGAAATACCCCCATTAAAAACGCCGCCTTCTTCAATATTTGTCTCAAAGAAGCAAAATTTTCCGTGCGCTTCGCGCGCCACAAATTGCGATTCTTATGCAGAAGTGTTCGCTCATACCTTGAGTAAAATTTTTCGAGCCCTAAACTTTGTAAGTAAAAAAACGGAAATTTGCTATAAGTGACACCTGATCATCAAGTGACACCAGTAACTACAGTGATATTTTCATGAATTTTCTTTCACAAAATTCAAAATTTTCTCAGATATAAGCTCTTGACTCAAAAAAATTCGTCACAAAGCCTCATTTCGTAAGGGTTGGATAACATTATGTAGTAAAAACAATCTTTGGTCGTCGTTCAATCTCAGGTTTGCCAATAGGAAATGCAGATTCTTAAGTAATCCAAGTTTCAATTTTTTTACAGGAAACCCCAAATTCCAAACTTTTCTGCAATACAAGCTCCACATTTACAAATATTTGAAAAAATGGCAAAAATTTCAGCGCGCTTCGCGCGCCGCAAATTACGGCACTGGTACAGTGGTGTTCACACTAAAAAAATCGTAAATTCTAGATACTTGCCGACTCCTCCTTCTTCCCGAAAAATGTCTACCTACCCCGATGTACACACCTTACCAGGACAAGAGAAAAATTTGGCCAGATGCCCCCCCACACTTTGAAAACCGAATCGACGCCTCTGGCCACATGCGTGACCAGTGTTGGTGATTATTTTACCCAACTGTTTTAAAGGCATATTTTCATCATCCCAAACAGTTCCAATTCTCCCAACCTACTTACTTCTAGCCCCTCCCACATTTATCTAAAACTCATCTTTATCCAGACACAATCCTAGTTTATTGCTTCATGGCTTGTCCCAGTGGCCATACAAGTCCATAATGTGTAATCAAGACACTCTCAGTGTCCATGCTGTGTAATTTAGCAATGATGCATTGTTTGAATGTGATGCCAATCAAAGACCTGTACCAATTGAGAGTTTTGATGTATGTATACTGAAACTGTAGTTTAGGGTGACGAATGACTGCCTTTAAGAGTATATGGAACGGAGAAGAGATATTCTCGTATACATAGGCGTAGGAAGCGGGGAGGGGGGCTCCCCCAGTGGAAAATGAGGGGGCGGAAGCAAACTTCCACCCCTCCCCACTTTCCGGGTCTGAACAACCCTTTTTTGATCTTCTAAAATCTCAAAAAGAAACAAAATTTTCAGCGCGCTTCGCGCGAAGCAAAATGCAATATAGAATGCATAACGTAGTTCTCGTTCGTAAATCAGTTTGATTAACTTTTCCGAGATCTGGAAATGACGAAATCGGGTTTGTACCATATGTGATACCACACCATCAAGAGACACCGGCAGTTATATAAACTATGTAAAGTGTCTTCCATAGAATTCAAAATTTTCTTCAATGAAAGCTCTTGATTTTGAAAAATTTTGTCTAAGAAGGACACTAAAGTTTGGTTCACTTTGAAATGTCATGGGAGAGAGTCAGTTCGTAGACCTTAGATAACATTATGTAGCAACAACGATTCAGTCGTCATGCAATCATCCTCAGATTTGCCACCAATATATGAAGGAAGTGCAAATTCTCCTGTTATCCCCCAACTCTTTAAATTTCTTTTCATGAAGCCCAGAATCCAAAACTTTCTGCAGTAAAAGCTCCATATCTACATTCATTTGTTTCAAGGGGAAAAAGTATCGACGCGCTTCGCGCGCCGCAATATACGTCCCTGACACACTTGAAGGAAGAAACGGAAAACTTAGCTACTACTTACAAACATGCAATTTTCGGCTATCTGAGGGGTCGCGATTTTTCCAATTTTCTGTACGCTCCTCACCAACTGAAGATAGTCTTTCGAGCAGGACTTCATTTTCCAGGCAGGGAACCATTCGCCTAGCGTACTCAAATACTCAGATATATGATAATAGGAAACGCAGATCCTTCGATAGTCCCCCAAACTGCCAAATATTCAAATTTCCTCACAGGAAACCCTGAATCTAAACTATTTTTTGCAATACAAGCTCCATATTTACAAATGTATAAAAGGACCCAAATTTTCTGCGCGCTCCGTTCGCCGCAAATTACGTTCCCAAGACAGTAGTTTTTCACACTTATAAAAAAATCAGATTTAAAAAAGGAAATTCTTGCTCGTAGAAAAAAACGAAAAAATTTAGCTCAATGGGGTAGGGTGAGGTGCGTGGTCCAAAATTTTTCGGCCCCTCCCCCACTTTCATTTTGCTTCCTACGCCACTGCTCGTATATATGCAAACGAAGTGTTAAGATATACCGGTATAGCCGCTATGAACAACTATTCTTTAAAATTTGTTGTAGAAGATTGTTACTTTACCAGGAAATGAAGCTTTGGAATTTCATAAATGTGAGCACAGTCTATTTTAAGTTCCACAGAAGTTATAATGGGGGAGGTGTTACGAACAGTTGCACGCTCATATTTTTATGATCATGATCCTGCCAAGTTTGACCTTCATCGAACTAACGGTTTAGAATGAGTTCTTGGTACATTCTTTTGCAAAAATTAGGGAAAATTGCACTTTTGTAATATAAGTTTGTCCTTTGGTAATACCAGGGAGCTGTTATTTACCCAAATAATAGCTCCTTGATAATACAATCTTACCCTTAAAAGACCAGTCCGGAACCAAATTTATTTTTATATCATAATGTTAAAAGAAGAACATATTCTAAGCACTTTAGTGATATTGTTACTATTTCCCACTTTCTGTTTACGAGATTAAGAAACTGAATGTTGTACGTTACACATTCTACATAGAATCATCTTGAAGCGAGTAGGCGTGATGTGGATTCACATTGTTGGCCAATGTTCTTCTTTCTTTTATTTTCTTCTTTTTTATAATTTACCATTAAGTTTATTCAACCAAACTCTGATATACCGATGCCTTAAGTGCATCCTGATCAAAGGAATTTTTAAAACTTAGACCTATATAACTTTAGGGCAAAACAGCAACTCTTTTCAACTCAACGTCAATAATAGGATTGGAAATAACAAAAAACATTGGCCGACAATGAGAATCCACGATGTATCACACCTGCTTGCTTCAAGTTCACTTTTTTATATGTGTCAATTTCATTTGCTACTATCTCGAGAGCCGATCCGACCGAGGAAATGAATAAGAATTTCGCCAGAAATGTTCCCCTTTAACATATCAAACATAAATTTGATTCCGGCCTATTCTTTTAACAGCTGAAAGGTATTTCTTAAAAAAAAAGATGTCCAGTGATTCTATTTTTTGCAAATGCTGACCAAAAGTCCAATTCCTAAATTTGTTCAATGACACAGGCTTAAGAGCTAGTTAGGTAGGCTGCAAACTCTCCATATTTGAACGTCAGCTGACTTCAAGTTTAGGATGAGATATACAAGTTGTATACACAAATTAGTCAAGCAATGCTTGGACTGACTAATCACGTTAGTCAACAACACTGGCTTATATAGTTGACGGAACTGAATTAGTTTCTAACAAATATTAAGCCGCCTTCTTAATTCGTAACACCATATTTTTCACACAGACCCCTTCCCAACCACCACACAAACACGTACACACGCACACACACGCTAGGAAAGCCACACACATCTTCAAATAAATTTCTGATGTAGGTGAAGTATACAGTATAGGCTAACGTATGTCGTTATCGTACATTCAGGGACAATGGGTAACATGTGCTATGGACAAAGGGCTTAACATAATCATAACCTTTCCTTCAAAACGTTGTTTTCGACACTCTTCGCATTAGTGCATAGAGGGAAAGGGGACACAGGGCCATGATCGCTATTTGTTCACTATCAATGCAGACATGGCGTTCACAAGCGCACGGGAGCATCTCAGTTTGTTTGGCAGAGACTTCTATTCCCGAAAATGTCATCCTGCCCGAAAGTCAGCTGAGCGCCACCATCAGTTACATGGGTGCAAACAGAAAATTTTGAAAGACTGACCGCATATAGCTGGAAATAAAATTTCCAAACCTTGTAATTAGGATCTAGTCATGCAGTCCCTGTTGTGAGCTTTCGCTTTGCAATAAAATGTCCAAAATAAATGAGACAGTGATCATGAGAAGGGTAAAAGTTGAGGGGACAACCATCCACTCTTAGTTTTTTTTTGCTTGGATGGGCCCATATTTTTTATTCTTTTCATGATTGAACCATGCAAATTCATGTTATCATTGAATAATAATCCTTAATTTTGACAGCAAAAAAAACAACAAATATGATTTGAAAGCCTATAAATCTGTGCTGTTAACAGGTTAATCTGTTCGTCGTAGTTTGTAATATCATAAAAATCAAACTTAAAGATGAAGTGTCGTCATGAAACAGAATCTTCAAAACACAACCCTTCGGTAACCTTTTCAGGGATTACGTCACGACCACCTGACTTCGTAATTAATATCTGAAAGATTCATATTTTAGATACTAATTATGAAGTCACGTAGTCGTGACGTAATCCGTGAAAAGGTGACCGAAGGCTTGCGTTTTCAGAATTTGTTTCATGACGACACTCCATCTTTAAGTAGCCAACATCCCCAACTCCCTTCCCTTAGCCGACAGCCTCCGAGCCAGGTAGGGGACTTGGTCTGTGCAAAAATAACTCGGAGAGCTGGAAAAGTGGTGACTGCCCAGAACACTATCTAAGGGGAGCGCTACCATCAGTTGTCGCGGAGCGCACAGACAATTTTAAAGAGTTGGATCTCCCAGATGGACAGAAATGGTATTTTCCAGGCTAACTAAGCAGCCGTTAGTTTAAACGTTCGTCTGCAGCAAAAGTTTCACCTTAATCATAATAAAATATAAGCAAATTGCAAAGTGATAAAAAAATTACCAGATAAAATTTGCTACTACCAATGGATAAAATGTTGTGTGTCTTTTCGAGAAAAAAACAAAACAAATTGGCCTATATGCAACCGAATTGGAAATATATATAGTTTACGTAAACATTTGTGACTCGCGACGGGCTTTTGCAGGATTCGACGTCCACTGAATTGACGGAACTGTTTACATGGCGGCTGGAACTTCCGACTAGCGGCCGGCCCCGGAATCATTAAAGGACCATTCCTCTCACCCAAAACTACAATTCTTGTAGGGGAGTACCAAAATTCTCAATTGGCTCAGCTCTTTGATTGACAGCTTATTCAAACGATGCATATATACCAAAGGTTACATTACGCAGCATGAGCTGTACTGAGAGTGTTTTGATTTTACACATTGAACTTTTTGTACTCACCCTGAAGCAATAAACCTGAAATGTGTCTGGATGAGGAGGAATTCAGACAATTGTGGGAGGGGCTTCAGTAAGAAGGTTAGGAGAATTGGTACTGTTTTGGATTAGGGAATTGGGCCTTTAAAATTGAGGAGGGGGCGCAAAGTTAGGGCAAGAGAAATCGTTTAAAACGGAAAAAATTCGAGTGGAGTACCAAACCGAGCCCTAAATCCACGTTCCGGCGGATGTGGTCCAGGGATAAAATCCCCGGAAACTCTGAGGTTTTAACATATCTCTGGATGAAAAGTTTTGTTTCAGAATCGGTATTTATTTTTTCGAACGGTTAACCCAACTCTAATTGATCTAAACATTGGGGTTGGGTCAAGGACAAAATCTGGGGATGCTCTCATACACTTGCACCCCCCCCCCCCGGTAGCGTCACCACTAGAGTTTAGAAATGATTTGCTATCGTACATTGAGGTTTTCAAATGATATTTCGAGCAGACTTATAGAAATCAACTCCCTTGCGGTATTAGTATGTGTTATTGCAAAATAACTTACCAGTTTTAACACCGGTACCCGAATTCGGTAGTTGGGACAGGGTAAATGGCAAACTTTGCATGCACTGCATACAAAGACCATCCTTCCTAAAACATATCCTTCCTAAAAATGCTCTCCTTTCACTATATCTAACTTGATCTTATCCCCATTCTTCTAACTGTATGGTGTGGCTAAATTCTTTTTTCTAAAAGTCCCCACGACTCTCTGGCGAAGAGCCAAGGGGCGAAACCCAAACGATTACTCCCGGAGGAGTTCTGCTCCCTTAAGGAGCTTAACGTCCCAAATGGACAAGTACGCCCTCCAAAGGGCAAACACTGAGTGGTCCTGCTCTAGACTGGCTGAATAGAACAGAAGCCACAACCCGGATGGCTAAATAATACTTCAATGGATAAGTTAAGCGTTCTGCAAAAAAGAGTCAGATGTATTTCTAGTACTGCCCCACGTGATCATACAAACGTATAATTTACGTCACTGAACTTGCTAACATCAAAGCACTGCAACATTCACTAAGCGTTTCGTTAATAACTACCTTCCTTTGGAATTTTCTCTTAAAACAGTCATTGTTCACAACTACAATACTCGACAAAACAGACGCCTTCGTCTTCCAGATAACCTGAGGAGGTTCTCTAAGACCGGTTTTTGTTTTCGTGCCATCAACGTTTGGAATTCCTTACCCGAAAGTCTAATAATCAAGGAGTTGTGAGGGCCCTGACAACTCCTTGTAAGAACTAAGCGCTCTGTATCCTCCGTTAGATATAACTTAAGCAGATTTCTTATCAGTTAATATTAACTTATAATTCTAATTGCTCGTTCTTTACTTCAACTGAACAGGAACCCTTTAGCTATTCACTTTGAATCTTACTCCTTGAAGAGGTGGGGGAGGGTTGGGTTAAGTAATGTGTGGGAGGGTAGGGTGGACCGGTGAGGTAGGCTATGTGAAACAAGGATGACGTAGGAAGGGTGATTACCAGGGAGGTCAAGATTGTGAAATCGTACCATAGGCGGCGGAAGATGTTTTTTTAATGGGGGGGGGGGGGCACAAGTTTTCGGCAGCCGACATAATGGTGACGCAGTAAGGCGTCCGGTTTTGCGCGAAACACAAAACCCCATCGGCATGGGGTCCAGGGGCCCGCTTAAGCCACTGGTGGGGTTCAGGGGCAAAGCCCTGGTAGGAGTCCAGGGCAGTGGCATAGCTAGGATTTTTTATGGTGGGGCTTATGGGGAGCTGGATACTTCTTTAGGGGGTGGCTGGAGTATACTATCTAAGCGTAGTGCCATCATCAGTTGGCGCGGAACGTAAAAAGAAAATTTTGGATTTTAAAACCTCCCAGGTGGCTGGAAATGGCATTTGCCATGTTTAATTGTCTTTAATTCTGGTGAGAAAAATTTTTGATTTTTCTAAGATTAAAACACACTTTTGAGATACTGATTAGCTCAGTTTATTACTCCACTGGACTATGTATATCCTAGGATTGCAAATCCGGAATCCTGCTGAATGTGGCGGAGGGGAGCATTTCAGTTTTGGGGCAGAAGATTTTTGCCCGAAAAATGGAATTCTGCCCTTAAAACAGTCAAAGCGAAGCGCCACCACAGGTTGGCGCGGATAGTCCAGAAAATTTGAAAATTCGTACCTCTCAGACAGTCGAAATGACATTTCCCAGGCTTGTAAAGGGGATCCAGGCAGTCGCTTTTTTGAGTTTCAATGGCAGATAAAGGCACGTTCGTTCCACATTAAAATTCAACCAGAAAGACTATGCGGAGTGCCACCACTGGTTGGCGCGAAGCGTACAAAACATTTTTATATATCCGACCCCTCAGACAGTTGAAAATGGCATGTAAGTATCTAAGCAGTCGCTATTTTGAGTTTCCTTTTGTAAAAAAGGTTTACTTGAAACTTAAATCCTGCTATGAAGCGGTCAAAGTGGAGCACCACCGTAAGTTGGGGCGAAACGTAGGCTACAGGAAATTTTGAAAAAAATCTGACCCTTCAGACAGTCAAAAATGTTATTTCCTATGCTTATAGGGGGTCTTAGAAGTCGCTTATTCGAGGTTCTGTTTGCACAAAAAATGTGCAATTGAAACTTAAATTCTGCTAAGAAGACTATCTGCGAGGAGCTTCACCACTGGTTGGCGCGAAGCGAACAGAAAATTTTGAAAAATCGTCCCCCCCCCCCCCGAGACAGTCGAAAATGACATTTCCCAGGCTATAGCGGGATCTAAGCAGTCGCTATTTGATCAAAAAATTACCAGATAAAATGTATCACTACCAATCGATGAAATGTTCCCGCATTTTTCAGGGGAAACTACAAAACGGAACTGAAAACATGCTAATGAATTTTACTCTATTGCGACTCTTGGCTAAATTCAATATAAATTTGAAAAAAAATTGTGCGCCTGAACTTCCGACTATATATAATTTTACTTTCGAAAGTAGTAGGCCTATGAGGATCTTATAGCAGTCACTATTTTGTTCAGATGAATCAGATAAAATGTACCACTACCATTGGATGAAATGAAGTAGATGAGTTTTCTTCTACTAGTAACACTTATTGACAGATTTGTCACGTTACAAGGTGTGTTGAAATGAATTTTCAAGCAGACTTACGGGAAGACATTCTCTCTACCCTGCATCATTAAAGTATCGAAAAACAAATTACCCGATTTTCATAACCATTGCCAGTGTTTGCCTCTAGAGCACTATACATGGCAATCTTTTGGGCACCTGCTGAACACTCTCTGTCTATCCGTTGAATTAATTTGGCAATTGAAAACGTCCCAGTATTTTGTTAACCTTTGCCCTAATATTTGACCATTTCGGGCATTTTTTTTTTTGCAAGACTACAGTGTGAAGTTGTGATGATGAATACCTTTCTATCACATTCTACCCAAAGGGTTCGCAGATCTTTTCTAATTTCCATGAAAATTGTACTTTAAATATAATAGCGTCTTTTGTTTTTTGGCAAAGATTTGAAGCTATTAAAATAATCGGCCTTTTCGGGTATTGTGTAACACAAGATTTAAAAAGTCTCAAGAATAATTGTTCCTTTTAAGTCAATTGTTTCTTTTAAGTCACAGACTTCCCAAATGTGTCGCGATTTTTTTATCTCTTTAATTTTTCGTAACTATGTTACCCTTACTACGATACTTTTCCTTTTGCGGGCAAATGCTTGAAAGAATGTGTTGTGATTATCTGTGACGGAACGGTCACGAATAATAGTTTTTTGAGTTTCTCGAAGGTGTGGCGTCTTTTTGGAATCTTGACATGGCTTTCATGAAAATTGTATTGCGATTATATGACGTTTCTTTCCCTTTTCCCGGTATATCGTTTTGAGATTTCGGCCGTATTAAGGAATTTTCTGAAAAACCATCCCATTTTTTCAAAATTAAAAGGCTGTCCGAATTATTTCCAAATTCCTGCCCGGGTTTAGATTTTGCGGAAATTTGGGGCAGTCTTCCCCTGTCCCGTCTCGTACGCCACTGGGTACGTCCACTTCACCCAAGAGCTAAGTGAGGTTTTGTGAGGTAATATTGGTAAGGCAGTAAGGTTGCGACCCTTGAGACTGCATTGACCAAACATGGGTTTGGTGGTTGCACTGGCCAATAACTGGCAGCAATGGCCGTGCAAATTCCTTCCAACCATAATAGACCCAAATATTCTACCCACCACACCAAGTATGATTATGGAACGATTTTGTGCATCCCCAGTTATTGAAAAAAATCCCTACAGGAGGTAGAAACATGTCAGATGCTTGGAGCACACTTTAATCCACACCAAGGTAGCCAATTTCAGCCACTCCAAATCTGTTAAAAATTATCCATCCAGAAACCCGACGAGTAAAAAGTCAAAAGATTCCGAAGATATGAAGTTTGTCACAGTCTACCTGAATTTATTCCGACATTCAGAGTGGGGCACAATTGCAGAATACCCTGCAATTGTTTGAAGGGCGAAAATAAAGTTTCCTACAGGTTATCGTTAATGTGGGGGTCCAGGGGGCGAAGCCTCGGGAAGCTTTGCAATTTTTGCACTCTGAAAAGTAATATTGGAGCCAAAGAGTAGCCGAAATGTAATAAAAGCAATTTAAATTTGTTTAGTTACTTTTGAAAAAATTATTTTGCAACATTCGGTTATTGTGGGGGGGGGGGGGTATGCCTCCAAAATCTCATAAAAAATTATTGGGGGGCAGGCCCCTTGCCCCACCACTTCCGCCGCCTATGCGTACAGCCTATTTATGATTGAATGCGTTTTCTTTTCCCTTTGATATCACCTTTCCTCACGCACTTTCTCAGTTTGAAGTATCTTAGTTCTGTCTTTTTGCTCTCTTTTTGTTGGAAGCACCCTACACGACAAAACCCTACGGTGCTTCCCTTCACAATATATCAAGTTGATATATCCTGTAACATTCTACTTTTACTTCTGTGCATTGTATCAATTACTATCAAATATTGTTGAAAAAAAAACAAATGAAATGAATTTTACTTGACACCCTACCGACTGTCCGTGCGATCTGGTAATTTTCCATGAAAAATTTCACTTTGAGCATCACATTATTTTCATTTTTCTGGCATAGATTTGAAAAGTCTGGATATTCTCACATTATACAGCCATTGTGTTGCGCAAGATTTATAAACAGGCTTTCCAAGTGTAGCCCGAATTTGGAATCTTAAGTTTGTGATTTTTTGACAATGTTTTCCTGTATATCATTAATTTTTAATTTTTCGGATAAATGTTTAAAAGAATTCTTATATATGACCATTTAGGGAATATTGCATTGAGGATTATGAAATGAATCGAAGCTCAGCCTTCACGTTCGAAGCTGTGACGGATGAGAAAGAAAGAAAGAAAGAAAGAAAGAAAGAAAGAAAGAAAGAAAGAAAGAAAGAAAGAAAGAAAGAAAGAAAGAAAGAAAGAAAGAAAGAAAGAAAGAAAGAAAGAAAGAAAGAAAGAAAGAAAGAAAGAAAGAAAGAAAGAAAGAAAGAAAGAAAGAAAGAAAGAAAGAAAGAAAGAAAGAAAGAAAGAAAGAAAGAAAGAAAGAAAGAAAGAAAGAAAGAAAGAAAGAAAGAAAGAAAGAAAGAAAGAAAGAAAGAAAGAAAGAAAGAAAGAAAGAAAGAAAGAAAGAAAGAAAGAAAGAAAGAAAGAAAGAAAGAAAGAAAGAAAGAAAGAAAGAAAGAAAGAAAGAAAGAAAGAAAGAAAGAAAGAAAGAAAGAAAGAAAGAAAGAAAGAAAGAAAGAAAGAAAGAAAGAAAGAAATCTTTTTATTCAGTGCTTAATTCGCTCTAGTTCCACACCGTCGAACCTGACCCCCATCTCTATCCACTCCCTGGTCTGGATCAGATACTTCAACATGCACAACCCTCTCGGCCGATTTATAACTTATAAGGGAGAGTTACGTAAGTGCAGGTGAGAGGTGCACTGTGGAAAAGGCTCAGAGCAGGCAATCGTCGGCCTCACAACCGTCCCTGCTCAAAGAAAGAACTTGCTGGTCTTCCAGCTCCCTGCTCAGAGGTAGTACTTTCATGGAGCAACTTCGGCCCCGTGCAGTCTACTGTACAAAGATCGCGTTTTGGGATTTTGCATACCCTTAGCACGGTGACCTCAAATATGTTCTGCTATTGTTATTGGTCACTCCACTAACACTGTAGGGATGATGAGGGCTGCAAATGTTCCATTTAAGGAAAGATAACTAAGTTCCATCACTTCAAAAATTATTGAGGAAAGAATTTTTCCAGTATACCTACTTCGTTTCATTTCCTGCATTCATTTTTTTTTTCTCTTGTGTTTTGAAAGGCAGCAGTTATTGCAGCCGGATTCTCCGTTGAATACTCAAGAACAGGATGAAACATATCATACAAACTTATAGAATCGTTTCGTTCAAGAAAAAATTCTTTTGCATTGTTTTAGATGGAAAGTATGGTCGCTCTACCACTTAATGACCTAACAAATGACTTTGAAAATCGAAGCTGGATGAGCACGAAGTATTCAACCAATTTTTCTTTTTCATCTCCCCAATTTTTTTTCATCTCCCCTTGTAATAATGAACTACATCTGTATGACGTCAGAAGTGTCATTTGCCTGAAGGCTGTTTGTAGAATTACACACTAGCCTATATGCGTATGCGTTGTGTGTAGATATGTACTTACACCGTTAGCTGTACTGCTGTACATCTTACTGTGAATATAGCGCGGTTATGTACACAGTTGTGTAGCTCAGATATAGATGACAGTAGCTAGGCGCGTAGAGTACATATACGTAGGCTAGTCACACATATAGGCAACTACACGAACGTATACGTACGTACATGCTTCGCTCTCATCATACTACCTATACAGAATGCCATGGCGAACGAAGATAGCGAAGACCATGGTAAGTTTTGCAATTTGCTAATCATATCATTTGTTCAATTTGATTTGCATCAGCTCTTGTTATCTTTTAGAAGTGTCAAGGTTTACACTTTACGAAAAGGGATCATTTGGAATCATCAAAATTTATTATAACAGTAAGATTGTTGCTCATTGGCATAGGCTAGGCTACCCTGCTTAGCCTTGCCCATGCTATCCAATGCACTAGGCCCATTGAAGCTCGTCAGTCCCGAAAGACCGTTAAAATACATTGGCCTAACGAAGCCATCCCCTAACTGTGTTAACACAACAAGCTAACATAACAATAAAAGAGTTAACGTTAGGCCTTGACTAATTCATAAAAAACACAAGATAGGACGGTACAACTATAGAATGCATGGGCACTTTTCAACTAGGGCCTACACCTTGCATAATGCAAGGTAACAATAACATGTAGGGTAGGCCTAATATAACTTACATTAGGTAAGGCCTAGCCTAGGCTAGGCATGATCATAAGGCAAGCCATTGCCCAAAGTTCTACTTTGCATCCCCGCATCCACTCAGTCAGGGGAAGCTTGTTAGGGCTATGAACTTAGTATGTAACTATCTTGTTTCCATTTGTACACTGCTTTCATAACAAGTGTATACAATACTCTCATGCCTCATCATTAAACATTAAATTAAAAATTGAAATGGTCCAAAAGCAAGTTTTTCTTCAAATGCTGCACCATGCACAACATTACTGGCCATAAGTGGTTGCTTTTGTTTTCTACAAGAAGCAAATTATTGAATTAGCTGATAATGTAAAGGATCAAAGTTATAAGAGGTGATACTTTAAGGCTGTGAATTTTAAGGCATATTTAATGGCACATCATCATTCTTCTCAAGTCACTGTGAGGAGTGCATTTTTGCAACCCCTTGATAAGGAATAGGGAGGGTAAGTGTATCAAAGTTTGATAAACCAACAAATCTGCTGCACTCCAGGTATTAATCATTTCTGGGCTATTTTCACAGAATAGTGAAACTGGTAAATTCCATTGCCCCCTTCCAGTGACAACCACACTAGACGTTTTCTTTCAAAAAAGAAATCGTCCCACCACTTTAGAATCATCTGTGTACCTTCTGGAAGCTTTCAAGATATTGTGCAATGAGACCCTAACTATTAGAGAACATGTTGGGCAAATGCGCATTATAGCCTGTTGCGACAAATGCTTTCAGAAAAGACGTGCTACTGTCCCCCAAATTCACAAAAGGTAATAAACGTATCCTTTTTTGGTATGAAATGAGAAACTTGAATGTGTGTTCTTCCAGGCATTTCTGATTGGCGGTTATTTTTATTTTTAGAAAAGGAAGACTGACAACTCATTGGAGGTATTCACATTGTAAATTGTAAAGGCTGATTCATGGTCAGTAACAAATGTAAGATAACCAAAATTCCTATGATATGGTTGGCCCCATTACCTTGAATAGCACAACCCAGTCAACTTACAGGAGAAGACAATAAACAGGTTCTGCAGCCAGGGATGTAGCTACAGTGTGTGGTGCAGGCGCTTAGCCAGGATTGTGTCATGGGGGGATTTGGGGCAAATGAGGGTTAAGTCTGAGGATAGGGAGACAAAAAGGTTATTTTAGGTTATTTTTGCACTGCAAGGTTGGGTCCATGGGGGGGGGGGGGGTTCCGACCTCCAAATTCCCACCTAGCACTCCAGGAAAATACACCTTTCCCCACCCACCACAAATATGCCTAATGAGACCTGGAAATAGCCCCAGATTTACTCACTTGAAGTAAAATGAGGTGCAAATGAAAAAATTTTGTAATGCGAAAAATGGGGCAGATTCCATTGGGTAGGGTGAGATACTTTACCCAGAACAGACAATTACCTTGCACTCAAGTTTGGCTAGCTACATCCCTCTTTGCAGCAAACAGCTTCAAGAGACCAATCATCAAGCACATTTCCCGCAAAAAGCTTGTTGATTTAGAGAATATCTTAGTAAAGAGCTGAGATCTCATTGTGTTGATAAGTTAGTTACATAGAGTTTTACAGCCCAGTTTCCAATCTATTGGTTCAAGTCGAGCCGGCCACAGCCTTTTTTCCTCTCACTGGCTTTTTTTCCCTATTCCATTGCTTATGCAGAGCATCAGGCACAAAGGCGGTGGGTTCCTTTTTTACAACCTGTCGTATTACTCCACTGGGAATAGAACCCCGCCCTTCTGTGTGAGAGGCAGATGCTCTTACAGATGATGTCGATAAGGAAAAAATAATTAAAATTTGTGAAAAAAGAAAAGATATGTCTGCAAATCCTTTTTTTTTCTTTTTTTTTTGTGGGGGGGGGGCTTGTGGGATTTCAAAAATAATCTTTTACCTTAACTTTCCACCAAATGATCTCTTCACCCAACTCTCCTAAAATACCCACAAATATATCATGTAGTAGCTATTTTCATACACGCTTGCTGTAAATTCAAGCAACAATAAGCATTAGGACTACAGATCGCCTTGCTTTGCTTAGAGTTACTGTATGGTATATCTAAAATATAGACCAATATTCTGGATATCAACTATGTACATATGTGTTAGTATTTTAGTTAACTACAGCAGAATCAACTGACCTCTGCCTAGTACTCGGTCTCACACTTCAAATATTATTCTACAAATATTAAGGAAGATGGTACTGTTCGTGTTCAAATTCAAGGAACTGTGAAGTCTGCTGCCTGGCATTAAGATTTCATTTTTCCAGCCCCTAGGATGTTAAAATTTTCTCTTTACTGCAGCAGCATTTTGTTTCATTCAACTTCTGTAGAAGAATATTCTGAAAACGTTTCATTATTATTGATAAATTTGAGGGACCTTACAAAGGCTTGCAGTCCGTTTGAATTTCACATAACAGTAGAATTGCTCTAAAGCAAATTAACTGGTGAAAGTTTGTAATGTACACACTTGCAGTCAAATATGAGTTAGAAATACTTCAATATGCTCATGAACTTCCATGTTCACATTCTGTCATGACGCCGTATATGCACAGCAGTCAGCAGTCCCGCCATGTTCCTAAACATCATCACCCAGTCCATTTAACTATTTCACTGTACACAAGCATACAATGGGTTTAGAAAGGAAAATTGACAGGCTTCGATTTTCAGTAAAATTTATGGTTGTCCTTCGGGCAACCATTTCACTAGTTTTGGTTGTCCAAAATGAAATTTGGTTGTCCGGAACACTTTGCACACAATTACAAAACAGTAATTGTGTTAATGTATTATTGGTCTTGAAGAATAAAAAGCTAGGATGTTTGAGAGACAGAAACACTTCAAGTTTGAAACATGGTAGGCCTAGACGAAAAAAAGTTGAATGAGTTCATCAGTCAGCTTTATAATTTTTCAGTCTGAGAGGAAAATGGTTGTCCATCAGACAGCCAACCTTTAACTTTTGGTTGTCCAAATGAAATTTTAGTTGTCCCGGACAATCAGACAACCATGAAAATGGAGCCCTGATTGAGGTGCTGGAACAAAAGGTTATTGTCTCTTTCAAATGGTAGGCCTACTCTCTTTAAGTTTGTGGATTGTGTAGAGGCTAGTTTTTAATGAACTGACTCTTAAAAATTTTTGAAATGGCAAACTTCTATACCTGGCATGTACTGTGTGAGCCAGGCACCTTAAAGGGCCAATCCTCTCACTCCAAACTACACTTCTTGTAGGGGGGTACAGAAACTTCCCATTGGCCCAGATTTTTGATTGACTGTTAATTCAAACAATGCAGATTACCAAAGCTTATATTAAACAGCATGAACTGTACTGAGAATGTTTTGGTTATAGACAAAGAGTTTTTCTATACTCACCCAGAAGCTAAAAAATGAGATTGTGACTGGATAAGGGTGAATTTCAGACAATTGTGGAAGGGGCTTAAGTAAGAAGGTTAGGAGAATTGGTACTGTTTGGGGTGAGAGACTGGGCCTTTAATCTTTGGGATGTACAATAACTCTCAAACAATTTAGAATTTTGACCTGAGACTTTAAATGTGTTTTGTCAACTACTTGACAATTTCCTGGGGAATTTTTGGGGGTAAAATCTTAGTCAGCACCAACTTTGTGTTTTCTTTTTTTGGTTGGGGGTGGGGGAGAAGGAGTTGGCCAAGAACAACTCCAAAACTATTCTACTATAGCTATGGGTCTGAAACATCTTGACCTTGTTAAAAACTATGTTTCCTATTAAGCTGAAAGAGTATTCCTCATATCCCTGAGGAAGTTGTGGCCAGTATGTGGTATCAGACTAAATATTTTTTTTAATACAACAAGAACACACCATAATTAATTGACATCTTTATCTTTCATTACCCAATTTCTAAGATTTGTTTAATTTGTTATACATTATTAATGTTTTATATGTGGGAAAATAATTCTGCTGCAATTTGCTATTACCACTTGAAAGCTTATTCCATTTGTATACATGTGTGTGCACAGTTTTTCTTTTACACCTTATGTGGAAGAAACAGGTGGAAGGAACCTGTTTCTTCCCTTTGAAAATTCATGTTTTTTCTTTCATTTTCTCTACTTGCATACCTTGCTGAATAATATTGCAATGTTTGTAAACATGATGAATGAAGAAAGGATTGATGAAATTTTCTTCATATGACTTTTAAAATCTATAGAGGTGGTCAGAGGTCACCAAAGGCAAAAACCAAAACTTGAAAAAATTACTATATTTTAAAGGCCCAATTCTCTCATCCCAAACAGTACCAATTCTCCTAACCTTCTTACTTAAAAGCCCCTCCCATAATTGTCTGAAATTCCTCCTCATCCAGACACAATGCAGGTTTATTGCTTCAGAGTGAGTATAAACAGCTTAATGTGTATAATCAAAACACTCTCAGTACAGTTCATGAGCTTTGTAATGCAACATTTGGTAATCTACATTGTTTGAACAAGCTGTCAGTCAAAGAGCTGAGCCAATTGAGAATTTTGGTACTCCTGTTCAAGAATTTTAGTTTAGGATGAGAGGAATGGTCTTTAAGACAGACATGAAAAAGGGATACTTGCCTCCCTTAAATATACCTGTATGGAATTTTGGTATATGAAAAAGAACCATCTTGTGGTTTTGTTGGGGGTTAAAGGTCATCTCTGGTCAACGAGGTTATAGCCTTGTAAATAAACAGTGGGTTGTATGGTGTCTGTTCAGTGACTAAAGAAAGGATATGTCTAGTGTTTGCACGGGTAACCCGGGTACCCGGGTACCCGCCCGCCATCGTACTACCCGGGTCCAAATCTACTACCCGAATCTTAAAAAAGAAAATGCATGCAAAAAGGATCACCCCATTTACGCCATTGCCCACGGTAATGGACTAAAATATTTTGCCAGTTTGGTAAACATTCTCCGAGACTGAGAATGAAGAGAGCCCGTAGAAATTGTGTGTAAGTTTGAAAGTTGTCTGTACTTTGTTTCTGAAGTTGAAATTTTTATCAGCGTGCGGCCCGATCGCGCTATCGTCACGTAGTGGATTGCTTCTCACACATCTCATGTATATCGCTTATAAACTTACATGCAAGCAAGTATCTGACGGCCGATTCAAAATCACATCGTACTGTTTCACACAGACATAGCAAGACATACCTCTACTGTATCACCCCCGCCCAGCTTGCAAAAACACTAGTGCCCGTAACGTTCGGCATGCTAGGTAAACTGAGCCTTGCATGTATATACGATCTTACTATTAATACGGTATGCCACCTTGAGTATAATCCTCGAATATTTCTTAATGGTTAAAGGTGTCAGTTTTATGGAAATCAACACTTTGCCGCTATCTGCAAAGCAAAACGACATAAATGTAATAACACCGTTAACATTTACATTTTTTTTTTAAAACAGGCCAGTACATATTACGTTATTTTGCCCCAAAATGGCTCTCGAGCTGACTATGAAGTTTATGTGTGAAAGCTATGTTACTGTGCCTAGATGTCAACACTAGGCTAGCTACGTAAGAATGTACATACCCCATTAGTGATAATTCCAACGCACATTGCAAAGTAGTGTGAGGGAAGTTCACAAACATGACGTCTTTTGTTTACAATCGGTAATTTTTGACGTGCAAGAGAATACCATAATACAAGGCTCTGATTAGTTGATATTTTTTAATTATCAGTGTTTTAAAAGGAGAAGCTTCGAGCTCTTAGTATGCTGGCTTTTCGGGTAGGCGTCCCAAAATTCAATATCAAATTGATATAGGCCTTGGGAAGTATAATTTTCTTATTTGACCGTTTTCTGTTATGTTTTTTTTTTACTTGTCATTTTGATCTAAAACAAAATGAGACGATTAAACTTGCTAACAAATAAAATGTTTTTGAACTTGGGAATGTGATCGCTATACCTATCCAATACAGATGTTAATGTTACCATGCATGTCTTATGGGGTATGCTTTACAAAAAGCTTGTATCTTTTAGTCACCGTAACACCGGGTAACCCAGGTACCGGAAGGGTATGGTGATCGGGTACCCGGGTCCTAATTTTTAGTACCCGTGCAAACACTAGATATGTCTGAAGTTTTGTATTGTTCAAAAAGTAAAATGAGTTATTGAGTTGAGAGGGGGAAGGTTTAAAAAAAATTCTGTGACAATCTTTCCAATTGGAAATTTTCAGGACTTGTTACGTTTTGCAGTCGTTTAGCCAAGTACTGTATCTTCACCCTAAGAATCAAAAAGGAGAATGTTACCCCATGCTCTTATTTAAAGGAATTTCTTTACTGAGAACAAGAAATTTAGATTTCCAGGACTATGAAAGGATATGATATGTTCTTATTTCAATTTATTGTGGGAACACTATGAGCCCCAGAAAGTGTTTGGATACTGACTTCAATACAACATAACTGTACATTGTGCACACCACCAGTGCAAAATGCCTTGTGTAATATTTGATCATGCACTACTCATAATAGGGGTTGGCAAAGCTGTTAGTGATGATGATAGACTCAGAACTGCAGAAATACTTTGACTAGCCTTTGCTGTGAAGTGACAGCTTTTTAGGCTTTGTGCAAATTGCTTTGTTGTGCAGGTGATCATGATTCTACACTTCAACAGACTAGTAACATTGACCTAACTGATGATCAAAAGTGGCTGCGTTGAGCACATAGTGATTGATTACCACATTCATTTCCAATTCTTATGAAGACAGGGTAGTAAATTTATACCAGTTTAGTGTTCTCGTATGAGTGTAGGTGGAATATCTGTGATTGTAAAGTAAACATTTCATGATGTGGTGTTTGGCAAATGTTTGCATTTTGCACACACAGTCATGAGGCTGTTATTAAAATGATCAAGTTTTTTGGTATAATTGGAGAGCCACTCTTGGCAGAGCTACAGTAGAAGTCAAAAAGGTAAATTACTTTAGTCAAATAACTCCTGAAACATTTTGGAATTAATGTGGTAAACTGTAAATCTACAGTGTTATTTATCTCACTAGAAAACATTGTATTATATGCTATTCAAGCATATGTACAGCAAATGTGGTTCAAGGGCATATGTATGCTTTGCGTTTCCCTTATCGAAATATTGAACCAACTATTGGAAAGCTCAGCTTGGGAGACATGGGCTACTGCTTTCCTAACAGTGTCTTAATCTTTAGTTATTGTGACAAGATTTAGTTTCCTGCGTCAACTTGAAACCCTAATTTTATTGTTATTTTATTGTTTCTTAGCTGTCATTGTATGGTAAATAAGAAACTCAGTGTATTGTGTAACGGGCATATTGAGTCGATTTCAAGTTCTTAAAGGAGGAAACCATGTATTTGGTCTCACAGTAAGAGCATCCACCTCTTACCAAGGACC
This sequence comes from Holothuria scabra, assembly GCA_037179385.1. Lineage (NCBI taxonomy): Eukaryota > Metazoa > Echinodermata > Holothuroidea > Aspidochirotida > Holothuriidae > Holothuria > Holothuria scabra. Next base: position 29,949,876 of record CM074198.1, read on the forward strand.
AGGTTTTATTCCCAGGTTGAGTCATACCAAAGACTTGTAAATGGAATGTACTGCTTTTGTGCGTTATTCCTCGTAAGCAAGCAATCGAGTACGGAAAACTAGCCAGTGAGCAAAAACTGGAAAAAAGGCCATGACCCGCTTGACTTGGGCCATAGAACTCTTACCTTAGAACTAGATCTTGAAGGAGGGTTTTGATTTTTGAAGGGTACTATCACATTTAAAAGGGTAAAATCACATTTTACATCCCATATTTGCACAGTGTCAAAAAAACTGTTGAAATTTTGATTCTTCTTTTGTAATACTGCTTGCAACTGTTGTGTGCATAATCAACTTCGTGCCTTTATAACTCCACCTGTTTCTCATTCCAAATGGACTATCCCATCAACTACAATTTTTTGAAAAACTTATTTCACTAAAGTTCTCATTGAATTTGTGGACCTAACCTTTCAGGTGTGGAAAAATTTGGTGAATCTCATGACTTCATCTCATTGTACTATTTACCTTCGATGGAAAGTACTGCATGTACTGCTACCTCAAACTGAGGTGAATAGACAACTAGTGGGAGAAAAATAGGTTGAATAAGTTGATGGGCATTTGTAAGGTCAGTCACATTACACTTTTCTTCTGCCTCTTTTACAAATTTGATGGCTGTAAGTTTTGTTAAGAACATCTTTCTTCATATGACTTCGTATTGTCTTAAACCCATCACCCAATGCTTCACTCTGATGACATTTTAAAAGTTTTGTTTGATAATGGTTTTACACTTGTTATTGAAGCTACAAGCACATGGCATGGAAAAAATCAGTTCATTCAGTATACAATGAAAGGTTTTTTTTTTTTCTTTTTGTCAGTTGTATTATAGCTACTTGTAGGCCACAATAAACAGACCTATGACACCAAGAGAAACATAACTTGAAATTAACCTTGAACTGTGAAAGATTGGGCTTTATTCCTACTAACCATGAGTTTATTTGAAATAGGTTTGCTTCTAATCTTGAGAAAAACATGCCTTCACATAGCCATCTGCATAGGCTTAAAATTGAGCATTTCATCATGTTGTGTGAAAAACATTGTTTTTTTTTCCTATTTAGGAAGCAAAATTCACTGCAGTGGTTATGCTTTTCTTATAAGCTTTATGATAAAAGTGGAAAGACTTTCATGACACAGATTTCATTTTTCATGGTCATGTCCAGGTTTGCTTGTAAATGCCAATATATGCAAATGGATTGGTAGGTGTTTGATTCACTTCAATCTACTTTGCACAGGTCTACTTATCTCACTTGTTTCAGAACTGGACTATCCCATTTACTGAGCAAACTTACTGGCAATGACTTCAGTAGACCGTGGTGGTATGTACCTCATTGGAACCTCTCCCTAGACACATCATTGTTTCATTGCCAGCAGGATGCTTAAGTGACATATATGGATTTGCTCTCATTTTTTCCCAGTTGTTTGGATTTTTTTGGATTTTTCCTCCAATTGGAAAGTTTGTGGATGTTTTATTTTTTCACTCTGGATCTTCACCCCTGAGGTCCAGAGTGATGTGTACTATTTCTCGTTTGGGTGTTTTTAGAATTTTTTTCCCAGTCTCGCTTTAGACTTCTCCTGTCTTGTTAGTTTAGGTAGGCTCCTAGCCTACAGTAGCTTTCTTAATAAGGCTTCAGATTCAAGTTGGCTTTATAAAGTATACATCCTTCAAATGCTCCAAGAGTGAGATTTCAGAATCCCTCACCTTACTTGGATGAACTCACAGAGAATGTTGTTTGTAAGAAAATCTTTTAGATAGATCAGTAACACATACAATGGTGATTAATAATGATTCATAAAACATTGAAAATTTCTGTGCTGAAGACAATGGGAAAAGCCTCATTGATTTAATTTTGATACAAATTATGATAAAGAATTTTGTAATTTTATCTCTCATGGTCACCTGGTAGGAACAGAAAATCTTTTTTGCAGTGGGTTAATGGGATTTACACATTATCCCAAAATGGAAAAGGGAAAGACGTGTGTAATTCATTTGTGGGCCAGTGCATTCCTAGTTGCCTTCAAATGTGAAGCATTGTTTAAGTATGGAAGTGATTCAAGAGAGGGTAATGTTCACTGGACTTGTAGCAGCGTAGCAGCTCCAATATTTTGGAAGTCTAGTACTTCCAGCTATCTACATGACCACTCTGAATGTGTATGTATCCTACTGTTAGGCACACTTGCAGTTGCTAATTGAGTGTGTTAACCCTTTACCGTTGTGCTATTGGGGCATATTGGCCCGCCTCAGGAGTGGGCGGAAAAGCGGACGTAGCACGCCTTGCATCAGCCTCCATAGGCTGTTGACCCCGTGACCTTAAACTATTGTCTCTGTCGTTGTTGTGGCTGAATTTTCAGGTAGCTACTGTGCTCGCAGTTTCAAGCTCCGCGTGAAACAGTAAAGATGGGTGACAGCCGTGCTCTCCGTCTGGGTCCAAAAGGACCCAAACAACGGTAAAGGGTCAATGTAGACAAGCCTATGATTATTCTTTTTGTGCCTGTGGACCATACACAGGCTACACCTCTGGAATTGATATTGTTAGTTTGTAAGTTAAATGAGGTTTTACTGCTCAGTTTCTTACTAGTTTAAGTTGGGCAGGCAACAGCATTTTTATATCAATACATAAAATGTATTGAGATATATTGTTACACTAGTTTCCAGTTTTGGTTACTGGCTTGTTTCCCCCCTGACTCCATTGTATATGATGAGCACCAAGCACAATAGCATTTGGTTCCCTTTTTACAGTCTTCAAAATGACCCAACCAGGAGTCAGAACTCTAGACCTCCCCGCTGGACCATGCAGTCACTGTAGCAGTCTTGATGTGAGGGAATTAGTTCTTTAACAGAACTGGAAGCAAATAATTGTGATTGACTTGAAAATAATCAAACTTTACAGTCTTGAAACTTTCCCCCATTTGTAATTCAAAAAGAATGGTCTTGAAGTGGATTTTACCTGCTGACTTTTTGATTTGTGTAAGAACAGGGTTTACTTGAGGGTTAGTGACCAAGGAAGGACGTTGTGACAGCTCCATGTATCTCATCTTGACAGCAACTATGTGACTAACATTTCGTAGAACCCAAAGTTTATTTGGATGAACTTTAATAGTAAGGCAAGTTTCAAATGGCATTGTAGCCAGGAGAGTGTGTTAGCCTCTATAGGCAGGCACTATACTGCAACCTTTAGCATAGAAACAAACCAAGCCACTTTGAATGGCAACTCCCTTTGAAACCAGGCATTGTTCCATTTGTTTGAAAATCAGTCATGCTTGGTAACTGCCTGGTTGCAATTGATAATAATCATCCAAATTGTACCTTCTTTTGTTCGTTTATCCCCTATTCCTAAAGCTTGTTTTCACATGTTAGGAGATAGTGTTTGGAATAGTAATAAAAGGTTGGTTGATAGAGAGCTATTGATTGGAATAAAGTGTCTTTGTGACCCTTTTAGAATCAGAAAGTACAGTATGCCTTCAAGTCACCAGATGAGTTGAAACAATTTCATTCATTGTACACTTGTACTACATGTGCAATGTTGACAGAATTATTGTTATAATTCTTAGGATTTCACAATTTTCCTGCATTTCTGGGATTGTTTGTGACTTTCTGGAAGTTAGCAATTTCACTTCTTGTAGCTTTGACCTTTGCAGAGCTGTCAAGTCTTCCATATTCTGCAGAAGACTTCCTGAAAAGTTTACCTCCAAACATGCAAAATATAAAATCTTCCTGATTGAGAACAGAATTTGCCCCATTGAAATACACACAAATCCCTGACATCTTCCTGATCCATGAGGTAAATATTCCTGATTTCAAGACCTCGATGTTGGCAGCTCTGCCTTCGCAGTGAGCAAATAAGTTCCTGTCACTGAATGCCCACTTTGAGGGTTAGAGGGGGGGGGCTTGTCTCAGACTTACAAGTTTTCATGGCTAGAATTCCATGCTAGAAACATGTACGCAGATATCACTTGCCAAACTGTCATACGTATTAGCATCCGAATCAATGGACCGAGTCTGAGACCCTCCTTTCTAAACACCAAGACAGATGATACCATTTTATTAGTGGTTGCAATACAATCAGAATATTAATCAGTTACCTCTCTAAGCTGTTCTTTTGTGTTTGGGGTGTTAAGCATGAAATGCAAGAAGTTCACATCTGTTGTAAAAAAGTTAAAACTATGAACTGTTGCATTTATTTCATAAATTTTTTCTTGGTAAGTTTTTAAGTTGGGGTTAAATAGAGTATGGTGTACTTGGAGTCCATCATGCTGTGTTTGCAGTTGTGCAGCATGCATGGTCTAACTTACTGTGGGTGACGTATCAAGTTGACGTTCACAAAAAAAAAAAAAAAAAAAACGGAGTGTCCAGCCTCTGATGAACTACACTGGTTCGGCATCTCATTAAGGCAAAAATAACCGAAGAATAGAGCAATTCGGAGAGGTTTTAGTAATTGTATGTTTGTATCTGTAAAATTTTTTGCTGAATCTGTTTAAAAAGTTTATCTAGGTTGCTGCAAAAAATTCAGTAACTTTATTGAATTTTTGACAGTAACTTGGTAACATTGTGTTGACTGTTTTGCCAAAAAAGTTTCACCATGTTGGGTGTAGACACTTGTTTAATAAAAAAAAAAATCGAAAAGGGTGTCCCCTTCCCTCTTACACCTCCTCCCTTATATCTTCCCCCAGGCCGTGATCCACCAATGGACATATCAGAAATGGGCCCACATCTTGCCTCTCAGAACTTGAGAGCTATATGGTGAAAAAAGTGTTTCTGTACTGTTATGCAAAATTATGGTAGTTCCTAACATTATACATCATACAGTTGAGTGAGTAGTGTTTACTCCAAGCCCAGCAGGTACAGTAGCACTGTGTGTAACCTAGACACAACTGGGTAAACTGTGTCAATAGTCATATTGAACTGGTACTGTAAGGTTGGTTACCGTTTCTAGACTTACAGTTGGGAAAGAATCCTGTACCTGTTTTCTTTGAAAGGCAATGCCAGACAGTTGTATATCTGTAGAAATTGTGGAGCCAGAGGAAAGTGGAACGGTGCTCAAGTTACTAGAAGTGCTCTCCTATTTTATTGACAGAGCAAATAATTTCAGTGCATTATCCTAATGGAAAATCCAGAAAGTGTCTCAGTTTGGGGTCCCTTCCCTGTTGCTGTGTCAATACATCTTCAGCAGGACATTATTTCCAATAATTGGCAGATGGCAGGGATCTACTTATAATAGTTTGGAAATGGAGGAAACTTTTTCTCCTGCAGTCTTGTCATATCTTACAAATGACATTGCTCTCATGACTTCAACCATCCTGTACATATAAATTTGTTTCATTTAATACTCAAAGTAAATTTTTCTGTGTCACACTTCTAAAGGACTGTCAATCAATCAAACAAATGTTGTACAAAGCTTCAGTATCTTTTTCTTGAAGCTGGAGAGGGAAGCGGAATACCTCCAAGGCTGGAGTCAGGCAGGTGTGGCCAAGTTACAGTTACGCCAGTTGCATTTAGTACAGTACATTGTACATTGTTGTTGAACTTCAACATTCACCTTTCTGGTAGTATCTGGGGCAGAGGTTATTCAATTTTGGTTTAGGGTCGTCCTTCATATTGCCATCCCTAATACCAAAGGTTCTTATCTGGCAGGTTTGTTACACATTGTATATTATTTCATAAATGCATAGTTTTCAGATCATCCCTGTCTCCCCCTGCAGGTAACTGCTTGATCAAGTGGGTAGGGCATCCAACTTACAGTCGAAAGCTTGGGAGCTTGAGTCTTGTCCTGGTCATACCAAAGACTTTATAAAAATGGTACCTATTGCTATTATGCTTGGTGCTCAGCATAAGCAATGGAGTAGGGAAAACAAGCCATTGAGCCACAACTGGAAAAAAGGCTGTGGTAGGCTTGACTTGAATTAATTGGTTGGAAACTGGGCTGTAAAACTTCATCTAGCTGTTTCTCACTTCTCACTGCACTATATGTATACAAAACTTGAATAGCCCAACTCTCAACATATCAGTAGAGAAAAGATTAAATTCACTGGAAATGTGTGTCCAAAAAACACCTGTCAGAGGCTTTACCAGCTCAGTGCAATTTTGCATGGTCACTTAGTCCCTGAAAAACACTCAAAAGTGTGACAAGGGTTGCAAAATAATTTTTAGAAATGATGAGAATTGCCCTTCCAAATTATCACCGAAAGTTATTTAATTGAACTTTACCAAATTGTTGTTAATAAGTCAAGCCCTTTTCCAGCCAAAATAATCACTATTAAATCATTGTTTTATGTTCCATGTTTGAGTTCATAGTACTCAACAGAATGCATAGGGCCGTAATCGGCTTGTACCGTAACACTACCAAAGTATTAAGTGTGATGTAATGCAACCATGTGGTGATGTTTCAATGGGATTTCACAGGGTGTGAAGTCCCATTGAGGCACTGTAAAATAATGTTTCTGGTAATTGCTAACTTACCACTGCAAATGGTACTGTTACTGGAGTACTGGTACCATAAGGCCCCAAATCCTGATTTTGAATGCAAAAAAATGTCTGCAAAAACAACATCAAGGTATGCAAATTGTCCCCATTAGTCCTGCACTTCACTGCACCATATTATTAAATATTAGTAGACTGACTGTAAACTCAACATAAACAAAAGCGGCAACTTGCTGAAAATCATTGCCAAAAAGCACAGGGCAGAGATTCGTCCAGCTTAGTATAATTCCACACGGAAAAGTCCCCTGATAAGGGCACTCAAAATTGTGTTGATTTTGCAAAAATAACTTCTGCAAAAAAAAAAAAAAGGAGATCAACTTACCAATTTATCCCCAAAAGTTTTAGTAAAACATACATTACACTTAGACTGACACTAAATAAGAAGTAAAGTTTAAAACAACTTTTTTTCAAAATGTAAATTTTGCCTTGGTGCAAGAAGCAAGAAGTGCACAGTGTTGAGCAGTGTTCACTGTTAAACACATGCAAAACTTTACCATGTAGAGTCCAGAATTGTGATAGAGTAGCATACAGTGTGCTTGATAGCAACATATGGAACACAACAAACGTTATCCTCTTTATTGATGGCTAGTAAAACATCTCTATGGACAGATCCGGACAGATTATGATGGGCTGATTTTAGTTGGCCATTACTGGGGTCCATCACCTTTAATCTTTAAATTTCCTCCCTTACCTGTTCGATGGATGGTTGTAAACTAAAGTGTATCCTGATTTTGTCAATTTCACTGAATATGAGGATTTGAAATTCACATAGACAATAAATGCAGACGATTAAAGGCTGATGGACCCACTGATGGCTGCCTACAGTCCCATAAAACAAGCGCTAATCAGATTTGTCTATAGCCCATCCATTCACATGTACAGTATATTACAGTGCTTAAATATACCAAAGTTAAAACAAATGTGCACATTGCTTATCTATGATTTTTACAGATTGATCTAAACCAGCCTGACCTGGATTTAATTAAACATAATAATCATTGAAGCTTTAAGAGACAAAATTAAATATAAAGGTTTTGGTTTAGATGTGGTTTATCAGCTCAGTTTCTAACCAATTGGTTGAAGTCAGATATCGACAGCCTTTCATCCAACTGAGTCTGACTGTCCTGTTTTTCATGAGGTTGGTGAAGGTTTTACTTTGCAGTCGATGTCTTAGTTCTTATTACTTTTAGTGGAACCAAAAATCATCATAACATGTTACTGGTCATAGGCTTTAGGTGTCAGCTTCGCCAAAAATTTTTTTGCTCCATGTTTTAAAATTTGTTGGAGTTTAAAATGCGTTTTTGTTGTGTAGTGGTTGCCACAGACATGTGTAGACTATGCTAATACAGAGCATCAATGTAAACAGTGCATTGCATGCAATCAGATTCTTGTACATAAAGTCCTAACATTTCTCCAACATCTTAGACATGCATCAATAAATATGAATTATGCATTGGTTTGAAAGAATGACACATTCATTTATATAAGTTTGAAATGTCTATGGTGGCAAATTAAGCATTAAATGTTCTTGGTTGTCATTCTCTATGCAAGAAACTTTCCATTTGGAGTGAGGTTAGTTGATTGTTTAAGTTTATTATGGAGTATTTAAAAGGCTTCACAATTTATTCATTAATAAATGAAATTGATTGAGGAAGCTTTTGACTTTGATTTCAAATTTCTAGTTTTGGAACAGGAATGGTTCAAGTAAGCACTTTATTCTCTTCATTTGCAGGAATTTTTCTTATCCTAAACTCATCAGATACAAAATCTTTGGGAGTACAATATTGTAGAGTGTGATACATCTCAAAAAAGGGAATATTTGTTTGGGGTTGTTACTCACATGGGAAATGAAAAGGATTCTAACATACACTTTGCACAACTTTACGGCACTCATTGCTGAAATCCTTCCCATGGATATGTTACCTTTAGGAAGAACAGTTACTGTAAATAGCAAACTTGGCATTTGTGATCCATTGCTGTCATTTGCTCTCCCTATGTCTATCTATCATGTCTGTTCCCAATTGTGGGGAAAACAAGCCAGTGAGCCACAACTGGAAAAAAGGCAGTGGTTGGCTTGACATGAACCAATTGGTTGAAAACTGGACCTTAAAACTCTTAACTAACTGGTACAAATTGTCTTTAATGCTCCCAAGGGCACATTTGTGAAGTAATTGCTATAAAACTTGGACACATTTAACATAGGGCTGCATGTTGTGTTCAAAAAGTTGAGGTCAAAGGTCATGTAGGCGCCAATACCAGGCTGTTTCGTGAATGTCTTTAAAGTGTTACTTTTCCCACAAATAGTGCTCAAATTTCCTTTAAAGTTGGCCGTAAGATGTTGTGGTTCTTCAGTGCTGTACATATATTTTCTCCTTCAAGGTTATTCAAGGTCATAAGAGGTCAAGAGGTTGGACTATGTTTGACATGGTGCTATTGTGTCAGGCGGTCAGATTTCATGGGAACGATTGTTCCCCATCACGTGGTGGTCCCCTGATCATTAAATCAGGGAACCCCAAAACTGGTTACCACCAATCAGTTACCACCCATGCATTTTGTAACAGAACCCAAAAGTGGGTTCCCATGGGTTACCATGGTGAAAAATGACAGCACCCACAAATGGGTTCCCATGATTTTTGAAATCCAACGGCTTGTTGTGTGGCACCTGTGAGTCTGATAGTCAATCAGACATGGCATGTTTGATTGACGTTTGAAGGGCTATTATATGGTTGAAAAATATAGGTCATAGGTCATCCAAAGGCCATGTTTTAAGGCCATAGATGTTGATATTTTGAATTGCTATTTTCTCCTAGATGTATTGCAAATTTTGCACTCAAAATTGCTCAGACTTGCATGTGTGAATTACAAATTTCTTGTCCAGTTTGGTATGAATAGTAATTATGATGCCTTCCTGACCAATTTTGTCCTACTCCTCTAGTTTTACTAGTCTCACAAATTCAGTTTACTACATGTTTCCTATTGAATGGCACTCCCTTTAACACTGTCTGTGTACAAGAGGTCAGTCCTGTGAGTTTGTTTCTAAGGTAAGTTCAAAGGGGGATTTTGATTGCTATTTCCATTGTGTGTGCATGTACATTAAATCTCATGTTAATATGCAAGAATAAATTAAAATTTTTACAAAAAGAAAAGATTCATAAAAGTCTTTTTTTTTTCTTCTTTTTTTTTGTTTTGCACAGACTTGCCTCTGTTGCAGACAAGTTTACTCAGACACCCCTCCTATGCATTGCATATAATACCAATGTGTTAACTTCATTGTAATAATTCCACATTGATTTCAGTACAGGTTGTATTGCACATATCAAAATTCATACTATCCAACAAGCTGAAATCATAATTATTGTAACAAATAAATCAATTAAAAATCATCCTGATTATCATTTAAAACTTCCTTCAAAACCAAATTAAATGGGGTTTTATTGTGTGATAATTTTTGTCCACCCAAAAGGAGTAAATTGCTATTGACTTTAATTGTTGAATTGACAAGCACCCGTAGAATGTGTTACAGTTTACACTTCATAGTATTTCATTATAATAATATTTACGTAAAATCTGCTCAACCATCTCGAGATACTTTCAAATTAGGATCATAGTTAGGGTGGACATGTTTTATTGATATAAAAAGCAATCAGTTGTTTAATGACAACTAGTTCAAGCAAACATTTGAACAGATTTCTTCTTTTGGATGGATGTTTTCTCTTTCATATTTTGTTTGACATCTTTTCATTTGAAAAATATTATTTGTCACTACACTGAGAATAAATCTTTGAAACTGAAGTTTCTAAGTAAGAGACTCTGTGTATTCATGGTATACTAACTTCATGGTTCTCATAGACTCATTCCCTTTGTGGAAAGCTCTGAATGGTTGGAGCATCAGACTTGCAGTCTGTAGGTTTGGAGTTTGAGTTCTGGCCAGGTCATCTGTAACAAACACTTTAAAAACTGAAGCTTGGTACTCAGCAAAAGCAATGAAGTAGGGAAAACTAGCCAGTGAGCCACAACTGGAAAAAAAGGCTGTGAGGGCTCGACTTGAACCAGCTAGTTGGAAACTGGGCTATAAAACTCCATCTAACTAACTTACAGACTCATAGTGTTTGCTAACCCCTAAACCAAAATGCATCACTGTTGTTGACCAGTACCTGCCCTAAGCAGTAGTCCAGATTAATTTGGCACTAAATACATCTGTACAATAGGCCTATTGTACAAATAGCTTTGCAAGTTGATTAGAAGTAACAAAATTCGCTCCTCAGTCACCAGTAATATGGGCCCTCTGATTAAGATTTTGATGTTTCATGTTATTATGCAATGAAATGCTCAGTTTCAAGACTCCAAGGCAGACACAACTTACATTATGAAGTTTGTGATTTGTTATTGAAAAATCTTGCATTTAATTAGGTAGAGGCTTGCTGAAAAGTTTTCAATCAGCATTCAGGGTTGGCAAAGTATGTTGAAAATATTGTTGGTCCATGAAAAGTGATGAACCAGTAAAAATGACACCAAACAGTTGTGTTTGCATTGTTGCCCATTTTTCATTAAGTTTTTGCACTTTGTTAGAAAGGGACCAAATCACAAGTGTAAAGAAAATACCTGCCACAATGTTTTGTAATTTTGATCCTAATTTATCTATTTTCTGTACTTAGGAGAGAATTATTGTCAACAAATTGACAATGGCTTTGTGGCATGGGCCCACAGTGTTTGATGCAATGAACACATATCCTAACAAGTTGCAGTTGATTGAATTATGCCATGAGCTGTGTCACACCCTGTGGTAAACACTTGTACTGTGGTCTCACGTACCCCTCTCTCGAGGTAACACTGTAACCTCGCGCTGGAGTAACGTGGGAATGCGGGTTAACGCGGGGTTGGTGTTTAAATCTCAGTCCACCTCAAATCGCAGGGTTTTGCAGTTTTAAAGACCGTGTTTGCTTTTATCAAGCAAGGTCACAGGTGTTAATGGCACTGATGAAAGGTATTATCTAACATTTTACAGCAATTGATATGTGAAATATTTGACCTCATAACTATGGTAACACTACCCAGTCAACGAAACACGGGGTACATAAGAACGCAGACTGGAAAACGCTGGGTTAACCTGCAGTTTTGATGTATTGTAAACACGAGGTAACACAGAGTGTCACAGAGTACGTGAGACCAAGCCTTTGGAAGGTGCTGAAATAGGACACCTCCCTTGATTGGTATTAAATTTGCCAATGAGATACTGTAGAGGAATCAACACTGGGATGTACAGGAAATATGGTGATGAAACAATATTTGTAAATATTAGTGAACAGTTCAACTAGTGCTCTACAAATGCATAAAGCATAAAATTGATACTATACTTACAGTATCAAAGTTGTTTTGGACCAACCATGGTTGCATTACTTTCATGCACCAACTCACTAGAAGGTTTGCAGGTTTCATGAGACGATGACATGTTGTTTAATGTTCAGCATTCTGACTATTCTCTTTTGGTAGCTTTAATGGATTTATGTACTGTACTACGGTTTACATGTATACAGTTTTTGTATAAAGCAACCATAATCCATGTCTCTCTAATGCACAGTAGGTTGTTAGTGTAGCACAGTTATGACTGTTGGCAGTGTTAGCAACTATGTCATGTGCACTCAAAGAAGTCCTGTTATGGTTGTTTACTTAAAATTAAAATAGAACATAACAAAAACAAAAATAAAAAATGCAGGAGAATTAATGTTTTGTCATATGATTGGTTGAAGTAAAGAACTGTAATTTCTCAACAGGTTAAACTTCCGTTAACTGCTCATGTTAGAAATGACTCTTTTATGATGTAATCACTGCTAGATTGCAACATATTTTTTGAAAGCTTGCAGTAATTGCATTATAATCCTCATTGTTCCTGTTATTATATTATAGCAAGTACATTGCTTGGTTTACATGCATGCAAATCCAGTCACAAGGTGAACTTACAGGATATTCACATCTCTGACATATACCTTCCCATTCATATCTAAATGGGGTATTACTTACAGTGTACTGCATGCTACTAAGAGAAAATTTTGTACTGGGCCCTCATGTCTCTGTGATCGACAAGTAGATCAGCATCATTATTCTTTGCCCCATATATGAGGTTTATAGAGTGCTGGAATCTGTGTCATTTTCGAAATGCCTTCCCATCTGGAATGTCATGCTAAGTGTTTCAACTGTCTAAGAAATTAATAGTCTTTCTCTTTAACTAAAAAGAAATTGTTTTGTGACATTGCTCTCAGGATATATGTCCGAAGATGTACATACTGTATTTGACACATTAAGGTTCCATTTATCTAGAATCTTCAGAAAATACAGTTTGGAGTACCATTAATTTATTTGTAGTCAGACATTCATTGCATTTAAAACTCATATAATTTTACCTAAAACTGAATTTATGAAAGTTGGCCTGTATCTTGCTCAGCTGCTTACCTCATCTTTTACTGAGTTGTCAGATTCTGTGCACAATTAAGAAAAGTCCTTGTGGGCTACTGTACCGAGTTTGTGTTAGCTAAATTTTATAACTGTATTGTCCCAAAAAACCATATTCACTGATTTTTTTTTTATGAAATGAAGAGTTACTTTGTGTGTTTGTGTTATTTTTGCTGTCTTTGCTGAATTTTGCAAAAGTTCTGTAGTTACTTCATGTTTTTCACTTCTTCAGTATGTCAAGCACACAACCTTCGTCTACACCATGCAAACATTTACATTCACTCACATACTGTGAGGCTTCTCCCAATTGTGTGCACTGGAGGTTGAGTACAAAGACTACGCAGTAGTGGCAGAGATGACATTTTTGTCCAATTGTGGCACTCTGGGGAGATCAGTACTGTATTGTTACCTCCTCATGTTATGCCCTGCAGTGGGTAAGGTCTGCATGGTGTGTGCTTGATTAGATAATTACATTTCCCCTGAAAAGTTTAATATCCTTGGCGCCTAGAATGAAGGTATGAGTAGAGCTAATTTACACTTGATGCCAAGTACACTGAAAGTTAATACTAGTAAATAAGATACCCCCAATCGGGAAGGAGTGACAGGTGATAGAGGCAGTATGTACAAGTACGCAGCAGCTATTTAATGTGCATCTAAAATGAAAACTGAAAAGAGTAAATCCTCATACATTCTACACAAGGTTTGTGATTCAAGCAGATGCTATTATCAGTCCCACATACTTTTTGTGAAAGGAGAATTCCATAATAATTAGCTAGGTCATGAACCTATGTACTGTATGTTTCAAGTACAGTTAACACACAGTACAGTGAAAATGTAGGGCATTTTGTCTGTTTCCTATGGTGAACTATTTCCAAGTATTGACATGTAAATTAATATTCTGGAAATTCCTTTAGATAGAAGGTTTTGGCATATTTATAATACCAGTAGTATTAAACCCTGTATCTGTTACGGATTCCCTTTGCTGATACCAAAGCAACCAGGACAACTTACGTATCGTGTAGGTTTCCTGGACTTCCTTTGTTGGAACTGACATCGCTGGCAACCCTAAAGATTACAGCCACTATTTGCAAAATTACTTGCACAATACATACAATAGGCCTATGTTTTGAAACCTTAAAATTTTGTTAGATTGCCACAAATCAGCAATATTCCTTTTTAATGGGAAAATCATTTTCGGAATAACAAATGGAAGAGATTCTTAGCATTGAAAAGCATTTATATGCCTGTGAATTTGAGAAGAAACAGCAGAAGAAACTTACTTTCAAAAAACAAAAGTTCTTCACTTAGAGAGGGAGTGTTGTTCGGCAACATTTTGGGTGCTTTTTCTTTTTGCCAGCTGGTTACTTAGTTTTAGACTTTAGAACAGCTACCAATTTAAGAAGCAGGCTTATGGATGCCATATTGTAATAGTATTGACATAGTGCTGACCATGTGGAGAAGTTTTTCAGTTGTAATGGCAGTTTTGGAACATAGATGTACAGGATATAAGACAGTTGAGATGGGAGGTTTCATTCACCAAGCAAGGAACAAATGGCAACAAGTTAGGCATCCAGATTTTGCTATTAAGTTAATACTCTTAGCCAAATGTGATCTGTCTAGTGTGTCTCAAAATTTACGATGAAATTTTGAATTTTTGATCCTCTATAGCATTCATCTGGGGTCCAAATAAGTCTCCAAAGTGGACCCCTAGCTCATGAAATCTGTTGAGTCAAATGATAAATCAAGGGACCAAAAAGTTAAAAAAAAAAAAAAAAAAGGAATTGATTAACAGACCAAAATCATCTTTTCCATATTCTCTTCATGGAATTTACTTAACAACACACATATAAAGTGCATATTTGTATGACAGAAAATTTACTTAATTAGATACACTTAATTATACACACTTTAATTAGACTTGAATTACTGTATTTAGAAGCTAAGGCTCTCCTTCCTGTAGAAGCTATTGATCCAAGCAAATTTCTCATTGCATTAGGCCCACAGACTCAGTTCCCTGCTATTTGACCCCTGGCATTCATCAGCTCTACCAAAATACTGCTGCAAATTAAGTTCATTCACATGGCATGTATGGAATGACCCTGCAAGTACTGCTTGGAATAAACTGGTTGAACAAGGAAGCCCCCCTCCTTCATCCCATAAGTGATGAGGAAAAGCACCTTTTCATCTTTACAACTTGCCCTGCTTTGAGCAAGACATTTTTTTCCAAAACTAGCAACTTGCCATTAATACAGATTCTGTGTAACTTTGGACCAGTGTTTTTGGTCCCATAATTGAGCACTGTACTGTATACTGTATTGTATACACAATTTTATTTTGTCTGAATATCACTGTACTGTAGTCTCAATTTTTCCTTAAGAAAATAGTGCAACTCTTAATACCAGTGCATTAATAGCTTTCTTATTGGTTTGTTGAAGAGTATGTTTATTTCTCTCATTTCTGATCATTAGGCTATTGGCTAATATTGAGCCTAATAAATGGGACATTGTTACATCAGCTCAAAATTTCTTTTTTAGAACACTGGTTTATTACATGATGGTACGTTGCAGACTTCATAAATTTATAATTCACACTGACAAAACTTCAGTTCCATAATAAAAGAACAAATTGTGAAAGGGTAATCTTCTTTTGCGGTGGTGTAAATGTTTCACTCCAGTGACTTTTCACTGGTGTGTATTTCTGTACATCAGTAGCAGAATGAATAAAATGAATTAATTAGCGTTTATGATATGTACAACCTCCAATTTAAATTCAGAAACAGCACTGACAAAGAAGTTTCTGCACTTAGTCCTTCAAAGGGTTCATCTTTAACTGTTTTGTTTTGTGGTGAGAGGGGAAAAGAAATTTAAGATTACTTGAGTTTGATGAAGGTTTAACAGTATAAATATTGTGTTGTAGAATATTCATGAATGGTGTAACTTAATCGTGAAATATCAAGAATGCACTTTTCAAGTACCCCAAAAAGTGTGCTTACTGCCAAGAGTTGACCTTATCATAGGCCATCTGATTAAAAATATCAAAATAATTTTTTTTATTGTGAGTGGATGGAAAACTACCAAATTTTTTGGGGTCATCTTTGATCAGTTCTTGCTCAGCCAACCCTCTAAGATGGCTATGGATGCAATTTTTGCAATGAAATTATTGAATCATACTTCACTCTCTTGAATAATTCTTTCAGAGAATAATTTTACCAGGCATTACATTTTTCTTCAGTGATTCAACTTATCACAGTTCTCTTCAATGCCAAAATATCCTTCTAGTTTTTCTGTGCACATGATAGCATTTCAGTACGGCTTCATGCTAAGGACATCAGGAGATGACATTGAAATTTTTTTTCAAATATGTAGATTTAATTAATTTTGTGGTTGTACTGTACTTCTTTCAAGCTTTGATTTAGTTGTAAGGATTAACTTGATTACAGTATAAAAGAAATTGTAGAAACAGTTATAGTGTGTATATGTTCTAAATAACAGAACACTGATAACACCTGTAAAGTAAAGTGAAACATTTAAATTGCCAACAAGGTTTGATTTAAATATTGTATAATTTCTTATGAATCTTATGAAAGGTGAATTAAAGTTTTGATAAGGTCAGTGGACATCATATTCAGGGCCTTTGAATCAGTACTGTTTAAATGAAGGGTATGCTTGCAACAATTAAAAGTAACATCCTGTGTTAATTAATATTGCACAGAGGTACACAGAACTGAAAACCTGCATGCTGTTCCATGTATAGGCCATGCTGATAAAGTTTCTTCTGGTATCCCAGAAAAGTGATCGAAACATTTGTCTTTACCTCCTTCCTATTTATCAATGTGTAATTTAAACTTATTTTATGTGAACATCATCACCATTGTATGAATAATTTGACTGAAACCACTAATTGTGATTTTTTTTTTTGTTTTCCTTTCATATTTGCAGTCATTGCTAGTGAGCAAGGACTAATGTGCTATTGCCAAGAGCACTGTCCCAATACCGCCCATAACAATACCTGTTTTGTCAGACCAGGAGGATGGTGCTTCAAATCGATACAATCAGGAGAAGAAGGAGTACATCATAATGAACCAATTATGTAAGTGGATAACTTATTAAAGGGATTTCCCACCTGTAGACAAAATTCATTGACTTCAAGATATCCAGAAAATGTTTCTCTTTCAGAGGTTGAAAATTTAATCGCAAAAGCAAGATAGCGAGCATTTCTCAAAGTTATGCAATTTTTTTCCTTGAGATCTAGAGCATTATGGGACATCTGTGATTTCATCATGGCACATTTATTTGACGTTTCACTCTCTCATAATTTTGATGCCCCTGCAGGGAATATTAAGTAACAATCATGGTTTGCTTTACCCTATGTAGGGTAATGCTGGATTTACATCAAAAAGTGTTCGAACATTCCAACAGTAGCAAATTTTCAAGGATAAATAAGGCATTCAATTTTAAAGAAAAAGAAGGGAATTTAATGTAGTGTGTTCACATTTAAAATAACGATGTGGCTTTGTTGAAAAGTGAGGTAGTTTTAATGAAGGTAATCATCTTTAAAGGAAAATATTGCATTTAAAATGCCCCAACATAGCATTAAAAGTAGCAAACTCTAGTCATTATCAAATCATTCGGTCTCAACAATAAACCCCAGCAATAGTTTCATCTCCTCAAAATATTATGGCACAAGAAGAGTCATGGAAGTAGCATCTTTTGAAATGTTGAAAGTTTGGGTGAACAAATTATTCTTGAGCAACATGCAACTGAGTTTCCATCTGTGTGAAACTTATTTCTTGAAAAGAAAGCTACCACACTGCCTTATTTTTAATTATCTATTACTCTTTGTCGATAAATTTTGGGTTTAAAGGGATGAAATTTCCTTTAACAAACTTGGTATTTCCCTTTAAAGTTAAATAATATCTTGTTAGTACAGGGTATTATGACAGGATTTTTAGGACATGGTCTGGAATATTTTGTCTTTCTTATGAGACCCTGGTTAAAAGCCACCCTTTCAGGATGGATTTTGGAGAGAATATTCTTTAGATTATATGTATAGCCTATAATGTAAACAATCAGACCTTCAAGATGTGGGGAGCTGAATTCAACTTCCTGACCCAGGTGCAACAGAGCTGAAGCTCAGCAGTAATGTTGTTATAAAATATTACTGAATGGATTCTCAATTCTCTGTTGCACTTAGTCCACAGGGACTTATGGAAAATAGAACTCAGAAGTAACCAAGGTACTCATGCTAATGTTTTCCCTGTGTTGTCATTCTATTGGTTCACTTATGGAATACAGTTGGCATTATCTTCATTAGAGAAAAGCATCAGGCTTCTTTCATTTCTAGCAAAGCACAAGGGAGGCCATCCATACACTTTGGTTCAAGGTATGAGGGAGCCCTCCCTCCAGTTTCATTTGTTAAACTGGATTAGGTCCTAGTAAGTAAGGATTGCATAGGTAAGTATTAGGTTTTGGGTCTCATAAGGCTCGTTCTATGAAACCCATGACGATTGGTGTTGCCCGTGACCAAACTGCGGGTAAACGCCATCTTTTCCAGCATGTGTTCTCACATACCCTGAGTTTGGTTGATTGGTAGTGCTACCATAGTAATGTGTTCAAACATTTCATATACCATGTAGTATAAAATGTTAGAAAAAACGGGTAGTTAGCTCCGTGAACACCAGTGACCTTGCATGATTAAAAAAAACACGGTTTTTAAAACCACAGAACCTTGAGGCGGATCGAAATTTACACACTGACCCCATGTTAACCTGTGTTCTCACAATACTCGTGCACGAGGTAACACGGTGACAAGATAACCTGTGTTCAAAGCTAGTCTGGCAAGTTTCATAGTTTTCTTGTTCGTAATTAGAAGTATATATATAGAATAAAACAGCCATTCTTTTTCCAAGTGTACATTTCCATAAGCAGCTAAAATTCAAAATTGTGTGACCTCATCAGAGCTTAAAGGTAAAGAGCAGTCCCCCAAAAATTATTTTTGAAGAAAAAGCTAAATAGCACAGTTTTCGTCTTATTTCCTTTCAAAGTATCTTTCATTACATTTTATGATTTAACTATTGCGTATTCAAGGTAAACCAAGCAGTTATTTCCAGTAAATTTCAAATTTGAAGAGAAAAAACATTGTCATGTGACTCTCAACAGCCAATCATGAAACTGGACAGTCTACAACACTACTTCAATTTGGGATGACTGTTCCTGCCCTTTAATATATTTTGGTGACCCTGAGGTCAGCTTCCCAACTGTCCCTAAAAGTTTCATTATTTGTAAACAACTGTTAGGGTTTTGCAGATCCTGGGAAGCTTGGAAAGTCAGGGAAAATTGAAGTTTGAATTTCCAGGTCTGGAAAATCCGGGAAAATTAAAGTTTGAATTTCCAGACCTGGAAAGTCAGAATATGCACAATTTTTTCAAAAGGTCCTGGAAAAAAGGTCAGGGAATTTAATGAAATGAACTTATTGTTTCAATTTTAAATAGATACTGTACTTCTTTTGTGGAGAAAAGAGAAATATGTAACTGTTTTAAAAGGTTCTGGAACTATCAGTCAAGGTCATTAAAAGTGATGAAAAAATCATGGCAATTTGTTATTTTGAATGTGTACGATCCTCACCTTAGTGCATGATATAAATTGTTCAGTCTTTCCTACCTGGCAATGTTGCAGCCAAACTGCTACACTG
This sequence comes from Holothuria scabra, assembly GCA_037179385.1. Classification (NCBI taxonomy): domain Eukaryota; kingdom Metazoa; phylum Echinodermata; class Holothuroidea; order Aspidochirotida; family Holothuriidae; genus Holothuria; species Holothuria scabra. Next base: position 29,969,521 of record CM074198.1, read on the forward strand.
ATGCTCTACCGTTAAATATGCAGGTGAATCACTATATACGATTGAATGCCCGAATGCAACTTGATAAATAGGACATGGTACTGATGGAGGGTTTCCAGACACATTGCAATGAAATACATTGTGTTTGACAGTTTTATTTCTATTCATTCACTGCTCGCAGAACAAAATAGATTCACTAACCGCACACTGTAATTCAATTCTGAACTAAAAACAATTTTTTGCAAGACTGGTGAGCAAAGCTAAAATTTCCATACAGGATTACATTTTGAGAAGCCTCCAAGGAAAGGCAAATCAATTCGGAGGAAGGCAGTGATTGTTTGAAGTGAATGTGACTGAATTTAAGGAGATTAACCTCCTTAGTGGATACAGTATTAAGGTCTCTACCATTGACATAATTACATAATAAACAGTTGTCTGTCTGCTTGCATTTATTTGTGGTACTGGTGGTTTTCATTTTATGAAGAAGTGGCAGAATTCAGGCCTTGTAGATTTACGGGGAGACAGACATCAAATCTGCATCAATCAACTTTAGTAAGGAGATTATGAGATTCTCTGTCAGTCTCAATGAAGCATTGGTGGATATTGTAAGATGATGTATTCTGTAGTCTCTGCATGTCGTTTTGCGTTTAAAGGGTAGAACAAAACAATTACATAGATAATTTTGGACGGGTTAGATGAGAAGAAAAACCTGTTTCATGAATGATAACACGTATGTGCATTTCAGTAAGCTGTTCGACTGTGTGTTATGATGAACATACCTTGTGTTATTATACAAAATATCTCAAGAAGGGGATATAAGTCTTGAGACTTGGTTTGTTGAGGTCCCATGTTGGAAGAAGGTAGCTTATTTTTGTTAGAAAATTTTCAATATCTTGGTTTCTCTTTTGAAAAGAGGACACTTTTGCAGCAATGCTTGAACTTACAATGGCCTTTAAAACACTTCAGATAGCACCTTACAAGGGCCTCGAAGCAATCTTTTGTCTCCCTGAACCCACTTGATACTTTGGCCTAGGAGAGCATCAATGTGGAATTACGGTTTAGCGGTAATTAATCCCACCCTCCTCCCCCCCCCCCCCTGCTATTGTGGAAAAATCCCTGTGATGGTATACTGTAGGAGAAAGAAGTTCAAATGCCATCTGACATCACCAGAGGTAACATCAAACTATTGTGAACAGGATATCTCAGAAAAAGAAAATATTTATACTTGTGTCACAGATCTATTGGCTTGTCAATTAATTTACATGTTTTAAGGGCTAGTGCAATTGACTTTTATAGTCAAATAATGAAGGGAATGTTGTGTTTTTTAAAAATTGTCTTCACTGAATTATGCAAATGATTAATACAAAATGACTTAAGGATGTGTCAAAATTTTAAGTTATTTTGCTTGTTTTGAACATTTCAGTTATAAAAGTGTCATCACACCATTGAACAGGGCAATCCCAAGTGTTGTAAACACATATCCAGTGGTATTCTTCAAAATTGGGGTGACAGCATTTTCCTGAAAACTCATCAGTTTGGTCTCTGAAGTACAATAATCTATTGTTAGCACCTGTGCATTACATCCAGTCAGTGTACAGACCAGCGGCAGTGTCTTCCTTCTCCCGTCAAGTTCTAGTACTAATAAAAGACTGACACTATATGAGCTAGACGAACTTTATTGTACACAGCATGGAGACAGACATGTTTTCATCAATTGTAGGAGAATCATTGCTATGGCCGTCTTCCACTAGATGTCATGACTGCTTAGGTTAAATCACTCCAGCTTTTCTATCTTTGTTATACCCAAGTTGTTTGAATATAAAATAGAAGAAAGGACTAAAAGGAGAGACAACCAGAGCTAAAATAAACAGTAACAGGCATCCTCTTCCCTTTCCCATTTCTTATAAAAACATAGCAGTTTCATAACATTTACTGTGCTAAAGGTGCCTCATCGTACACATAGAGGAGTAGCTGTGCCAATATTATAAACATGCCTCTCGGTGACCCCAGAACAAATCATCACCAGTTGTTAAAATCTGTGGTGACAGTTTGGGATTAATATGAATCAGAATAGAGAGAATGCCAACATGAATTGATCCAGTCACAAGAAAGTGTGAGGTTTATGACAGAAGGGCAATGGTGATATTGTCAAGATGTTAGGGGTTTGTTTGGGGGGGGGGGGGAATGGATTGTCACTCAGAGAGGAGTAGAAAGGTACTTTGTAGAGAGGGTAGCTAGTGATCCCTCTGTACTGTTCACATTTGGATAATTTGAGAAGGAGGGGGGAAAACAAATTTTATAATCTGAACTTTATCATGAGCATGAATTGGATGAAGGTCAAGAGCAGTCCCCTATACTTACTTTGAAGCAGCTAAATATCCCAATTTTCTTATTTTTCTTCAAAGTATGTTTTACATAATATTTTAAGACTTCAATATTGTACTGTACATTCACAGTAAACCAGGCAATTACTTATTAAGTAAATTTCACATTTTAAGAGAGAAAATGTTGTCAAATGACACACAACAGCTAATAATGAAAGAGGGCATGACTACCACACTACTCCCAAGTTGGGGGGGGGGGGGGGGACTGCCTCTGCCCATTAAATTAGGGTATAGTACTGCATTCAGTGTTGTTGTGGACAGATCTGGTATTGATGTTTGCATAATTCAGACTTCATATGCATTTGAACAGGATTTGCTACAGGACTTGGAAAACTTATATAATTTCAGTACATATCTTCCAAGTGACCCACATTTAACGAGTTTGACGCACATTTGAACACTTAAATCTATTGACCTGTCGCACCCTATGCAAATCCCACATTTCAAGTAGGCATTATATCTGGAGTCACAAAACAAAACCCCATTGTCTGAATAATACCCTCTAACCGAACCTGCTTCATTGGTCTATCCAAAGTATGTGTGTGCTTAATATGTAATTATACCTTTACATTATCAGGATGGTATAAACATTTAATTCAATTTGCACTCATCTTGTTTCATTTGTACACTTCTTTGTAAAAGAAACTTATTTTGGAAAAATTCCTGTAATGGAAAAAAAGTGGTGCCATCGTGATGTGAAATAAATATGGGCGGCCATCAGGGCAAAAAAGACAACAACGCGAAACAGAAAAGACAAATGTCAAAAGGAATAAACAGCTCCGATAGGAACAATCAAACGTCTAAAGAAAACCCCAAGAGGAAAAGACAGAGCCAAAAGGAAAAGTTAAAACCCAAAAGGAAAAGACTAACGTAAAAGTGGAAAACAAAAAATGCCAAAAGGAGAAGACAACGCCGAAAGGAAAGGACAACGTCCAAAGGAAAGAACAAATGCAAAAGGAAAAGTTAAAACCCAAAAGGAAAAGACGAACGTGATAGTGGAAAACAACAAACGCCAAAAGGAGAAGACAACGCCGAAAGGAAAGGACAACGTCCAAAGAAAAGGACAAATGCAAAAGGAAAAGTTAAAACCCAAAAGGAAAAGACTAACGTGATAGTGGAAAACAACAAACACCAAAAGGAGAAGACAACGCCGAAAGAAAAGGACAACGTCGGAAGAAAAGGTCAAACGCTCCAAGGCAAAGACAAACAGGCAAAAAAGACAACACAGCAAAACAGGGAAGACAAACGCTGAAAGCTAAAGATGAAAGTCAAAATAAAGACCAAAGTCAAAAGAAAAAGACAAAGTCAGACAGTGGCGTAAGAAGGGCCATGCCACCCGCCCCCGCCTCACGGATGCCAATGTCCTAAAAATACGTACCCATACTTTAGTAACACAGATTTTACTTTAAAAGATAGCATGTGTGGCACCAGATTGCATGTTAGGAACACCCAATTTTTCAAAAGTTTCAAAGGGGAAGAATTGTCTCTGCAAGACCCCTCAGTGATGCCATTTCTTCCTTTTTTAATTCCTAAAAGTGGGCATATTTTGTCAAATTCCAAATTTTACTTAAAAATTCCGCTGGTGGCACCGATTAGCTCTAAAGACACCTACCTTTTTTAAGAATTTTCAAAAGGGAGCGGCCGATCCCTTTCCCGGTCTGCATAGACGCGTACGAGACAGGGACAGGGAGGGGAGGGTGTTCAGGTGCGTTGAGAAATAGTTTGCCATTTATCACGCAAGCGATGTTAAGGGTAAAATCATTAACAGACGGGAGTTCGAGGAATCACAGAAAGTTTCATCAATTCAGCGGATCTTTAATTTAACCAAGTGAGAGTCACAATAGGGAAGCATTAGCATATTTTCAATTCCGTTGTATAGTTTCCCCGGAAAGAATAAAGACAATTTAATGTAATAGCGGTAGTACATTTTACCTGGTAATTTTCTGATCTCTTAGCATGTTCCTGATTTTATCCTTATTGCAAACAAAGCTAAACATAAAGACTGCATGTTTAGATTCTCTTCAAAGAATAAAAACGCAACTGTCGGCCATCTGAGGGGTCGTGATTATTTCCTAATGGTGGCGCTCCACTTAGATAGTCCTTGGGGCAAAATTACATTTTTGGGGTCAAAGTAGCTCTTAAAGGGCCCAACCTCTCACCCCAAACTACAATTTTGGTACGGGGGTACCGAAATTCTCTATTGGCTCAGCTCTTTGATTGACAGCTAATTCAAACAATGCAGAGTACCAAAGCTTATATTACACAGCATGAACGGTACTTTGAGTGTTTTGATTTTATAAATTGAGTTTTTCTTCACTCACCTTGAAGCAATAAACTGAGATTGTACCTGGATGAGCATGAATTTCAGACGATTGGGGGAGGGGCTTAAGTAAGAAGGTTAGGAGAACTGGTACTGTTTGGGGTGAGAGAACTGGGTCTTTAATAACTCTCTGATCACTTTCCAGTTTGCGAACATATTTTGAAGTGAGCATTTTATTGCAGACGACCTTCATGTAAGTCTGGTAAATGTTTTCTCCGGCCATCTGAGTGGTCTGACTTATCGAAATTTCTCTAAGCTCCGCGCCAACCAATGGTGGCGCGCGCCCCCTTAGATAATATTTATGACAGAATAAAGTTTTGTGGCCAAGAAAAAAACTCAAACTAAAATGCTCCCGTTCGCCTATACCGATCGATGCTCCTTTTTTTTTGGACTCCTAGAAGTATGCAAACTTAATGATAAGTTTTACTTTGAAAGGGAGCGTAAATTGCATAAGATTGCATGTAAAGACACAAAAGTTTCAGTTTTATCCTCATGAACCACCACAATTCAACTTTTAACACTGTTCCTGTCAAAGTCGAAAATCTTGCACCATTTTGCATCTAAGCTCCTTGAAAACGCCAAAAATGTTCCCGTCCTCTTGGCCAGCGATCACTCATACTGCATCCCCCCCCCCCTTCATAGAAATCCTTTGTACGCCTCTGAAGTCAAAAGGAAAAAAAGACGACCGTCGAAAGAAAAGGCAAATGCCAATGAAAAAGTCTACAAATATTAAAAGAGAAGGTAGAGCGCAGGAAATTTCCTGCGAAAAGAAAATCTCAAGAAAGACTTAGCCAGTCACACTGTTCGGTGTGTTTATTGTCAGTTCCTAACAAATATTAAATGTATTTGTGATAATGTTCCACTTAAAAAGTTACATACGCAGCCTAACTTTAACACTGTGCACACTGGGGCCTAGTATAACTTTAAGCCTAACTTCAGTTCGCGCGAAACGAATGCTTGTGCATACAGTAATTCCACATTTCAGGATTAATTTTACAAAGTGAGAATAAATTTCATGAAATCCAGTGATCATTTCCCACAGTTCACCGGTTTTCAGATCTAGTAACTGTCGGATATGTAAAAGCATGTTTCTCATTATAACTTGAAGCATCTCAGATATTTCTTGAATCTGTTTAAAATTGCCAAAATGTCTCATACCTGCAGAGAGCTTTTCGAATAGGTGGAAAGAGTGTTTCATGACACCCAGTGTGGCTTAGTATCACGGAATTCCTATACATAGACAAAGTACACTGCATGTTAGATTGTCACGGTACGTGTGAGTATAGGCGTAGCAAGATGGCTGTCTGCTATGGTTTTGTGTGTGAAAGTTTGGACTTGCTGAAGTAGTTAGAATCAACAGATTTTGCAAGAAATTTGAAATATTTTCGGAATAATGCAAGGTAGGTCAATATCATTACATGTATTGCATGAACATGATATTGTTTCTCATTCAAGTTAAACTTCTGTTTAAAATATTACAGAGTTGTCGTCAAATCATACAAATTATAGCTTCACGGAAGCCATCTTGGTGCGACTTTTTTTGTCCTAGTCGGTGGCGACAATAAACGGATAGGACATTCGCGTTACATGCTCTGTCTATGTATATAGGAAGTCCGTGGTTAGTACCCGCTTTCTCTTCTCCTTTTGATGTTGTCTTGTCCTTTTGACGTTACTTCGTCTTTTCCTTTTCTCATTATCTTTGTCACATTACGTTAGTCGATCGTTTCCACTTCACTTTTGCCTGTTCCATTGACTTTGGTCTTATTCTTTACACGGTTGTCATTTCCTTTTGTCTTGTGTATTTTCCTTTCGGCGTTTGAGTTTTTCTTTCTTTGCTTGTCCTTTCCTTTTGGCTTTGTCTTTTCCTTTTAGCGTTCGCTTTCCTGCTTTGCTCTGTTGTATTTTTGCCTGTTTGTTTTTTCCTTCTGGCGTTTGACCTTTCCTTCCAGCGTTGTCCTTTCCTTTCGGCGTTGTCCTTTCCTTTCGGCGTTGTCTTCTCCTTTTGGCGTTTGTTGTTTTCCACTTTGACTTTAGTCTTTTCCTTTTGGGTTTTAACTTTTCCTTTTGGCTCTGTCTTTACCTCTCTGGCTTTTTTCTCCTTTTGACGTTTGTCTTTTTCTTTAGACGTTTGAATGTTCCTTCCGGCGTTGTTTTTTCCTTTTGACGTTTGTCTTTTCTGTTTCGCGTTGTTGTCGTTTTTGCCCTGATGGCCGCCCATAAATAAACATGGGCTGAATTCATGAAACTACGTAAGCAGTGCAATTAATTCGCAGTGAATGTTGCACTTGATTTTTGAACTGTGCTGCATCAGAAGCTAAGGTGACAAACAAACAAAACAACCAGTGATTTCTCTCATTTTGGAAAGGTTAAAATGTTGTGAGTTTGTATGAGGATAGATATTTTGGCATCATCTCAAAGAAATTTTGGTGCAATGGTGATATTGCCAAAAAAGTGCCACTTTTATGCTGGTATAGGCACATCTAAATTTAGCCAGGGCTCCAAAATAGCCCTGGGATTTGGCAATGTCAAGGTAAATGCCGAGGCAAGTTGATTTTGACCAGGGCACAGATTTTGCTAAGGTCGTGTATTTAGTGCAATGTTGTACAGGGACAAAATCGTACGAAAGTTGCACAATACACAGCTCGAAATTGGGCCTTAGCTTTGAGTAATGATTTGGAGAGAAGTCTTTTTGATTCCTTGCCGTAGGCCAAGGAATCTATGCGATGGTGATGTCGTGTGTGTGTGGGTGTGTGTGTGTATGTGTGTGTGTATGTATGTGACGCTTTGGCTTGTAAACACGATATCTCAAGAAGGGTAAGTGTGACTAACCTCATATTTAGTGTGTGGGATGGTCATATTAAGTAGATGATCCCTATTGTTTTTGGTGGAGATCAAAGGTCATTTGGGGTCATGAGAGGTCAAAAGGTCAAAACCTTGTAAACACGATATCTTGAGAACGGTACATGTGACTATGCTCATATTTTGTGTGTGGGTTGGTCATATTAAGTAGATGATCCCTATCAATTTCCTTGTAGGTCAAAGGTAATTTGGGGTCACGAGAGGTCAATAGGTAAATTCCTTAGAAATTGCTTGTAAACACGGTATCTCAAGAAGAGTAAGTGTGACTATCCTCATATTTGGTGTGTGCATTGGCCATATTGAGTAGATGATCCCTATTGTTTTTGGTGGAGATCAAAGGTCATTTGGGGTCACGAGAGGTCAAAAGGTCAAAACCTTGTAAACACGATATCTTGAGAACGGTACATGTGACTATGCTCATATTTGGTGTGTGGGTTGGTCATATTGAGTAGATGATCCCTATCAATTTTCGTGGAGGTCAAAGGTCATTTGGGGTCACGAGAGGTCAATAGGTAAATTCCTTAGAAATTGCTCGTAAACATGGTATCTCAAGAAGAGTAAGTGTGACTTATCTCATATTTGGTGTGTGCATTGGCCATATTGAGTAGATGATCCCTATTGTTTTTGGTGGAGATCAAAGGTCATTTGGGGTCACAAAAGGTCAAAACCTTATAAACACGATACCTCGAGAATGGTACATGTGATTATGCTCATATGTGGTGTGTGCGTTGGTCATATTAAGTAGATGATCCCTATTGTTCTTTGGTGGTGGTCAAAGGTCATTTGGGGTCACGAGAGGTCAATAGGTAAATTCCTTAGAAATTGCTTGTAAACAGGGTATCTCAAGAAGAGTAAGTGTGACTAATCTCATATTTGGTGTGTGCATTGGCCATATTGAGTAGATGATCCCTATTGTTTTTGGTGGAGATCAAAGGTCATTTGGGGTCAAGAGAGGTCAAAAGGTCAAAACCTTGTAAATACGATATCTAGAGAATGGTACATGTGATTATGCTCATATGTGGTGTGTGGGTTGGTTATATTAAGTAGATGATCCCTATTGTTTTTTGGTGGAGATCAAAGGTCATTTGGGGTCACGAGAGTTCAAAAGGTCAAAACCTTGTAAACACGATATCTTGAGAATGGTACATGTAATTATGCTCATATGTGGTGCGTGGGTTGGTCATATTGAGTAGATGATCCCTATTGTTTTTTGGTGGAGGTCAAAGGTCATTTGGGGTCACGAGGGGTCAATAGGTAAATTCCTTACAAATTGCTTGTAAACATGTAGTGTTGAGCCGATAACCGATAGGTATTATCCGTATCGGCCCATAATGGCGTTATGGGTAAGATATCGGTATCGGCACAAATGAAGGCTGTCTCTGATTATGGCAACCGATAACAAGTATTTCATCATTTCAACATTAAAGAGGTAAAAGTTCTCGATATGCACTTAAATAAAATACAGATCATTTTGTTGAACATAAAATATTCAACAAATTCATTGCAGTGAACGTACACAAACTAGATCAACTACGCAGCAAGCCCGCAGTTCGTAGTCTATAGAATATTTAGCGCAATCCCCATGGGCGTCTGCAGAAAAAAGTCAGGGGGGCAAAATTTTTAGACGGGGGCAAAACCTCCCAGTCATCATGAATTGACATGAAATGTGCGAATATTTCAGCCCAGAATGCCTCCCAGATCGCCGGAAATGGCATTTCCAAAGCCTGTTTTTGGCATAGAAACTTGGAAAAAACGTTTTGTTCGGGTTTTTGCTTTGATTTTTATATGTTTTTTTCAAATTTTTTATTTTTCAGGGGCAAAAGCCCCCTTGCCCTTACCTGCGGACGCCCATGGCAATCCCGATTTTTTCATTTTGGAAGCAGTTCGTAACAAACAACGCTTGCTTGTTGTGTTCTTTCAACAATTAACGTACACACCCATAGCAGAGTGCACGCACCGTAATGTGCAATCTATAGCCAATTCGCTATACAAATCTGTTGTCCGTTTACGCAAGTCAAATTCTTCCGAATCCCACGACAAATCTCAATGGAGTTTCACTGTGTGAATTTCGCCACGTGCAGTAACAGTAACTCAATGGGGATTTCCACCACTGTGTACAGCAGAGCGGCATGCTCAATGTTCACGATCGCGAACGTTCGATTGAAAGAGCTAACTCAAGAGACCAATGCCTGAGACAAAATGTACGATCTCATGAAGTATCGTAACCGCTTTTTACGCGCGTAGAAACGGGCACAGACAAACAAATGAAAAAACCCATACCGGACCGGATGAAGACATAAACTATGAACTGTCGTAACCAGCGAACGATCAGCGTTGTGTAAGGGAGTCTTATCATTATCAGCAGTATCCATGTACAAACACATTCTCTATACTGTAGCGTGTATGTATATGCTGAGAACACCTGTGGTATAATGTAGATACGTATGCCGCTCGCAAGTTTTTTTTTTCGTAGTAAAGCTTGGGGAATTACACTGTACAGTCCATACACATACCTATAAATGTGGCATACTGTACTTGCGTCATGGCATATATGTTTAGGCGCACAAAAAAAAACTTTACAGTCTGGCTGTAGGTGACGAAATGTGTTTGTTACGAACGGGGTTTCTTGGCTGGCGCGTGTTTTACACCAAATACATCGTGATTGATTGCTTAAAACACTTCGTCAGAAAAACGGAAAATTTTTCAGGGAGAAAAAGTAACAGAAACATGAAGACTTAGTTCAAAATAAGTTTAAGGTGCAGTAGTGATAAAATTATAATTTTTCAATGATAACAAAACGTGTGATTACGGAAGATTTTTTTGGGAGGGGGGTATCGGTATCGGGCCGATATTAACTTTGAGTTATCTGTTATCGGCAAGTTCCGATATCTCTGTTATTGGCTCAACACTATAAACACGGTATCTCAAGAAGAGTAAGTGTGACTATGCTCATATTTGGTGTTGGCATTGGCCATATTGAGTAGATGATCCCTACTGTTTTTGGTGGTGGTTACAGGTCATTTGGGGTCACGAGAGGTCAATAGGTCAAAACTTAGTAAACACGATATCTCGAGAACGGTACATGTGACTATGCTCATATTTGGTGTGTGGGTTGGTTGTATTGAGTAGATGATCCCTATCGATTTTCGTGGAGGTCAAAGGTCATTTGGGGTCACGAGAGGTCCAAAGGTCAAAACTTCGTAAACCCAATATCTCAAGAACGGTACAGGTGACTGTGCTCATATTTAGAGTGTGGATTGGTCATATTGAGTAGATGATCCCTATTGATTTTCGTGGAGGTCAAAGTTCATTTGTCAGCAAGTTCAAAGCCTGACAAGCTTTCCTGCACAGTCTTTCAAGAAAGGTCACTTGTAGGGTCCTGTAACTTTTCATGTAGATAGCACATAGTGAATACATGGTCCCAGAAGTTTTTGGTGGAGGTCAAATGTTATTTGGGTTCACAACGGGCAAGAGGGATCTCTATGTTGGAAGATTGGATGCCTTGCATGTGTACTTTGTGGGCACATTATTTAGCCCTGTTAATTGAAAAACATTGCAAAGCAATGTCAATGTGAAAAAAGGCCTTACATTTCAGTGGCAAGGAATCACAAAGCCTTTTGGCTTTCTGGTTATGGGAAAAATTTCCTCAGTGTTCAAAATTGGAGCAAATGAATTCAGTACTATTTCTTTACAAACAAATGATAGGTGCAATTTTGCAAGTATTAACAGAAAATCTTAATTGCAAAAGTTCACTTTGATCAGTAGAACGTACCTAACTCACCACCTGCTGTCAAGTAATCACTGTACATACATGAATGTGACATGGTAGAGAATGACCTGTAGATCTAAGAACCAGCAGTTTTATCATTTTGATGCATAATTAAGTCAGAAAAATTCCCAAAGCGGCTGTGTTGTTTTTATCAATGGAATTCTGGAGCTTCAGAAACAAATTTCATTTACGTACAGTAGTACCAAGTTTGTAAACGACTTTCGTTACCGTGCCATAAACATAGCTGCATGACTTTTACTGCTGTTTGCAATGGACAGTTACCTAATAGTAAAAATACCAAATTCAGTCCTGTTCACTTCAGTATTTTTTTCTTTTTCCTTTTTGCCAAAGCCAATGTCTTATTTGCAAGGGCTGAAAATAAAAAAAAAAATCGAAAAGGTGATCCAGCAACTGACATGTCAGATGCAGACCAACATTTAGTTTCCCAGATCTTGGGGAAGTACTGTACAGTATACAGTAGCCTGTGCAGTCGAATGTTCAGACTGTTTCATGCATTTATGTTACTGAACAATAACAAACTAGAACAGTATGTTGTGTGGTGTGGATTACATGGGTGCCCTGTATATGGTATAGCATTTGCTCTCTTTTTCAATATTCGAGGTCACATACATCACATGCCTTGTTCACAATATAAGTCCATATTCACAAAAACCAATGAAAATATTGCCTGAACTGAGCAGCTGTATAAACAAGAACAACTTGGGGATGTTTCACACTTCAACATGCATAAATATGGGAACAGAATTACATGTCATGATGTTCTATAGTACTATATATTGTCTATATATACATATCTCAAATTGTTTTCATTGTTGTAGTTATTGGTTCAATTAAATTTTCAGTGAATGACCAGATTAGTCAGTGAATGACCAGAGAGTTATGATTAGTAAACCAAGATGTTCAAACTACAGTACTGGTAGACTTTGTCCTTAACCCTCAAGAGTTCAGTGGTGACAAGTGTCTCAGCGACTTTTGTACATAGAGCAGGTTTATGTTTGAATGGGTATGAAAAAGTATCAAAGCTGTAATTATAAATGATGTACTGATGTTGACAGAGAAGATGATGTAGATAATTGTTTCCTTCCCTTTTTGAAATTTTGTCTGGGTGAATCATTGCACAGGACAATTATAAGTCTCTAGTGTGATATGGTGGATGTTCCCATTGTTAGCATTGGATGTTGTTAGGGTTACTGCATGTAGTAGGTTCACTCCAAATTTTGAGAGACTCAATGTTTGGTTGAAAAACAGACAAAATTTGATAAGCATTGAGTGGAGCTTTTAAGGGGAGCATTGAAATGTTCAAGATTTTACAGAGATAGGAAAAAAAAAACCAGGTTCAACCAGGTTCATTGATCTCATTCAAAGCAATCCGGTCACTGTGGTACTTTTTTTAGTCTTACTTACCCAAATGAATGCTTTTATTTAGAGTTACTGCAGCACGTACCAACACATTAGCTAATGAGTTTACACCCTTCCTTCAGAGTACATTAGAATATTAATGAGTGGTCTTCAACTTGGTCATAGTCAAATTATTTATCATGCTAGTAAGTGTCTAATGAATAAGTTATTTTAATAAGTTTTCTATATAGTAGCCGTTTTCTGGTTAACAAATCTTTTAAATGGACTACTTTTTTTCTCAATTAATAATTCACTGGTTTTTTGCACTCTGCTTTGTGTCATTAAACAATTTTGTGTCGCATAATGTAGTGCTCACTGAGCTTATTCAAATTGCTTCAGCTTCTCAACAGCTGCTTTTGCAGTGAGGATGAAAGTCAAGTCCAGTATTGTATCAAAAGTTGATATGGTAGCAGGATGATTAAAACTGTTTTCATAGCTTAAGGAGTTGTGACCCAGATTGTGATGCACATGGGGAATGGATGCAAGTTTTCAAAGACGGCTTTCACACTTGAGAGCTGATCTCGAGGGGGGATCAGATCCGGATCAGATCCTCCCCTCAAGATCAAAGGTTTTGCTTTCACACTTGATCCCCCTCAGTGAATCAAGCCCCGATCAAGCGATCAACAAACAGGAAGTGATGCAATGAACCCGCCTTATCCTCGTAGTTGTCTGAAAGTGTAAACAACGTCGAGTACATACACTGTACGTATACACCAATTGCACGAGGTCAGGTTGATCTCAGGTCACCTTGATCCTCCGAGTTTGCACACACAGTTTTTTAATCCCCTGCGCAAGATCTGATCTGCCCCGGTGGGTGGATCAAAATCTCCGGATCTGATCCTGAGTGCGAGAGCTTTCACACAACAAAGTTGATCTCAAGTGGTGGATCAGATCCGGATCTGATCCCCTGCATGAGATCAAGTGTGAAAGCACTCTTAGTGTTGTAATCTTTACCTCAGAGTCCTGGACCAAAGATAACTTAGTCATTTATAGAACAGACCAGCAGAGATTATCTTTGGACAATAAGATAGCAAATGTTCAAGCACCCATTCATACTGTAATTCTATGAAGAAAAGTGTAAATAAATGAATTGTTCAAATTTTTATAGGCCTTCAGTACCATGGGAAGTTAGCAGAGACTATGTGCCTCTTGTACAGTATCCTTTTCCTAGATAGAAACCCCAACCAAAATACACCAAGACTTCTGCAAAATACTAACCTCTCATCTCCCTGAGAAGTATCATTTGTGTTGCTTTGAAATGTTAATATTAATATGTAATTACACCGTCAAGTGTAATTTTAAAGGGCAGGAGCAGTCACCAAAACTTGAATTAGTGTAATAGAATGTGCTGTTTCATGATTGGCTGTTGAGAGTCATGTGACAACGCTTTTTTTCTTCAAATGTGAAATTTACTCAAAATGACTGTTTGGTTCACCTTGAATATGCAATATTGAAGTTATAAAATATGATGAAAGACACTGTAAAGAGAAATAAGATGAAAGTTGTGATGTTTGGCTCTTGCTTTAAAATGAGTTTTTGGGGACTGCTCATGACCTTTAAGGAGTTGTATTTGAATGTTACAATTCAGCTCTGAGAGATGGACAGTGTTCAACTTTCCTAGTTTGATGGCGCTATACTGATCGAAGTACTGTGGTGTGGGTACTGTGCAATACGAATCAACCTCTTTTGTGGATACTGATATCTAAAATTTGAAACATTGTTCCTGATGCTGCTTCTATCAAGTATTTTTTATTATTTTTGCCTTTTACTTCTTTTTACTTTATTTTTCTTCATCATTTTACTTACTTTTTCCTTCATTTTACAGATCACATGGTTGTCTACCCCCAGTGGAAGATGGCGGCCTTATGCTTTGTAAAGCCAAAATTCATGACATCCCAAGAACGATGAAATGCTGTAATGACAGGCCATTCTGCAACATTTATCTCAACACAACACTCCCTCCAACTACCACAACAAGTATTCCAGGTATAAAATAAAGTGCACAGCCCTTTCTCATCCACCACTTAAAATTACAGTATGGTTTCACTGGTGCATTACATTAAAATTTCGGCAGTAAATCAACTTTGGTCCTATGAGTTCTATTTTATACTGTAGTTCCTTCCTCCGATAAAACGTCACAGGAAATGTAGGGAGGTAAGAGTATTACTGATGAGTAGGTTAGGTGTTTCAATACATAACCAAAAGTGCTACATTTTTTAACAGAAACGATCAGAACACTGATGGACAACCTGTTAGGAACTATGTGAACAGCTTTCACTTTTCTCTAGATGTGCCCGTGGTCTTTGAAGGGTTACAAATCATAAGACTTCTCATTGGTTATTAGCTCATTCGTGTTCACAGTACATGTGTGAGGTTGTCAAATAGGGCAGATGGCATCAAATTTTTCACAATTTTAGTCTTCTTCTTCTTCCTCATTTTTAGAGATTTGGGGCTGAAATTTTGGTGTATGATTGCTTTGGAGGAGAGCATTGATACCTATGTTTTTGCATTCTAATATAGGAGATTTAAGTTGTGTTTTAAAGCTGTTTTTTTTTAAGGTTGAGTTCATTTTGCCTGCTGAGCAGTTAGTTGTTTATTTATTGCACTAATAGCAGTGTGCTTGGTTGTGTGTTCTGTTCTTATCTTGCACATAGATGCAGGCTATTTAACCTGGTTCTTCTTGATACAGCTGGTTGAACAAAGCATGCATTTGCAGTACTGGCACTGTATGCTTGTCTAGGTGGTCATAATCAGCTGTGGTCAGCTAGTGTAGAGAGAATTATTAGGCTGTAAGGATGGAGTTACAACAGACCCTGTTGCAACTTATCTATTGTAGAGATACCTTTCATTCTGTTCTGTTCAATTTATCATGAATTGGCCAAGCCAAGTGATACCAAACTGTTTGAGTTCAATTAGCACAGTACAGTGGGAACCTCCTGAGTCTCTGTGTTTTATTTTAATCGGTACAGAGCCATGCAGTGTTTTCTTTTGGATTTGTAGGTTCAACTAAATGTACTTAGCAATACTTTAGCAGTTCACAGGTACGCAATACATGAGTTATTGATTATGTCTTACTGCCTAATGCCTAGAAGAATATACACAGTCCAGACTTTCATGATTTGAGAAAATACACAGTGATATTTAGATCTACCATAAAACTATATCAGATGTAGATTCACATGCAAAATCATATGTTTAGCTATTTTTTACTTCCTTGCATTTAATTTTGTAATGTAAGGAGGTTGGGAAACAGATAACAGATAAAATTTGGTTGAACTTTTGAGTTCCTGTTTTTAACAGACAAAACAAGTTGTGTAAGTTTCACAACAGCATGTTCTAGTTCAACAATTATAATGCAGAGTGTTGCAAAGTATGTGCAGATCTTTGCTTATCCTTGTTAAATTTCCTGGTTATTGTTAGTTTCTTGTTGAATGTGAATATTTCTCCTGGAATAAATGAACTAAATGAACAGCCAAGTTAGCAAAATAAAGCTCACTGAGCATCATGTGTCCGAGGACTGTATGTTGCACAAACTAAAGGATATTAGTAGAGAGGTTTAATTAGTCTCTCTTTCTTTGTAACAAACTTGCTTTCATTGCTTGTGATCATTTATCATGTTGGTGCAAGAACAGTATTTGTCTTAAAAACTAATAGATGTTTGATGGATTCTGTTACAAATTGTGGTTTAATTTCATACTGTAAGTTCTGCATTCTAGATGTAATAGGCATGAATGGCATTTCCATGTTCCCTTTGCCTTTAAAACCCCTTATTCTCGACTTGAATTTGTCCAGATCTGTCTGATATAAAACAGTAAAAGTGGCTAGGGATGATGGTTTTTTTTCGCTAACTACTCTTTGCTAAGTACATGAAGAAATTTTAAGATAATCTACCATGATTTTAAAAGCACTCAAAGATTGACAAGGGAATCATTAAAACATTGATGGAACAGTCTTATGCTAAAAAGTTTTATTTCAGAACATTTTAAAAAACAGGCTAAGTCAGAGAGAAAAGGGTAGTACTCAATGACTTTTTCCTGTTTCAGCATATGATTAGCTATTACTTTGTCACCATTATTGAGAAGAAAGGTTTCTTGAGGTGCATTTACACTAGTTCTAGATCTAATTAACCAATTTTATCAGTAGATCAAAAACATTTACTTGGCAAACATATACTTACCACTTTCTACTTCTGACTTGCATTATTCTGCACGCTGCTCTGAGAAGTTCTAACACTGCGCCCCCCCCCCCCCCTTCCACCAGCTTGGAATACACACTTGCCCTCATTCTCAACCACTACATAGCTTGATCCTACTGTAGTTGATTTAAACTTGTCAAGTACCCTATCCTCTGTGTTTGATGAGTGGAACTAGCATGAAAATGATTGAAAAAATAGAAGCTCACATGAGTAAAAATGAAAAACAAAAAGGGTGAAAACATTTGTAAGCCTTCAGTATGTACAGGGATTTCGAAAGAGTGGGTGATTGCATAATGTGAGGTCTTTATCACCTCGAGAGTTGATCCTAGAGCACATGTACACACTACAAGATGTGATTGCATGTAACCAGGATCAAAATCAAGCAATTAGATCTGGTTTTAGTATAAATGTGCCCTGAGTCTTTTATGAATATGCAACAAGTTTTGATGAATTTTATTAAAAGTTGATTCTAGTATTGTTTTCTTTCCTTTCTATCATAGGTGGTATACCACATGGGTCCAGTGAACCCCATATGCTACACCAAATAGTACTGTTATTTTCGGTAACAGTGTTTGCTGCTGCCTTTATTCTTATTCTCACCTTTTTTTACCTCAGGTAAGATGTAGATCATACTTAGTATATGAGTAAAGTACATGCTGACTTTGGTTTTAAGCAAAATTGTTCCATTTTCTGATTTTTGATTCCTTGCCGAAGGCAGGCAAGGAATCTATGCGATGGTGATGTCGTGTGTATGTGTGTGTGTGTGTGTATGTGACACTTTGGCTTGTAAACACGATATCTCAAGAAGGGTAAGTGTGACTGTCCTCGTATTTGGTGTGTAGGTTGGTCATATTGAGTAGATGATCCCTATTTTTTTTGGTGGAGATCAAAGGTCATTTGGGGTCACGAGAGGTCAAAAGGTCAAAACCTTGTAAACACGATATCTCGAGAACGGTACATGTGACTATGCTCATATTTCGTGTGTGGGTTGGTCATATTGAGTAGATGATCCCTATCGATTTTCGTGGAGGTCAAAGGTCATTTGGGGTCACGAGAGGTCCAAAGGTCAAAACTACGTAAACCCAATATCTCAAGAATGGTACAGGTGACTGTGCTCATATTTAGTGTGTGGATTGGTCATATTTAGTAGATGATCCGTATTGATTTTCCCAAAGGTCAAAGTTCATTTGGAGTCAGCATGTTCAAAGCCTGACAAGCTTTCCTGCACAGTCTTTCAAGAAAGGTCACTTGTAGGGTCCTGTAACTTGTCATGTAGATGGCACATAGTGAATACATGGTCCCAGAAGTTTTTGGTGGAGGTCAAATGTCATTTGGGTTCACGACGGGCAAGGGGGATCTCAATGTAGGAAGATTGGATGCCTTGCATGTGTACTTTGTGGGCACATTATGGAGCCCTGTTCATTGAAAAACATTGCAAAGCAATGTCAATGTGAAAAAAGGCCTTACATTTCAACAGCAAGGAGTCACTAAGCCTTTTGGCTTTCTGGTTAATATGAATCAAAACGTTTCAAGTCCATTTCACTCCTCCCCTATCTCCCATGACTGTGAGTACTGTTTATACCTATACTTACCATCCGGCAAACTATTGACACCTTGGTTGCCCTACCGGCACAGGGCATCCTACACCCTACTGTATTATCTGACTTTAAGTATTAAAAATATAGTCGCACTTAAAATTATCAGAATTACAACAGCTTGGCAAAAGTAACTTCAGTGTTTGCATTCTGTATATACCTAAATGATTTCCACACTTAGACAAATCTGGTCAGTCAAGTGATGGTCTGATTTTAGTCGGCCATAACTGGGGTCTTTCAATTTCCTTGTTTACCTGCTGTATCATGGATGACTGTACACTGAATTGTATCCTTATTCCCTCAATTTCACTGAATATGGGAGTTATGAAGTTCATGTAGACAATAAATGAAGAAAATTTAAGGCTGATGGAACACAGTGATGGCTGCCTATAGTCACTAAGGACAAGTGCTGATCCAATTTGTCTGTATTGTGAACATTTAGCAAAAAGGGGGAGTTTCACCCTTTAGGACCATTGAGCACACTGAGGGTACAACTTGTGGAGTATTGAGAGTAGGACCATTGAACACATTGAGGGTACAACTTGTGGACCATTGAGGGTAGGACCATTGAACACATTGAGGGTACAACTTGTGGACCATTGAACACAATGAGGGTTCAATTTGTGGACCATTGAGGGTAGGACCATTGAACACAATGAGGGTACAA
This sequence comes from Holothuria scabra, assembly GCA_037179385.1. Classification (NCBI taxonomy): domain Eukaryota; kingdom Metazoa; phylum Echinodermata; class Holothuroidea; order Aspidochirotida; family Holothuriidae; genus Holothuria; species Holothuria scabra. The sequence goes on from CM074198.1 coordinate 29,988,708, forward strand.
CTTGTGGACCATTGATTGTAGGACCACTGAACACATTGAGGGTACAACTTGTGGACCATTGAGGGTAGGACCATTGAATACATTGAGGGTACTACTTGTGCACTGACTGCACACAGTGGACCATCTGCTACATGTTCCATGTTTTGAGATGACAACATTGGAAAGTACCATCTTGGAAGTTAGGAAAACTATAAAATGGAGTTTCCATCCCTCTGGTCAAGAAAAAGTCAGCAAAATGGAAGAAAACTTCCTGACATAATGCAAAAGTTAGGGAGTTTGTTTTGCCAAAAACAAAAAAGTGGCCGTCTTTTCATAGTTTGTGCTAGTCCTCAGTAAAGGACTATGTATAGATGGTCACGTAATTGCTCCGGGCTACCTATACATAGTCCTTACTCCTGTGAATTTGTGTTTATGGGTCTTTGACTGACACAGTGCCAAACAAAATTTGATTTTCTTTGTATAGCAAAGGTAGGACCTAAAATCTGAATTTACTATCATAACTTTGCTTCTTGCACAACTATTGCACCTATTTTTGTTGACTTGAAACTTCTGAAAATGTCAGAAATTTTGGAATAAATTCATTAACTTTGCAACTTTTCTGTAGCATTTGAAGTATTTGTTTACATTGGAACACTTTTTGCATAACGTTGAGAAGACTCATTAAAAACATTTGATCTTTGCAATTAGCATTAGGCCTGTGATTTTGTGTTTGCGGGCAAAAAGTGTAAATTTATTTTCCAGTTTTAGGTCCAAAATTTGCGGTAGTTAGTTGGTTAGTTAGAGGAGAATTAACGGCACACCAACAAGGACATGTTGGATGGTGTCAGTCGACTGGATAAAGAGTTCAAAGAGTAAATTTATTTTCCCGTATGGATGGTTCAAGTTCAAATTTGGTCTCCCTTTAGTTCCCTCTTAAGATAGGTGGTAAATTCTGTGGGCATATTCTAAAATCCCCAGCCCACAGGGAACCGGATTTGTTGAAAGGAGAAAATTAATTTTAGTGGTTAAAAGGACAACCAATCATCATGTTGATATGAACAGTTGAGGTAAGGACTGTGTATTGTGAGTCTAGTAAATGACCGAACAGGCCTTTACTAAGGACTAAGTTTGTTCCACGGACTTCCTATACATGGACAGAGCATACCGCATGGTACATTGTCACTCCTGTAGTGTGAGAAAAAGCGCACCAAGATGGCTGTCTGCTATGGTTTTGTGGGAAAGTTGGACTTGCTTAAGTATATTCCATATTTTGCAAGAAAGTTGAAATATTTTTGAAATATGGCAAGATAGTGTCAAAATGGCTTCACATATTGCATGAATAAAATATTTTTCCTATTCAAGTTTAACATTTGTTTAAAATATTACAGAGTCGTCGTCAAATCAGACGATTTATAGGTTCACGGCGGCCATCTTGGTGCGCCTTTTTTGTCCCAGCCGGTGGCAACCATCTACAGATAGGACGTACATGTTACATGCTCTGTCCGTGTATATAAGTATGTGGTTTGTGCCTTGTCCAATCAGTGAAAGTAGGTCAAATAGGGCAAAGTAAGTGTCTTGAACTGAAAACATTTTCATTGAGGATAACTTTGAAAAAAACAGAGGAGTTTATTTCCTCAAAATGGTGGTAATCCTTCACTCATTGATGCTGTTTTGAGTGGGTCTTGGTATATTGATTTTGTTTTAGTGAAGTGTAATGGTTTTGTCAAGTGTGTTATTTTTGGAATGACATTGATATGCTTGACTTTTGTGTGAATTGAAAAGGAAGTCTAGACTGTACACAGTTTTGCAACTAGTCCTTTCCATAGAACAAGTTCATTTGAAATTTAATATTTTTGGTCAACCTATAACAGTACTATGAAAGTGGCAGTTGAAGTAGTAAGGCTTAGCAGCCTGGAGGGTTGTTGTTTATTTCCTGGTAGGGTAGTTGTTAGGCAAGATTTTATAAGAACAACTGAGGTAAATAACTGAAGTAGGACTACTATCTGAAATGGTATAAAAATTGGAAAGATTTCAAAATATTACCTAAAAAGTTGGATCGTATATAATTTATGGTATGTAGTGATGTTAACACATCATGGGTGTATAATTGGATTGTGGTCTAACTTTGTGAAAAGTATTTCCTTCTTAGCCTAAATTGTTTTTGCACATTTTCTTCATAATTAATGGTCAAAATTAAATGGACATCACTCTCCTGTAGAAGTTGCATTGTAGCAATTTACATTCCTGTCAACAGATACAAAAAGAGAGTTTTCAGACAGCGGTTTGACTTAGAAACCAGGGAGGAGGATGAATCATTTATTGGTCCTGGGGAAACGCTGACAGAGTTACTTGAGAAGTCTCAAACATCAGGCAGTGGGTCTGGTCTTCCATTGTTGGTAAGCAGTGTGAAATGAATATACAGTGCCAAATCGTACCTCCTATTTACATAAATAATCCTCACTTACCCACAATTATTCCTGGCAAATGAAAGATAGCCTATTGGAACAGAGCCCTTTAGAAGAAGGACTTACTCATCCTTTCACTTGCCATATTCAAAGTCAGACGGAGTTTTCCTGTTATTTCCATTGTTGGTAATCAGTGTGCTATAATGTTGTTTATTTCCCCAAAAGAGAGTAAAATTATTTACTAGGAAGTTAGTAGAGTATCATACAAATGGCTTTCTATTTTATGTATAGAAAACGGAAATTTCCCTCCAGATGCCTAAATTTTCTGGGAAGGAAGCTCCCAACTTCCTAATATTTTCTGCCAAGGAACTTCTGCCAACTTTCAGCCAACTTCCCAGTTTCAATATTTTCTGCCCATGAAGTATGGTCTGAAAATTTTACAAATGTTAAGATGTGCTGATCTTGGTGTAACTTACCTATTATCAAGTGACTTGGCATTCTTTGTGCTCACAGGATACACACTTTCATAATAATTTGGTTATTGCACTGCTTGTAACATACTTGACAACTCCTACAAATGACACAAGCATGCATTGTTTTCAGACTTGGGATAGACTACAAGCCCTTTGAACCATCAAAACTCGGCTTCCAGTGTTAAAGCCACTTTGCAGAGAATAAACAAATTTAGGTTGTAGAAATAGTATCACTTTAGATAGTCTTTCTTTGGATAATCAAATTTTCTAGTTGGCACATTTGATAGTCTAAGTGCATTTGTGACACAGAAAGTTTAGTTTTAATGTACATGTAGAACAGTTGGCAAATCAAAATTAGGTTACTCTGTAACTTAATTTTAAAGGAATATGATTCTTGCTTTGTAGTTCATGTGCAATTTGTCTACCTAAATTTTCAAAATAATTTTACAACCATGGTTTTTGTAATGTGACCTATTTTTGGCATTTTAGAAAATGTTCACATTGTAGGTGAGTTTGAATGGTTTAACATTAATAAAAGATACAGAGGTTATGAACGTGAAGTCATCAGGTTTGAATTTGGCATTCTGGATGGAACTGATCAATAAGCAGTACATGTGTTACTTATAAGCATACACTAGGGCACCTGAGTAACAATTGTTGTACATTAGACGCCTGGATGGAAAAATAGCAAGATGCGCAACGCAGTGACGTCGGTGCATAACCTCTATTCTAGGTCATAGCAATTTACTTTTAACACTCTTTGCTTCTTCAAAGCACATTTTCTTTCCAGTTTAAGTTTGGTTGGTGTTTGTAAAATAATTCTTTAGGGTAAACTTACTGGTATGTGTTTGTCATGAGTGTGTGCGGCACTTGATGTATATATCAAATTATCGATGTTCAGTGAAAGAGGACACCATTCATTGCTGGAGTGTACATTAAGGCAAGACATTTTTAGAGTAACATTATTTGCGAAGTCTAGAAAACAGACCTTAAAAACTCTATCCATCCATTGTACAATTTCATTTGCGCATTTGGTAGTTCATGCCATTTTAAATATTGAATGTAGGTATTGCTGCAACTTAGGGGTTGCAATTTCTTGGAAGAATATTTATTTTATTTTGGCAAATGTTTTTCAAATGAATTAATAGGATGACCTAACATGCACTTTGTATCACATGACCATTGCAATTTTCTTTTTGCTCCTAAACTCACTAAAGTTTTGTCAAGGGGCTCATACTTTTTCTCTTTTAGTTATAGTTTTATGGGGGGTAGGTAAGGATTAGTTTATGTGCCCAGAAATAGTTAAGACCTGTCAACATGAACAGGGTTGCATGGTCAAGTGGTTAGAGTATTCGACTTGCATAGGGAGATCGAGTCCTGTCCAGGTCGTACGGAAGACTTTAAAATGGAACCTACTGTCATTGTGCTTGGTGCTCAGCGTAACCCAATAGCCAATAAGCCACAACTGGAAAACAGGCCATGGCCGGATCGAATTGAAACAATTGGTTGAAACTGGGCCGCAACACTCCTTCTAACAAACTGAATTACTGAGCAGGCTTATAAGAAATTCTTCAACCCTGTAACTTTGACCTTTGAAACATTCAGTAATGACTTGACTCATTTCAAAGTATATAAACTTGAAGTCTTTAATGGAAAGATCAGCTGCAATTAGTAACAGTTGTTGCCGTAATAGTTCAAAGTCTAAAAGAGGTCTCACTCCATTTCCAGCAACATTTATGCAAACCTTCAACATCCTTGTCATATTCAAGTCAGTTTAATTGAATGGTTTCCATATTATGCCAAGTCTAAATTCTTCTCATTCAAATAAATCTTACAGCAATTAACCATCTAAGGTGACACGTAATTGTTCTCTGTAAGTTAATGATTTGCTTAAGTATTTCATCTTGACGTACTGTAGTCTTCGTAGGCAGTTGTCATAAAGAATTGTCACATTTTATCATTCCTGTTTAGGTACAACGAACAATTGCCAAACAAGTTCAGCTGATTAGGTGTGTAGGCAAAGGAAAATTTGGAGAAGTATGGAAAGCCAGGTGGAGGGGAGAAAATGTAGCTGTTAAAATTTATCAGAATACAGAAGAGGATAGCTGGTTCCGAGAAACAGAGATCTACCAGACGGTCCTTATGAGACATGAAAATATTATGCGTAAGTATATAACTGGATAGGAAATGGTAAGGCTGGAAAAATGGGTTGTCTAGTGGATGTCATTCACTTTGTTAGAAGGGGGTTTAATGGGGATAGGCACACACGGTGCTGTTAAATAGCCTCAGCCACGTAGTTGGTAAGTATGAACGTAGGCAGTTTAAGTATCTTCCAAGTTTACATGCAGTACAATTTCTCCCCATAATTTACCTCTTATGAGAGGGTGTGAATATTGTGAGCATACTTTATAACCCAAGCACACAGGGGACTTGACTATTTTGCACAAAAGTTGCTCATATGCAGTGTTCTCTATTAGTTGTTTCATCTGGGTGCACTGCCTGGACAAACTGTGGAGGGTGTTCATTGGCGTTGGGTCTAGACATTGTTGCCTGCACAATACCTTAGTCACCCTGAAAAAAATACTTTTTTCACTCCTTTTGGAAACATTTGAATTATTCAAGCCATGGCACCTCCTGGTTACCTGGCCAACAACTTCCATTGAACAGTTCATCTTTTGGGTAATGATCTCTGGTGATGAAACCGGTGGCGCTATGCTACCTCCCACTGAAAGCTGTCCTAACTTGCCCTTGTTTCAATCCCAGCAGAATGGTCTATGGTTCTGTTTTTGTTGTTCAATTCAAAACAAGCATCAAACAGAGCACTATTTTGCATCTCACCCAACTTATGTGAGCAAAACTTCTTTGAAAGCATAAGGGGACCCCAGGAAGGCCATCAGAGTCATCTGCTAGTTTAGACATAAGTGCCTTGACAAAATTTTGACCTGAGGTGTACACTGATATGATATCATTGGATTTGCCACAAACAGATGTATGTGGTTGAAAAGTTAAATATAATCTATTTTATCAGTGTGGTAATTAAAAAATTTGTGTGTTTACAACATCTTTGTGTATAAGGTGTTTAAGATCAGTGACAATAAGAATTATGTTAAATCAGGGAGAACTGCTGTTTTATCATCCTAGGTGAAAAGGTATGCAGTGTTGGCAGGTTATGCACTGTTAGGTTATGCAGTGTTGGCAGATAAGATCATCTACAAAAATAAAACCTCATCGGAGTGACTCAAAAAGTCACCAAAAGCACTTACCACTAAAATGGGGTTACAAGTTTACTAACACTTGTTTTCTGCAAAAGTACTTGATCCAGAAGTTTTTTAACTGAAATGAATACAGAGTGTTGGCTTTGATTTATTTGTTGAATGATGTGTCATAGCAAGCAACTTGAAACCAAGGTATGATGTTAGAAAAACTATCCTCAGGAATATTTTCCAGATCTTTATCAATACTTTGTATATCATAAATAATTTACATTTCATGAAGTCAAAGGGAAAGATTTTAAGGGTAATGTAGTTTACAAAAATGCAGAAGTTGTAGTTTGAGATTCCAGGGTACAGTTACAACTTTGAGTTTAGTTTCTACATCCTGTTTTAAACAGAGTATTAGCAGTTTGAGTGACATAGTAACTGTGACAGACAAATTGTGTATTATAGCCGTTGCTTGTATGGCAAATCTTTATTTCTCAAATTGTCTAAACCTCGTAACCGTTGAAGTACGTTTGTATTTCAGATATTTAGTGCTGTGGCACCATTTTGGCTGTGATTGATGATTATGTTACAGTGCAATTGTGTTAAATTTGCTTAAAAGCTTTATATATAAAGTAAAAGATTTTACAGAGAGGTACTTTGTGATCCATAGTTAGTTTAATGATATTTTAGGTTTTAAATACATACCTACAACAACACATTGAGAACGGTTTGTATCCAGTTGGCACACAAGTACTCCTGTGGTATAAGGTTAAAGCTGTGCCACTTTCACTGCAACAGGGAATAATTTATCTGGTATAGCATAGCAATTTTTTACACAAGCTGGCCAAATTGCTATGCAAAAATGTGTAGCTCTGTGTTGTTCATATAACTGTAGATAGGATTTTAAGTGATTTTATGATAAAGAAGGAAAAAAATCTCAAAACTGCTATACAAAATTGGAATACACTAATTCTTCCCTGTGTAAGCTTTCTGCCTTTCTACTCTATTTGGGGCCAGCCAAGTTCGGTGAGCTGTGGTTGGTATCTCATAACAAATAAGACTGGTATTGCTTTGTGTAATGAATGGGGCTCGTAAAATTCATGAAATGGTGAGCTCAATTCCACAGAAATTTGGTAAATAATTAAGCACAATTGTCAATGGTTGATGGACTAGCTTGTTGTACTAACTTCTATGTAGAACTAAGGAAATTTAGTGAAAACATCCAATATTGTAGACAGTTAGAAATTCCAGACTGTGTATTGTAATGGCTATTTCAAACCAGATATACTATAACGTACTTTGTAAGGATGCATGGTTGTTGACATAAAGGATTTAAATTTTATTCAGGTTGTGGAGGTAAAACTTGGTCTGCAAAACAACTTGTCACTATATATTGGGTATATGTGTAGCTTCCAGATTACTCCCCTCCCACTCCCTTCCCCTCCCCTCTCCCTCCCCTCATCAGACAAAAAAAAGAAAGAAATAATAATTCTCCCAATTGTAGGGATCTAATGACACCTATTTATTGCTTTAAGATGAATATATTGAACCATCTTTTACCTGGTGTGACTCAACATTTGACTTTCATGTACCGTTGTTCCCTGTCCTCTTTTTTTTCTAGCTGGATACAAGACCTCCCATGAAGTCTGTAGCTCACAAGCCGTGATCATAAAGGGCAGCAGGTTATTAAGTGGTTCAAAATCTTACAATTTCGTACAACCTTCTGCAATCTCTTTCAATTAGCAGCTCGCAAACCTACGAGGTGGCCTCCTTTAGGTAGCAGGAGGTCACAAAGAATTGCAAAAGCTGAAAAGCGTTTGTTGCTGAGAGGGTAACAGGCCTAACCCTTGGTTATAATATTTTGAGCATACATCAAAGGGTAGAAATTAACAGAATGTGTCTTTAACCATTTCATTACAGAAAGTGTTGAAACATTTTTGGTGGCAACATTACAAACTATTCTCTTTGTTCTGTTTTTAGGGTTTGTTGCAGCTGATATCCGGGGCACTGGTACTTACACCCAGTTATACCTCATCACAGAGTACCATGAGTATGGCTCCCTCTACAACTTCCTTCGCACAAATGTGCTTCACAGCTCTGTAGCGGTTCGCCTTGCATTTTCAGCTGCAAACGGACTCACACATTTGCATACAGAGATTTGCGGCATGAAGGGTAAGCCTGCAATTGCTCACAGAGACATCAGCAGCTCTAACATCTTGGTTCGACATGATGGTCAGTGTGTGATTGGAGACCTCGCCGTGGCTGCACGGTACTTAAGGTGAGCTACTGGACTTCCTTACTTCAAAGAGAGAGACAGGGCAGCAGTCACTGAGAATGGTGAAATGTGTGTCACAGCAATGACCTTAATAAAGAGTCCCCTGTTCATGCACAATCCATGAAGAAGAAAAAAATCCAAGGCCAAGTTGAGTCTTAAGGAGAGTCAAAGTGTTCTATACTGGTTAGCCCAAAGTAAAAGGTGTAGGCCATGTTTGTTTTCAAATTAAAAACTGAACAGGTCATTTCATCACCAGTTGATGGACTGAAGCAATTGCTGCCATAGTTATGCAGTCGATTAACTTAAAACCATGAAAGATTAAAGAATGCATACACTTCCTTTTGATACTGATTCAAAAGCCTGGGAGTTACCATTTGCTGCATTTTGGGGACATGTGGAGTTTGCATACATACCTGATGAAGATGTTGACAAAACGTAGTACTTCTTCCTAAGAATGAGAAACCGTCTCCTCAAAAAGTGCAACATTTGAAAAAGACCTGTGGCCAGTAGTTCTTTTCCTATGGTTAAATGTTACTTGATATGCATGTGATAAGTTGCTTATCATAGCTGATACTAAGATTTTCTTCCCCTGAAAAGGTTGTATGATTATTCATACTTGTTAGTAATCCTCCATATCTGTTTGTTCATTATGGACAGGGTAAGTGAGTGTGTTATCATTTGATAATCTCTCGGAATAATCTGGTCATCCATCTAAGACTACTTGATTTAACCTGTGGTTGTGCTGTTTTAATGTATGGTTATCCACAAGTTAATTATGTTTTGTTGCAGTTTAATTGACCAAAGTATTGTTGCATTAGAATAAGCAATGTTTAATAACTCTCCAGCTGAACATTAGAACAGGTTTAAATGCACTCTTGGGGGTTAATACTCTGTCTTCCTGCATCACTTGCAGGGACCCCAAATCATGCATTATCTTGTGCTAATGAATGGCCTAGAGTTGCTTAACCTGTAATTACAAAGAAATTATGTGAGGAAGTCCAAAATGGATAAAATTCCTGTCTAGACATGATATATGTATGTAATAACATAGTTACATATGCTGTGAACCTCAAGTCTCAGTAGGACTTACTTAATGTGGACATCCTTTCAGTGCATCCTCAAAATGATATTTGGGGCTGTACTTATAGTCAAAATGATATTTATCTTCTTGGTGCCCCACACAAATGGAAACACTGTCAGGAATAATTTTGTTGAATCTTTTAATACCTTTTTAAGGTGTTTTAACAGTATCATAGATTTAATCATGTGGCCAAAGTAGCTAATTTCCAATACAGATAGATTGTAAAGTGGTCTTATTTCGTAACAAATTTTGCTGAAAGGATGGTTCTGTAAGCTTAGATCCTGTCCATGGAAGTAAGCTTTCACGGTAAACCGGTTTTATTACCGATACCGGTAATAACCGGTTACGGTTCGGTTCGATTATTGCCTTGAAGAATAATCGGAAAATCGAAAAAATCGGTAATATCGTAGGAATCAAAAATAATCGTGAATAATTGTGAAATAATCGTAAAAATGTAAGTTACAGCACTATCTCGTCCTAGTTTACAGTACAACTCATGGGCGGCGGGATCCTTTGTGTTTCCATGAGAGTAGATCATTTACGATGTGTTTTGCAGGGTTACCAGGGTGCTCGCGCGCCATCATATTACCTGTCCCAAATCTACTACCCAAATCTTTGAAAATATCGTATGCAAAAAGAATCACTTCATTTACATGATTGCCCCCGATAATGGACTAATATTTTTGGCCAATTTGGTAAGCGTTCTCCTAGTCTGAGAATGAAGAGAGTCCTTAGAAATTATGTTTAAGTTGGAGAGTTGTTTGCACTTCGTTTTCTGAAGTTGAAATTTTCATCGACGTGCGGCCCGAATTTGCTATCGTCACGTAGTGTGCTACAATACTGCTCACATATGTGTTCGCAGCAATATGTACATCACTTCTTGCACGCAAGCTGTCTGACAGTGATTAATAGTAACGTTTTACGCAGAAACTTGCAGATATCACCCCGCCCAGCTTGCAAAGACAGTGCCCGTAACGTTCGGTACGTAAACTGAGCCTAGCATGTGTGCGGTCCTTCATTTCATACGGTATGCAACATCAAGTAAAATGACAAAAAAAAAACACAACTCGAAAATTACACAATGATTAAGCGTGTCACTTGTACCCAAATCAACACTTTGCCGCTATGTGTAAAGTACTAAGATATCACTGTAATGACACCGAAAATATTCAAGATTTTTTAGACAGGCCATTACATACACGTTTGGTAGACCCAGAGTGGCATTCGTGCATACTACGAATTTTACGAATGAAAGCTATGTCAGCATGCCCGGATGTCAACACGAGACTAGCTGCGTAAGAACGTTCATAGCCCTTTAGTGATATAGGCATTGGAGAGTAGAATTTTTCTTACTTGGCTCTAGTGACTCTTGTCTGTTAAGATTGTCATTTTTTATTTGAAACAAAAGAGACGATACAACCTTGTGACATGTGAAGTATTATTGAACTTGTGAATGTGATCTCGGAAAATATAATGGATGTACTATGGAACATGCCTAACAAAATGTTGTCATGTTTTAGTCACCATTACACCGGGTATGGCGATTAGGTACCTAGTTCCTATTTTTGTACCCGTGCAAATACTAATACAATTTATACAATATGAGCTGTAATGCGCAGCTTCCAAGTTTTCGGTCAAGCGATCTGTACTGTGCAGATAGGGTGCTCCAAAATCTACTGCCTGCATTTATTGGCTATTTTATCGTACATTTTTTTTCGGGGCTCAAAGTCATCTTGGTTCGCTGGTACAGCCGAAGTTTCTGTCAACAGGCCGTCTCGAAATTATCCATACGTAATGTTTTTTCTAATTCGTTGTAACTCAAATACCATCGGGCATATCACAGTAATTTGATTGATTTTAACATATATATTCTACCTTAAAGTCCCCGCCATTTATTTATTAAGGAAGTGCATCGGGCTGTTTCATTAACAAAATTCTAATATTTATAAAAAGGACAAAGATTTGGGAATCCCTACATCGATCGCCTAGAAGAACGCTCAGTGTAAAGACGTCACATCAGCTGACACGAAATTAACCAATCAGAACACAAGTGCAATTGTATTCTCTGTTCGGTAGCAATCCTCATTTATAAACGGTAGTATGTACACAACATCTCTCATAATCGCTCGCGATAGCTTCGTGAAAAGATCGAGGGTGGACATGTGGCTTACGGTAGTACATTATACAGGAAGTTGCCACGTGGCCAACAGCCACGTGGAAGCAAGCTGTACATAAATTTATGTACTTATTTGCATTACATTCGTGGCTAACTGGAGTGCACCACTTGCGTTATTTTAGTATGGCTTATACTACCGTCCCTACGGACATGCGTAGTTTCGTCGATCCCTGATGTTGAAATCGGGCGACCCGTGCAAATCCCGATGGTCCATGTAACTCTCATTCAAAAGTTTTAGAATGATCGTTGAATGAAAGCAAGCATAATTTTAGGACTACAAACGAATAATGAAGGGATATAACAATTTGGTGTACAGCAGGTTCTACCGTAAAAGTTCAATGCTTTTGTTTTAATAGCCAAGCAAAAAATTTTAGGGCTCAGTTTGTAGAAGAGCAGACCCGCGCATGTAGGGGAAAAACACGGACAATAAGCGCAGCCGGATTGTTGGCGGGTTAAGCACTGATGGAGAGCTAGCCAGCGGGAGGGCCAGGGCGGGGATTATAAACAAAAAATTCAGTTTCCGTTCCTGATTTCCATACATTGCGGGCACATATTTCATGAACATTGTTTGAAGTTTATATAGCTGAGCCCGAGAGCATAAATAAAAAGGGTTCTTTGCTTTTGATAAATTGTAGTATAATTACCAGTCAAGTACCGCAACTGAGGCATCCAGTTCCGCTGGCTTACGGATACAAAGATGTATGTAACTTGCTTGCTACAGCACATATGTCAACTTAGGAACTTAATGTATATATGCGGGGAAAAAACCGGTTATAATCGAAGTACGATTATTGGACGTCCGATTATACCGGTTATGTTTTTTTGGAATACCGTGAAAGCTTACATGGAAGTCAATTCATGATATCTCAGTAAGTAAAGAGGTATTCCCAGAGAGGATAGTCTTAAGGATAAAAAGTGTGAGCAATGCCCTTTCTTAAAGGTACATAATGTAAGTGTGTGCCTAATTGGTTTTGGTACGGAAAGTCCCTCATGGTGAGTGAAGAGTGTGGAAGGTTTGTGCTCCCTCAATATATACCAGGTTCAGTTGCACTCTGAAAACCCATTCTTTTCCCCAAAAAGTGGCATGTTTTCATCAAGGCTGAAAATTTGTTGGGTTAAACAATCCTTTCAAGTGCATTGGCCCTATTCCTGCCCCTTACAAGTATAACAAAAAAGAGAAATAAAAATATTTTATGGGTAATTTATTTTGCACATAAACTTTTGCTGCATCTACCACCATGATTCAATGGTTGTTTTGATAGTATTTCAAACTGACATTAAATTGTAATATCCATATCTATACCAAGAAAAAAAAGATTAATTAATTGTAGATGGAGAAGTGCAATCTAGTGCAAGCATTGAATCTGCCCAGTGTTTAGTTTTCTTGATAAGATGTATTTTAAGGAACGAGTCAAGTTAGCTCCATAGTCATACAGATGAGGAAGCTGTGTGGTCACTTTGATAATTAGATGGTTGGTTAGCATTATGAATGTAATTAAAATTAATGGAAAGGAAGATTATTTTGACTCTATATGGGAATCTGGAAATCATTTGAAGGTCTGCATAACTCGGAGGTTAGTAACCTGCTGATACTGCTGCTGTTGATTTTTACACTTTATTTCCGAGGAATTAGAACAATGTAAACCTTTATTCTCAAAACGTAATCTCAATGTAGTATTGTTGATAAAGAATGGGAAAACAGGTTTACCGAGGCACAACGCAACATTTTGAAGGGGGAATTGCTGAAATTAATGATAGAGTGGTGTGGTAGTGAAGGTGTGATCCTCTGCTCAAAATATGTAATCCTGACCAAAGGACTGAGAGGAAGGCTACCATTATTTGGCACAGAATGTGGGTAAAATTTGAACAATTGGTGGCCCTTTTGATATGTGATAGCCCAGAATGACATTTCCTAGGCTTATATATGGAATCTAAGCAGGTGGTGTTTTGAGCTTTATTTCCAGTAAGGATGAGCCTGAAAAAGCCAACTTTTAATATTCTTTTCAGACTTTTTACATTTTACTTATTTTTATATATTATTGAATAAAGGGCAAAAAAGGGGAACTTAGTCTGGGAAAGCCTACTCCCTGCTTGGGTCAGCACCAGTTAACTTACAGCATTCAGTGACTTGTCTGGCACCAATGGTGTGTTAGTTAGTTAGTTGAACCAATAGGTTGGAAACTGGGCCGTTAAACTCCATCTAACTATCTAACTAACTAGCTAGTTGGGTGGAGTTTAACAGCCCAGTTTCCAACCTATTGGTGCAAGGCATGCCGGCCACTCACTGCCTTTTTTCTAGTTGTGGCTCACTGGCTTGTTTCCCGTACTCCATTGCTTATAGGGAGCATCATGCACAACGGCAGTAGGTGCCACTTTTGGAGGGACTAATTTCTCTTGTAGGATGCTAGGTTCATGGTAGTTGATGGAATATCACTGCCTGTAGGTTGCCCACCCCTGTTATAGCACATGACATGTTTTTAACCTTCTCTCTATATATCAGCTTTAATGCAGCTTTGCTTTTTGTTTTAGCATACATACTTGAGAAAAAAGCCATTGATGATAAGATACTGTGGTATGTTCCCTTAGTCCTTAAAGCTTGCCTTACATGCACCGCACAGAATAATTTATCCGGTATCGCATCACAGTTAGCTGGTAGCTACACATGTTGTCCATTTTTCAACACATGTGCAAAATTGTGTAGCACTTTTTTGTTGCACAGGATTATTATTTTGCACCAAAAGAGGTAAGACCGCCTCCAAACCACAATGCAAAATTTGTATATTCTATTATTCCCTGCATTAGATAATATTCAAATGAAACAATTAAATGTTAGCAGACTTTAAGATATCTTACCATATTAGTTGTATTTATAGTGAACCTCTGTGTACATGTGCGTGAAAGGTATGCACGGGATAAGTTTATGCAAACATTTTTGTAGTGCCTAATACAAACATTATTTCCTCTGTGGTGTGTTGCAAGGGAAGTCATTTCTTCACTAGTGCCATTTATACTAAATCCATAATGGCATTAGTGAAGGTGTGGACATTTTGATGTGCAGTTGTGGGAACCTCAGTGAAAGTTAAAAGGAAATTTCTGGTCTAAAAATGTAATTGATCTTCTGCATGTAGAAGCAAATTTCAAACCAAAATGATGAGTAATGTGAAAGTTGTGCAAATTTCACAGAAATACTGAGAATAAGTACCCCTCTAATGTGTCAGAACTTGATGGGACCTTCAACCCTTTACTGTTGTTTGGATCCTTTTGGACCCATGCGGAGAGCTCGGCCGTCACCCATCTTTACTGTTTCACGTGGAGCTCGAAACTGCGAGTAGCTACCTGAAAATTTGGCCACAACAACGAGAGAGACAATAGTTTAAGGTCACGGGGTCAATGGCCTACGGACGCCGATGCGGGGCGGGCTACGTCCGCTTTTCCGCCCACCCCCCAAGGCGCACAAATGTGCCCCGATCGAAGCACAACGGTAAAGGGTTAACCCTCCTCATAATATCATTTCCTGGCAATCAGGATTGATGTGCATGTCTGGTAAAAATTTTTGCAACTTTCCAAATTTTCCTGGATTGATTCTCTTGGATTGCTTACATTTTCCACCCATGAAGACAGGGTTCTTGTTTTTTTTTTCTATTTAAATCATGATTTTTGCAATTGAAATCATGATTTTTATCGATTTTGATCAATATAATTTAAATCAAACAACCCTGTTAATTGTGACATGTAATGGTATATGGACATGGACAGACCATGCTTGTTATCCATTTATGAAGAAATTGTAAATGTTGGGAAATGCTCTGTATTTGTTGAAAGAGCATTAACATAGGGCATGGAAGGCTCTTATGATGACTACATAATGAAGCTTACCAAAAGGAATAAAAATTAAAATAACACCTCTTCCTGAAAAAATAACATATTTCAAGAGCTTTGACTGCTTCAGGATGGGCAAAAAATATGGAAGTTTCTCTGTAAAAAATACTTGAGCTATAAGTATCAAATATCTTCTTGTTAGAGCCTCCTTCCTTCAAACTTAATTTACCTACCTTCTGTATTTGATATTTGTTGTCAATGAGGTAAAAGGTAGAATATTGGCTGTATCACAATCCAAAGATTTTCAAGAACAAAGAATAGATACAGGATCAGGATCTTGGATTCAGCTTCTCTCTAATCAAGTAAATTATATAATTTATGATCTGGCTTTTTAGCATACAGTGTATTCCAAAACACTTTAAGAAAGTTGGCTGTTGTGCAGTTTTTCAAGGAATTTCTAGATTGGCTGTTGCCAGTGTATTGTATTCTTTGTTAGGCTTAGGGATTAAGCTAGGGACAACCCTATTGTGAGGGAATTTCATCCTAATCAGTTGATATTGGCCCAAGAAAGTATACTTTCAAAAAAACTGAAATTATCAATAACTAAAGTAAAAGATAAAACTGTGAGTTAGGAAAAATGTAAGAGAATATATAATGAGATTACTTGACAACAAGATGATATTCAATATCAAGCATAAAACATGGATATGAAATGTAAATGTGTGCATGTTCAAATGAGGCATTGAATTTTGAGGCATGCAAGTGCAATCGCACACCACCACTCACCTCAAATCACTATGAGGAGTGCATATTTTCCTCACTTAGATATAGAATGGAAACTCAGATAAATACATAGTAGTTCCATAAAACAGCACACCTACATTACACCTTAATATCCACAGGAAAGTGATTTGTTGCACACCTGGAAAATCTCAAAACTCAAAGGCCTGTTAGATGTTTTTATTGTGGATTTTTGTTTTTCATTTACTCAACTTAAAATTATATTTCTGTTTATTTCTTTTTTGTTGTACAGTGATACAGATGAAATTGATTTACCTCCCAGCAAGAGGCTTGGTACGCGACGCTACTTAGCACCTGAAATCCTTGATGACACAATGGCCACAAATTCTTTTGAGGCTTACAAATTAGTAGACATCTATGCACTTGGACTTGTTTTGTGGGAAATAGCAAGAAGATGTGTCACAAAAGGTAAGTTTTATTACATACATTTAAAAAAAATTTTTACAGGGGATGTAGAATTTTTACAAGGCGTGGAGAGGAGTGCTAACAAAATTGCAAGCGGGTGAGTGCCAGCCTTTTGATTCTGTATGGAAAATTCTGTCGAGGCTTGATGAAAAGTTAAGTATGATGACACCCCTACCTTGTAGTCCTTCCACGTCTGCTCCTTTTTTTTTTTTGATTTTTTTTTCCATTTTTGTTTTTATGGAGTGGTGTGCCTTGTGGGGCTTTCAGCTTCTCAAGTAAGTATATTGTGTTACAATGCATAGCATTTTATATATAGAGAGAAATGTTTGCCTCTTCCCCAACCCCCATATCTTTGTGTCTTACTTTGTGTTCTAATATGCTGCTGCTCAACATAGGCAGTGCAGTAGGGGAACAAGCCAGTGAACCACAAATTCAAATAAGGGCAGAGTCATTAAATCTAACTGGCTGTTATGGTCAAGTCACTTATGTATTTCCTTTGCCCATTTGCCCATACTGGTCAGTTAGATAAATGACTCTTGCCTTAGGCCTTTGCGGGTCTGACTTAATTAAACCAATCCGTTAGAAGCTGAGCAGTAAAAGTCCATCTAAGTAACTAGTTCTAAAAGAGGGAACAAGTTAAGGGGGAACTTAGGTAGGTGTTTTGTTGGAAGATAGCACATGGAACAAAAAATCTCACTTAGAAATTGAAAACTGTGTAACATCTTGAATTGTTGGCATTTGCTTTGAATTCAGTGCCAGATACCTTCCAATGTAGGTATTGTGCCCGACCCAATTGGTTGGGAGGTCTGGACTTCAGGTCCTGGCAGGGTCATACTGAAGACTTATAGGTCAAGAGCAGTCCCCCAAACTTATTTTGAAGCAAGAATAAATGTCACAGTTTCATTCTTATTTCTCTTCCAAAGTATCTTTCATCATATTTTATAACTTCAGTATTGTAAATTGAATGTAAAATTAAATTTAACATTTGAAGAGAAAAATTGTTGTCACATGACTCTCAACAGCCAGTCATGAAACATGACAGTTACTACACTTCTTCATATTGGGGTGATTGCACTTACCCTTTAAAAGACAAAACCTACTGCCATTGTGCTTGGTGCTGAGCATAAGTAATGGAGTAGGGAAAAGAAGCCAGTGAGCCACAACTAGAAAAAGGTTGTGACTGCCTTGACTCGAACCCACATGGTCAGAAACTTGGCCATATAACTCCATCTAACCTAACTTTACCCTGTTGGTATGGATCTTGAAATCACTGCTCTCTTTGTGCATTGTGACCGTGTGTTTGGTCTTGCCGTAGAGCATCCTCCTCTGACGCGGAAGGCCTGGGTTAGATTCCCGGGTTGACTCATACCAAAGGCTCTAAAAATGGAACCTTCTACCAATGGGTGTGATGCTCTGCATAAGCAATGGAGTAGGGAAAACAAGACAGTGAGCCACAACTGGAAAAAAGGCCCTGGCCGACTTGACTTGAACCAATAGGTTGGAAACTGGGACGTTAAAGTCCATCTATCTCACTAACTCTGTTTGTATTATCTGCTGCTCTTCTTTGAGAAGTGCTGCTTGACAAGTTGAAAATAAACTCACCTTGTTTGTGAGTGTCCATTTTAATTGTCAATTTTTTTTTTTTTTTGCAAATCTTTTAGACTTAAATAGTTTAGTTAGCAAAAGACTTTTGGATATCATAAATGCCTGCTTAAGCTAGGACCATTTTCTTTGCCTAAGTAATTGTGTACTCCAGATGTACCATGCTCTGACAGTACCTTTATTGAATTACTCAATTCCCTCTAACATGATATGGAGGAAATGAACTATGAATGCATGTCTGAAAGTTGGTCAAGATGACCAATCTTATTAAATTAGACAGTTTTATGATACGCAGTTGATGAATGGAAACTGATTTGCTCGCAGTGGAAGGATGGTACTGTAGGAAAGGAAATAATCAATTCTTGTAGCAATGAAATAAGCCAATAATCAAGTTGAATGGAATGTTAAAGTAGTTTAACAGGAAAAGGTGCATAGTCAATGACCAAACAACGTATTACCATTTTGGTGTATATTAATCTATATATCTTTACAGTGCACCACTAAGGTCATTGAAATTGTACAAAGGTCATTCACACCTTTTCTGTGTGTACTTTCCTTACCTTGAGAGAAAGTATGATATATCGACAAACATTTAGATGTTCTTTTTTGCTTCAAGATTTAAATGAGGTGTCACCTTGAATATAGACCATAGACCTGTATAAATTAAAAGATGACATGGGAACCAGGAATGTTTCTAAGGAATTTTGAAAATGAACCTGTGAATGGTTAAATAATGCTCTCAATAATGGTATATGGTGGAAATTTTTGCTCAACTAATTGGAGCATGTTTCACTGAACTATAGTTCACCAACCAATCACAACTCACGACTGTAAATGACTAATAAAAGTTATTGTATAGTTTTGCATGCAGTTAAGTCAACGGAAGTTACCTATTGTGTTGTATGATCACGAGCACCGCTGTGTCTTGGTATCATTATCTTCTCATCCCATCTTGTGGCATTTTTTTTTCAGGCACTGTGAATTTTATGATGGGTTATATTTAATAGCAGTTTGTTTCTTGTGTAAATATAGACATTTGGTTGATAAAGATGGTCTCAGATATAACATTCAGGACTTGACTATGAAATAACAGATGGCACTGATATCCATGGCCATTGTACCCATACTGATGTCTGTGGTGCCCCTAAAAATGTCCTGTCAGAATAGCAGAGACCAAAAGCCATTCTGGTCGTGCCCCTTTAAAATCTTTTTTTCAGGTTCTGAACATGCATTAGATATCAGAGGGATTTGATTTAAAGGTATCTTTACAAGTGTTTTTGCTGGATCAATTTTTGTTATGGATTTTCCTCAGTTGGGTATGTCTTGTGAATACTAACTTTTGGGTTCAAGCATTGGAAAGGGGGGGATATGCCAGTGTGATCAGTACTTTTCTTTTCAGTTTGATGAATTATAACAGATTCATATTCAGGTTTTTGTCCATCTGAAACATCTAAAAGCTTTTTAATGCTTCATGTTGTGATTATGTTGTCTTCAATTTAGAGTTTAAGATATTTCATGGTATGCCTGAAGGAAGGAGATTATTATAGTATCTTCCATAATTCAGATGTAAACATGCCTTTTTACTGGAATTTTAAAGAATTTTGGGCTGATAGTATTCACTTGGAAATGATGCTTGAGTAATGGATATTATGTTTGAGTAAGTGGATATGTGTAGAGGAAAATTCTTGGTATTTGTGACTATGATGGATGTAATTGTACCTTCATTTTTCATTTTTGATAGGTATTGTGGAAGAATGTTGGCTTCCGTATTATGATTGTGTGCCAAGTGATCCCAGCTTTGAAGATATGAGGAGAATGGTTGCATTTGAGAGGAAGAGACCGAGTATTCCTAACAGGTGGTGTGGAGATGAGGTAAGCAAGAAGATGAATTTAGTCGCAGGCTATTGACACTATTGTGTGTGGAGTCACTGTGGTTGAATAAAGGTTGAACAATGATCGACCATGCATTAGCACTGAATATTACATGATGGGCAAAGGGATTTGATGCAATCAATGAAAGAGGGTACAACCAATTGCATCTAGTGAAAGTATTAATCCTGAGAGTGCATTAATCTATTCTAATGCGGCCTCTCATGCGGAAGGCCCGGATTCGTTTCCCAGGTCAAGTCATACCAAAGACTTTAAAAAATGGAACTTACTGCCACTGTGCATGATGCTCTGCATAAGTAATGGAGTAGGGAAAACAAGGCAGTGAGCTACAACTGTGTGGCCTGCGTGGCCTGCACGAATTGAACCAGTAGGTTGGAAACTGGGCCGTTAAACTCTCTCTAACTCTGTTTAAATGCATAGGTCCAGAGTCATTGAACATTGTACATTCACACACAACACTATTTAAAGTGTACCTCAAGTCAAAAAGTTCAAAAATACATGTTAAACAGCGGAAAAAACGAATTCAAACAATCAACTTCTATCTTCTGTGGACATTCTTGAGCCAAGATATAAAACGTTGGAATTTTTTACTTAAAACCGATTAGTCTATTGCACAATCATTTGTGACTTCCTTGTTGTACAAGGCACATTACCTGCTTTTTTTTATAACCTTAAACACTTCCTGTTTGCTTGCATAGCATATTGCACAGAGAGGGCTTAATTAATTTGATCACCCCATAAGAGAAAGAGCACTATCACACCTTGGCACAAGGTGCAGTAAATTTCAGAAAAGCAAAGAAATACAAAGATGTAATTTGAGTAGTAAAACGATGACATCACAAAGTATTGCCTAATGTGACATTTTAATTAGAGTGAATAAACTTCAAGATTTTATATCTCAGCTCAAAAGTGTCCTGTGAAGATAAGAGTTAGACAATGAGCAATTCTTGAAACATATTGCAAAGCTTCTAATCAACATCAATGCTTTCAACATGTTAGGAACTGCCACTGAGCATCCCTTGGGTGACGATTAAATTTATGCAAATGCATGGTTAGGTCCACAAATTTTCATAAATATTTGCAGTGTCTTATTTCCTACTGTTGCACCGCTACAGTATCAGTTTATTTATATTTGTTTGAACCCTTTACTACCTAGCCCTTGTACTACCTAGGATTTAGTACATTTCATATGTAGGGTGTTTATATTCATGCAAATTATGTGAAAATTCCTTTTTCTAAGTTCATTTAGCCCCTTCCTCCATTGTAAAACAAACCATGGTAATACATCTAAGACAGAGAGCTACAGCCCCTTGCACTTGCATCAAGTTTAAATTGCTGGTGACAATATTGTCCCCTCACAAAGTGCGAGGGCTTAACCTTAAATAAGAGTGAACGTGCATTGTTCGAATGAAAGGTGGTCCGTCAAGTGGCAGTGTGGTATATTCCAGCTGGTCTGCACTTAAGAGATTCACATGTGCATCAGTTCAAATCCCGATGTATATGGGTTTTCTCTGGTTACTCTGGCTTTTCTCCCACTTGGCATTATTAGGTTTGCTATTAAAGATGGTTGGCCCAGTTGACAAAGTTGGTTGCGCGCAGGACTGACACACCCTTTGGGTTGACCAGTTAACGAGCTGACTTTGCCAAATTGTTTGAGTGAATGTCAATTGGCAATAAACTATGTTAAGGACAGTGTGTACTCTGTGGCTAAAAATGTGTGCCGGTATTCCACCCTTCCTCCACTTTTTTGAACAGTTTTCACATGGTACATAGGAAACAGTGTACTAATGTCCCGCAGACAAATATTTTCTTTGTGGGACTTGTGAATTGGAAGTGGGAATCCTGCAGTTGTGCACCATAGGGTAAACAGTAGTTTAGGACTCTAGGGTTAGGTCAGGTTGCATGGAGTTTTACGTTAGGTTAGGTTGCATGGAGTTTTACAGCCCAGTTTCCAACCAGTTGGTTCAGTTCAAGCCTGCCCACTGTGTTTTTTCCAGTTGTGGCTCACTGGCTTAGGACTCGAGGGATATTCCCAAATATGTTTGGACAGAAAGTTCCTACCGACCCGTTGGTTTGGGGGAATGTCACATTCCAACCAACATCCCCTTTAAAAAGGGCAAACGATTTTGTCATGTGGCCATATTGAAGAAAAGAACTAAGTTGTGTACAGAGGTCAATGGTGAGTTGAAATCATCAGGGACCAAAACACTAGTGTAAACACTAGAACTGGCAGTGAAATATTTCTAGAGCTCATGCCTGGCTGCGTTGTCTAAATTTAATTCAAAAAGCATAAAGCAGTAACAGCCGTCTTAAAACAGGCCTTCCCCAGGGTTGTTGGACTTAGCTCTGTCCCACAGGATAAATATCAGTTAGATCCGCAGACCGACTGCATGGTCAAGGGATTAGAGTATCTGACTTGCAGTTGGGAGGTCTAGAATTCCACCTCTGTCCAGGTCATACCAAAGACTTTAAAAAATGGAACCTACTGCCATTGTGTTTTTGCTCAGCGGAAGCAACGGAGTAGAAAAACCAAGCCAGTGAGCCACAACTGGAAAAAAGGTTGTAGCCAGCCCGACTTTACAAATTGATTAGAAACTGGGCTGTGATTTTAAAACTCCATATAATTTGACCTAGATCAACTGATGTGTAACAGAGTCATAATTATAGAAATATGTGTAGTGCATTCAGATAAGGTTATGCATATGCATATGCACTCGCAATATGTGTCCAGGTAGGGCAGAGTGCTGCAACTTGTGAAGAGAACTCACCTTTCGAGATATGGAGTCTTGCTTTTCCTGAGTGAGTTTGACTTGTCCTGAGTGTGGAACATTGGATTCCTTGGAGCCTTCTGAATGCTAGAGCACAATACAGTGATGCAAATGAAAGAAAATGAGTGTTGTTGGGGAGTCTGTTATAGTCTGTACTTGGCAGTTGTTGTCTACATGAAAAATATATTTGACCAACTAGTCTATAATTCACGCAGACCTTTAATTGAAAGCTATTTTCATGACGCTTAGGTTACCACTGCTTCTTTTTAAAATTATAAATTTAAGCTGCAAATTATTTTTCTGTTCATTGTATAGTTTACAATTTTCACTTATCCCACACAGGTCTTGAGCAGCATTGCCAAAATTATCTCAGAATGTTGGCATCCGAATCCAGCGGCAAGGTTAACATCATTGAGGATAAAGAAGAGTTTGGCCAAACTTCAAGACACGGACCATCACCATAAAGTCTGAACTCAGGATGCGGGTGGTCAGTGCAAAGACCTTTGCAAAGGCCATCTGTTAAGGAAAGCTGTTGATTTATCTCACAGTTAAACTCCACATGACCAAGCAAGTGTGATTCAGGGCTTTTGTCCCAGTTTAGGAGTGGTTATGCAGAGAAGTATGGATGAAAGATGAACTCATGATAACTTTCAACAACAATTGATATACTCTTTTACAGAGTATATATATATAGAGAGAGGAAGGGCTGCAGTTCATACAGGCTGGAAACCTGAAATGACTGTAACTGCAGCCAGTTGTCAACAACTCTTCCAAAAAAAAATGTGTTGTAGTGGGTTTGTACTACAATTTTGTTTTCTTTTCTTTATTCTCCTGTAACCTCAACCCTGTGTTAGATTAATTTTTTTTATTTCCCAAAAGCTATGCTAAGTTTCATTGTTGTGCATTTCAAATATTGAAGCTTTCTGGGGAGTAAGGAATATGGGTACTTAAATTGTGTTCTATCATCATGCCTTGGGTACCCTGTTGAAGTTAACAGTTACATGTGTGTTTCTGTATACTATCCTCTATTCTACCTAATACTGTCAGGGGAGGAGATGGTTGTGGGTTATAATACCCTTGTACCTGATACTGTCAGATGAAGAGATATTTAAAGGTTATAATAACCTCCATCCTACCCAGTACAGTCAGGTGAGGAGATATTTGTAGGTTGTAATACCCTCAATCCTACCTGATGCTGTCAGAATAGGAAATTTTTATAGGTTGTAATATCCCCTATCCTACCTGATACTGTCAGATAAGGAGATATTTTTAGGTCCATTGTCATATCCTCCATCCTCCCTGATAAGAGATGTTTATAGGTTATATTAACCTTTCTCAATCCCTAAAAATGAGACTGATGATAGAAAACTGATTAAGAGTTTAAATCAAGCTAATTATTGTATTCATTGTCTAAAGAAGTATCTAAGAAATGCTCTATTACTTCTCAGCTCCAAGTTTGGTTGGTTCATTGGTGGTGTGATTGATGTAAGTAATAGGCAACTTACATTTGTGAACCCAAACTTATTCTCTGTGAATTGACAATGGGCAAATCTCATTGTTTGAAGTTAAGCATGAGGTATAAACAAGTGTTAGTGTAACATTGCATCCACTTTTGATCTTTCTCTCTTGTTGTTTTTTATGTATTTTGAAATGAATTATTCTATGCAAAGTATAATGAAATATTGGGAAAATAAAATAGAGGGCAATTTTGTATAATTAAGTAATAAATCAGGGTAATTAGAAAGGGTTTGGCGGCATTTAACTGGTACATGATACTTAACACAAATTTGTGGGTGGCATAAATCCTTATTTTTTATCAAATGTATAAATTATTATTTTAAGTTAAAATACTGATGGAAAATCATTACTGGAAAAAACCAGAGACCCTTGACAGTTGTGTCACAGGTTTGCACATTGCTGTCAAATATTCGTCAGAGTGTTGTCATTGGGTTAGAAGTTTGGACTCTTTTATTAAATATGTTCAACTTTGTTTTACAATGTACAATAGCTTTACACACTTATCTAATTTCTAAAACATACAAGCAAATACTACATAGATAGACTATATCCAGGTTTCTCTTATGAAATAGTTTCTTGAACCCACTAAAATTAATTTAAATGATTATGTACTTAACATTTATTTCTTTGTCAAACATTCATTTGAAAGAATTAAAAAGCGTGATGCCCTCATTAATTAAGAAGCAGTGCTCCATAAAGGCTTATATCTCGTGCATGAGTATGAAATACCATTGTTATTATACAGCTTGTGTAGTGACCCCCTTGAGAATTATCAGGGGCACAAACCCTAGTAAATTTTATTTTGAGTGGAAAGCTATGATTCACATTTTATTTTTATATCCATTGAAGTCCTGTACATGAATGAATTGCAGTCATGTAAATTCAGCAATTCATACAAGATTGATGAATTATAAGGATCTGGCAGAACCTGTTTTCAGAGCAGCTATAAATTACATGAAAAATTCAGCCTAGTCAGCGCAAGCAGCACCAACAGTCTTAATGCTCACAGTTTGGCTTCGCCCAAGCAATTTACTGCTGAAACACACAAAATGAAACTGCATTTGAACCCAAAATTGTGAGAACAGTCACCAATAAGCTGTTTTGATAACTGGTTGCCTCATGGAATTGTGGGAACTTTGCGGGATACGCAAACCTGGCTTGCACATTTTTTACTGTGATCCCTGCTTAAGATGAAATAAAGGCATATACTATTAAGCCATTAAGTGTGGCCAGCCTAACTTCGTAAGACGACCATCACAAAGCATGTGGTGTATTTATCAGTCCCCCCCCCTCCTCCAGGCTATGGTCCTTTTGGGGGATTTCAAATTTCACTCAACAACCATTTTATCCTGTTGACAACACTCTGATTTCTGATTTCCTTATCAGTCTGGTACTTTTGCCACTTAATGCTACATTTTCATCCAAACTGAATTGTAACCAAAACTTGCATTTATACCAGTCACAAAGCTACATTGCTCTGTATACATACATTGTTTAATTTCCATATAGTACCTGCATAACCATAGATTTAAGTATCAACATTGAACATCGCATCTTATTAATGCTAATGGGCTCTGCCGCTGCTCTAAAAACTGAAATTTTAAGTTTTCCTTCCGTCCATGCTTGGGGGAATGATTGTGAAGGAGAGGAAGCTAAGTTTATCTTTTATTACAAACAGTAAATAAGTGTTACAAATAAATATTTACTTAATTAAGTACTAATTTAAGGTACTTACAGACTCATCTAATGGGTTGGAGAGGAGGGAGTGGGGAAAATGTGATATTTTCATAAATTTGGTTTTAGTTTCAAATTCTGTGTTACATCTTCCTCAAAAATACTGTCACTATCTGACATACTTCTTGGTTACTGGGTGAATTATATTGCTCTTTTTTGATTAATTTCACTTTAAGGAAAAGATCCCTTTAATATCTTTGTGGTTTGTTGTCATAACTTTCATGTGTCCTCTATGTTAGGCTGCATGTCTAATGGATTCAAGCAATACTTTATGTTTACTGTCACTTTTTGGGGGGACATTTATGGTTCCTATCATTGAAACGTCTGTGTCCTGGAAATATTAAGTTTAAACTTGATTAGCAAGAAAGCACCCCTTTTACACCCTAAAACCACTGAATGATTTCAGTTTGATGAAAGGTTAAAAATGGCATTAGGCATTATTTGAAAAAGTAGCTGATATTATTCTGAATAGAATTCTTCACATTTAAATGCATGGCCTACATTGAAGAGATCATGCTGTTTGTAACCCCCATGTATGATGTCCATTTTACCAGATTTGCCGAAATGAGGTACGTTAGAGCCATGCCAGTAAGAATTGATTTATCCAGTGAAGTTTTTTTTGTATTATTCATATTTTCTCCTTTAATTGTGAATCTTCACAAAGTGAGGGACAGAGATTATCATGAACTGGATTTTAACGTTACATTGAACAATGTAGAACTAACAGTAATTTCCCTACACCACTTGGTCAGTCACCTCAAAGACTCCTGCCATTTTTCAAAGGTAATTTTCACAGTGAAGCATTTTACTGCATAGTAAGTTGGTATAGATATTTATTTTGTTGTAATGTTTTGTTCTGTACACATTTTTGTTGGAATTTGTTACTTTTCTATGCATTCATTGTTTTTGTTTCATGTTTTTAATCAGCTAGGCATGAATGGTCATCAAAAAGGAAAACAACAATTATTTTCCTTGAATCTTTTTCTTTTTGTGAATATCAAGGTAGTACTTGTAGCTCCTTTATGTATTCGCATGTATTTTAGAACTCCTGATCTGATAGAATCAGGTCATCTAACTCTTCAAAGTCAAAGCTTTTCAAGAATTTACCATACTTTTTGTGCCAGGTTATAGAAGCAATATTTGTGATGAGTCCTTTGTTACTAGTTGTGTAACAGAAAAATGCTTCCAGTTGTGTGCAGTAGCATTTTATCTTCCAAGTTAACTGTTTCACATCTAATACTCTTAGGCATGAGATGAAGCTACTGCTGTGACAAATCAAATGAATACCTGAGGTTCCTGGGACTCGAGACATTTCTTTTCAAGAGTCTATGTAAAAATTGAAGGGTTTTTCAGTCTCTTCAAGATTCCATGTTTATTTCAGCTTTGGTCAGAGATGGATCTATTAACTTAAATGGCTAAACGTTTAACGAGCTTTAGAGCAACGTATTATTGAGCAAATAGCCGATGTTTGTGCTAATGTACAGGAATTTTTTCCCAGTTGTGTAGCTGGAAACACAGATCAGTAAAAATATGGAACAGACCAGTTATGTATTAGGTTTCATTGGCTTATGGCACATTTTTATCGACCCAGCTCTATCTTTTTCAAAACACAACTACTGCTACAGTAGGGGAAAATGACCTTCATAATATCAGACAATATACCTGTGATTTCTATGTATTTAAGGGGCATCAAGCCCCCTGGATGTGCTGTAATCATGGTATAACTACATAGGTTTGGATATTATTGTGATGAAAAGCCCTGTGTGACAAGTCTTTTTTCAGGTTCAGCCCATTGATATGATGTTGTCTTATAGAACAATGCACCAGAATGGTATCATGGTATGTTATTATTCTAAGAGCAAGAACTCATCCCTCATTTTGACAAAATAAATAATGTCATCTCACTTATTTGTTTACGAAATTGTTGAGTTTCTTAGAGGTAAACTATCCAGTCACTAATATCAAGGTCAGTTTTAATGATTGCACAATCTTTTTAACTACATTAAGACTCAGATTACCCAGGGCTCGATTTTCGTGGTTGCCCGATTGTCCAGGACAACTGAAACTTCATATAGGCAACCAAAAGTTAAAGGTTGGTTGTCCGATGGACAACCATTTTTCTCTACAATTGAAAATGAATACTGCTGAATGACCAACTCCTGATATTTTGCATCGTACCATATTTCAGACTTCTAGTGTTTCTGTCTCTCAAACATCACATCTTTTTATTCTTCAAGACTTTAAGCACATGAACACAATTAGTGTTTGTTTCGGACAACCAAATTTTACTTGTGGACAGCTGAAATAAGTGAAACGGTTGCCCGAAGGACAACCATAAATTTTTCTGAAAATCGAGGCCTGTGATTACCATATATTATGTAGCTTTGGTTAGTTTTATAAGTTTTACATTGATGATGGATAAAAGTGTTAGAAACTGACAATATTGAGGGCGACATAACTGGTTGTGGAAGGTTTTCATCTAGTATGGCCTTGTGCACTCGTTTGAATGTGCTTTCATTTCTTAAATATTGTGAAGGGAATTCTGTAAGCTTTGAGTCAATTTTGCTGGCAACCATGTATATGTTGTCAGTATTATTAGGATGCCTGCTCCTTTTGTATTCATTTATTCTTTTAGTATTTAAATATTTTAATTTCTTTTGTACAGTATGTAGACCTTTTGGGATTATGTTATACATGATCTGTTGTCAAAAGTATTTCATTTTGAAGTTATTTTGATTAACCTCCTATTTTGATTCAACCCAGGAAGTCCTCCTTCCCCTTCTTCTAAGAAGGACACATCTATCTCCCAATTGAAAAGCATGTTTCTGTGTTCGGACTGCAGTGTTTCATTTGATTGGTGAGAATGTCACTGCTTCCTGTCCATTCTATTTTATTTTCTCTGTTACAGTATAAAGAAGGCAGTTACAAATCTTATTTTTATCTGTTTATTTTAGTGTTGTTACTTCACATTAAACAGTGACAACAACAGCAACAGGTCATCTATATGGAAATAAAAAAAAGAAGAAAAATAATGATGTAATTGCATAATAAATGAATCTAATTTTGTAAATCTTTAAGAATTATAAATGAAACAAAGTGTTTTTGTCTCGCTTTTTTATAAGAAAAAACCTTCAAAATGTCTGATCGTCAGCCATGTTGAGACAATTTGTACATACAGGTATTGTACTTAGCTTTGCAGGAGCTGATATGGATAGCTCCATCATTTCTTATTAAACAATAGACTGTTGTAAATATGTAAATAAAAACACTTTCCTCTACGAGTACCTGAGTACTATCAGTTTGTAACAACAAACTTACCAGTCTTGGAACATGTCCAGTAGAAAGGTTATTTATTTTATGCTTGGTACTAATGTTTCCAAAGCTAGACTGATTGAATGGTGAGTTGGTTATTGTACGTATTACGTATTATACGTAATTGTTATAGCGTATTCTACGTTTGTTGTTATAACATATTACGTTGGTATCAGATTATGCATACTGCTGCTATTGCTTAATGCTATCATTTGGATTACAATTTACATGAATTTTATCCATTTTACTTAAAAATATACTTCCACGTTCTGAATCATTATTTATGACATACTAATATTGGAATAGCCCCCTCAGTCTTGTTGGCCTAAACTGTGATCTGTCATGTTTTATTCCTGTGTAACATTCTAGTAAAGTTGAGAATATGCTTCACATTATTATTTTGCAAATTAACAAAACTTTTCTTATCGTGCAAATGAAATCAATTGAAATGAATTTACTGTATTCATAAGTGTTAAGGAATCTTTTTCAGTAGCAGCATTACACTACGACCTCACAGCAGTTGCCTCTCCCTGACTCAAAGAACTGTGGGAAATTGGGTGTTATTTTGAGATTCCGTAGCATAGAAGAGGACATTTCAAGGGTACACACTACTGCAATGTTAATCTTCTGCTTTAGGTACCAGCTATGAAAGTGTGGAATTATTAACGAAAAAAGACAAAAACAAAAGAATTACATGGCATAACATGTCAGCCTCTGTACCGATTTTTTTTTCTTTTATTTTATTAAGGTGTTTTTTGCACTGTACTGATTATAGTAAAAGGCTGAAGTAGTCCTGAAACTCGTTTGCTCTAATCCTCTACATGTGGAAGGTCACACACAGAAATCTTTGAATGGTTTTTGGAGAAGTGAGTAACTAATTTTACTTAAAATTTGTTTCAAGTGTACTCCTGAGCTTCCCGCTCAATAAATCACTGGCCAGCCTTTTGATATTTGAGAGATCATGATTTACAGAACTAGAGACAAACAATTTTAAAAATTCAAAATCATGGATTAAGATTATCTTATTGAAAGTGTCAAGTTTTCTTGGATTGGTATAGCTAATCTTGATAACATGAAATTTTCCAATGGAATTAGCATGAAGGCTGTGGTATGTGGTTGGACGACAGTGTGTAGCAAGCCCTTCCTCGTTTTTGATGGTGCAGCAAATGTAGGGACAGAAATATTGTTTATAACTCCTAAATATTGCAAATATTTTTGTAAGATATGAATTTTTGTTTAAATCTGAGGATTTGCGACCCTCATCCAGCATAAACATGGGTTCAGAATCAAGTGATGTAAGAATTTCGGTTATTTTAGGGAGGAGGGAACTGCTGTGAGGTACATTATTACACACTATCCTGGGGCATAACATAATAAGGAGGGTTTAGTGAACTGCCCGTTCAGTCATGAATTCCGGAACTACAAATGTGAATGTGTGACATCATTATATGATGTTTAAAGTGCTTGGCTTTTTACGTTTTACATGTATATATCTATATATATTTACAAGAGAATAGTTTTCTTGTGCTCTTCCTTTTATCAGCTTTAGTATTTCTACTTGTTACCAAATAGTCTTCTATTCTGTTGTATTCATAAGAACCTTGAATCGGCCTGTCAGTCATCTTAGATAGAGGCTGTATGGGCCATTATTTGAAATTACAAGGCATCAACTCGGCAACAAGCAACGGGATATCCTTTCATCGAAATGAAAATCTGGTTCCTACCGTTCAAATAAATTAGAAAGAAATAAAACAATTGTGTTCCTTGTCATTTCTTTTTTATCTCGCGTATGAGTAAAATTCTGCCAGCTGTTTTCAGAGCAGGAAAATCCCACATTGCTTTCAAACAATTATGAAAGTGAAGGGACCCGAGCATGGAGGAAGCAAAGTTATGAAGCTTTAAACCTTATGCATCAGTTGTTTGTGTGCTTAGACATCAACTGCAGGGAAGATGGGGGCATAGTTCTGCAATCAATGGGGTTGACCATCTCCCTCCCCCACCCCATAAAAACTTTTTTTTTTTTTGGCGACGAGCATATTTTCCCCTCCAATGACATTCTTGTGAGTGATGGTCTGTCTTAGATGTGTTGGAATTACGGGTGACTCCGAGGTGATGGTGATTTACTTCATGCTACACAATTAGAAAGACTGTATTTGCTGATCGGGACGGTATCATTTGACACAATATATTCTCGCAATAATTTAGTGTGAGACTTACTGTTTTTGTTCGATCTTTACTTGGAGTAAGTCAACTAATAATACGGTATTTGCTAAAATTGGTACAGGGACTTGTGAAACGCAGTCCCCATCCTTGTTGAATTTTTGTTGGTTGGGGCGGAATCTCTTCCAGTCAATCCCAACTTATGGCACCTACTTTAGTATGTAGCTTTTTTCGACTGTGAAAGGTAAAGTTTTCGGCGGTTGGTGTGCACATCTATTACAACCGTCGTTCATGCATAGTTCTTGATCATTCGAAATATTGAGGAAATTTAGCATGGTCATGTATGAATCATTTTGCCCTCTTCAAAGGAAACGGTATGGTTGTCCTATAGAATTAAAAGAAGGGTTTAGGTCACATCAGGTTTGGATATGTTAGAGAGGTGCTTGTTCTAAGCATTACGGTGAAATTCACATTGAAATCCCATGTGTGGTTCTCAAGATAAGAGCGAGTAAAGTTGTCACACTTTCAACAGAAAATAAACTTAATCAAGCACATATGACATCATATCCTCACATCAATGGGTAGTTTTTTTTTCTTCTTCTTTAAACTTCACAACCAATTTTCTCCTCAACGATCCTATATTATCAAAATGTGATTGCATTAGTAGCATCTGAATTTTACAAACTTTGCATTCCTCACAGGGAGGTTCCATCCTTATTAACTTCAAGGGTAACGCAGCAGTCTAAAAAACAAAGGGAAACAAAGCATTCCTTGTCGATGCGAGGAAGTAACACAACCTTTGCTGCCCTCAAGATCAATGTGGAGTAAGCATCTAGTGACGTCATGAGTCTAGAAATAAATGTCCTATTTGAATGGAAATTTCTATATACTGTGTAGATTTGGTTCCTCTTTCACATATGAAAATTCAACTTTTGCGTTGTTAACTTCTCCTTTAATTCATAGTATTGCGGTCATGAGGATCCTTCCTCCGGGTCGATGGGGGTAAATATAATTGGCGTCATACATCAAGATCAGGTCGGAGCAGTACGTGTCACATCAAACCTTGGTGTTTGTTGCCATTATTGTCGTATATCAAGGGTATATGAGTTATTCCAGAATTATTCTGCTTCTCCAAAAGAACTTTCTTGGATTAACGATGATTTCTAGACGAACTAGGCTTACTATACTCCAAAATCCCAAGAATGAACTTAGTCACTCCTTTATACAGCGAAAAGTGAGAATTCACTCAATGGGAGTGTTACTTCACTCAAAGAAGACTCCTCTTAGATGATCTTCCTACCAGAATTTTAGTTTCAAGTAAACATATTTTGAAAATGAAAGCTAAAATAAAACGACTGCTTAGACCCCTCTTGTAAGTCTAGCAAATGCAATTTCCGGCGGTTTGAGCGGTCCGGTTCTTCAAAATTTTCTGTAAGCTCCGCTCCAACCAGTGATGGCCTTCCGCTTAGATAGTATTCCGGACGGAATTACATTTTGGGGTCATAAAATCTTCTGCCCCAAACTGAAACGTTCCCGTAGGCATGTGAAGAAGAACGAAATTCACTCCAGGAAGAGTGAAAACGAGTGCCTGCATTGTTCACTCTATGTTTCAGGGTAATCCCTCAGGCTGTAGACACTAGGTCAAGAGCGAAACTTTGCTCATTTGGAGCGAATTTCACTGTCTTTGGAGTTAGATAGTCAGTCAGTCAGTCAGACAGACAGTCAGTCAGTCAATCAGTCAGTCATACAGTCAGTCAGTCAGTCAGTCAGTCGGTTAGAGTTTTACAGCCCAGTTTCCAACCGATTGGTTCAAGTCGAGCCGGCCACGGCCCTTTTCTGTGGCTCACTGGCTTGTTTTCCCTTCTCCATTGCTTATGCTGAGCACCAAGCATAATGGCAGTAGGTCCTTGGAGTAAATTAACACTCTAATGGGGTGAAAACACTTTTCACTCTGGTATAAAGTGACTAAGTTAACTCTTTTAATTTTAAAGTTTATGTGAACTATTTCATTTTTATTTTCAATTAGATATAAACTGACATTTTCGGTAAGCGGTATTACAGATATTGAAATTCCCGAAAGTTTCATTCCGTGCGCTACCTTGTTCCTGGATTTTAAAGGAGCTACTTTTGTTTATAACGATTTTCAAGTTACTTTTCTACGATTTTAACACTATTATTCGTAGGTGGTAAAATGTTTAGATCCATCATCCACCAGCCAGGATGTACGAAACTTTAAAGGAATATTCTGGAGACAAAATTCGTTTACTTTAAAATAAGCAGAAAAATTTTCTCTTTCAGAAGGTGAAAACTGCATTCCAATAGCTTATAGCGTTCGGAAGATACGAATTTTTAAAGTATTGCAAATTTTTCTTGGGATTTGATGCATCATGGGAAATCTGTGATGTCATTGTGGCACATTAGTTTGACATTGCATTCAATTTATTTATAATTATGATGCCTCTGCAGGCAATATTAAGCGACATTGTTATTTGTGCCCTACATATGGTAAAGGGTAATGCTAGATCTACAGGAAAAGATATTCAAACATTCCAAAAGTATCAAATTTCAAGGACAAACAGGATGTTCAATTATAAAGAAAAACAAAAGGAATTTGAAGCAATGTGCCCACATTACATAACTTTCTGTGGCTTTGTTGAAAAGCAGAGGTATTTTTTAACAAAAATAACCCATCTTTAAAGTGAAATATCTTGAGTTAGGAAAATGGTATTGTGATAGGGTTTGAAGGACATGGTGTGGAATATTTTTGTTTTTCTTACAAGACGGAGGCGAAAAGCCACCAGAATATGCCTTTAAACCTACCATTATGACAACACTTTTCCATCTTCTTCACTGTGTGGCACTAGTCATGTAACATTGTATCCAATCGGGCAAATTCGATAAACGTTCGCATTTTCACATACTTAAAGGTAAAATGCAGCCCTCCCCAAACTTATTTTGAAGAAAAAGCTGATTAGCTCAGTTTTCATCTTATTTCTCTTTAAAGTATCTTTACTTACATTTTATGACCTTGCTATTGCATATTCAAGGTAAACCAAGTAGTTATTTCTGGTCAATTTCACTTCTGAAGAGAAAAAACATTGTCATGTTACTCCCAACAGCCAATCATGAAACTGGACAGTGTACTGCATGTCTTCAGTTTGGGATGACTGCTCCAGCCCTGTAATTTGACGCAAGGTCTGTACCATACTTTTTAACAGAACCAAATATCAGACTTACTGTTCCAGGAATGAGGAGTAATTAAGCAATCTTCCACGGCAGAGAAATATTACATAATTACATAGGCGGCGGAAGATGTTTTTTTATTGGGGAGGGGGCACAAGTGATAATGATGACGCCGTAAGGAGTCCGGTTTTGCGCCAAGCGCAAAACCCAATCGGCGTGGGGTCCAGGGTCCCGATTAAGAACCCCCGGTGGGGTCCAGTGGCAAAGCCCCGGTGGGGGTATACAGTGGGAGAAGCCCCCGGAAGCTCAGCGATTCTGGTGATTTGAAAGGCTCCAAAATGGCAGAAAAAACATTCAAATTAAGGATTCTAAACTATAAATTTAATTCAGAAGTGGGGTGAGGTAAGGGATGAGAATGGAATCGTGAAGCACTATGGCATTTGATTAAGGAGAACATACTTGACAGTAATTTTAGAAGGCAAAGCCAAAATATTGAAGATACTCAAAATTGAACATGTGATTGATAATTTTAGACAGGGCATTTTTAAGAGATCCAAAATGTTTTGGGGCATTTTATCAATAGGGAGTTCTATTTAAAATCCCGAGGCAATATGCGTGGGGTCCAGGGGCCCGCAACAGGGCCCCGGAAGCTCTGACATTTTAGGCTTTTAGTGCACTTAATGGAAGCAAAAAAGTACCTTTGTATAGGTATTACTAATAATCCTAAAAGGGACATTATTACTGGGGCAAATGTGTGTCATTGGGGCCAGTAAGGGGACTGTGGGGACATGCCCCTCGCACAGTATGTTTAAAAGGCCCTGATTTTAGAAGAAGAAAGATAATTTGAAGAAGAAGGATAGCTTGCAAAAATTTTCGTTATTAACTGTTCGAAGGACGAAAGTAAACTCTCCGACAGGTTATCGTTAATGTGGGGATCCAAGGGCGAAAACCCCGGAAGCTTCGAAACTGTTGCACTCTGAAAAGTAATAATTGAGCCAAAGAATAGCCGAAATGAAATAAAAATAACTTAAAATTTATTTTATGACATTCAGATATTGGGAGCATGCCCCCAAAGTCTCTTAAAAAATATTGGGGGGGGGGGCCTGGCCTCCTCGCTTCCACCGCCTGTGTAATTATAACTAGGCTACATTGTACTTCGCGACCCCCATCTGGGCAGCAACGTAGCCAGAAATTTTCAATCAGGGCCCACATTTGTAATTGACTAACATGGGGGAGTGGTCTAACAAATTTTGAACAATTGAAGATCCTAAGATGCAACATGGAGCAATATTTTGCCAGTTTCATCATTATCATATATTACGTTATCAGATTTTTTCCAATTTGAATTAAGAACATGTGAAAAATTTCAAACGGGTTTTTGATCACTGAAGGGGGCAGTCGTTTCCTCTGCTCCCCGTGGCTATATCTCTGAATAAGGCAGTGGCATAGTCACGGGGAGGGTTTGGGGGGTTAGACCCCCCCCCATGACCCAACCTTGCAATGCAAAAAACACCAAAAATAGCGGTTTTTTCTTTCTATCCTTAGACTTTTCCCTCATATCGTGCCCCCCCCCCCCCACACACACACCAAAACCCTCCCCATGGGCCAATCCTGGCTACGCGCCTGGAATAAGGTATCCTCAAACTAAGAAAAAATAGGGGGAGGGGCTTAAGCATTTGCTTCAAAATTATTTCAAACAGCACTGTGTATAAATCTCGCAATGATACCTAGTATCGTGATATGCCTAAAAATATCTCATATATCAACGTGACGTGAGGTCTAATTGAGAGAAAATTCCACAACTAAGTGAGAAAAATATTGTTAACATGATTTCCACTAACCATTCATGAATTAGGGCAGACTCTAATACTAAACGTTAATCCAAATAAGAACATTTTCTTCGGGACTTAGCAACCCCGCCCCCCCCCCCCTCCACTGAGTTCAAAAGTTACAGTACATCAGTTGTAAGTAAAACTTCTCTTTAACCTACCAATGGTAAGTATAGACCTAGAGCTTGTTTAAGATAATTTCATGACATAAGATATGAAACCCCTTGTGAAAACCCCGCGATAACGGAAGACCGTTTGTTATCTAGCCCTGAAGATATTATAGTGATAGCATCTATTGTCGCTATGTCAGTTGGGTAACCTTTGTAGCAACTGTGAGGAAACGGTTTATGATTTGAGTGTATATCAAGTAAATTTCAAACGCTTTTAAGTGTGACATTTTTAAAT
The DNA here is from genome assembly GCA_037179385.1 of Holothuria scabra. NCBI lineage: Eukaryota > Metazoa > Echinodermata > Holothuroidea > Aspidochirotida > Holothuriidae > Holothuria > Holothuria scabra. Next base: position 30,025,723 of record CM074198.1, read on the forward strand.
ATTTTGGCAATATAAAGAGGATAAGTAGGGTAATTCAAAAAGTTCATGAATCTCTCACAGACATAAACTCTTGAGTAGATTAGAACTACTATTTAGAAATTAGAACCAAATTCGATACTAGTTTGCCGTTTGTCTATGTCTTGAATTCTTATGATTGTTGTCTGAAAATCCATCAAACGACTGCGTTCAAATATACTTTGAGGGTGGTAAATCGGCACAGTTCTTCAATATAGTGGAAGAATGATAATGTGAGAATTCGTCCATTACAATAATAATTACTGGAATGTAAACATTCAACACCGTCTGAACTAATGAAACTAACCACTGGACTATGTTGCTTTACAAACAAAAGGAAACGCAAGTAGCGAACATTTACGCAGTTCTACCCTACCCAACAAACAATAAAGATCTGAAAAATCATAAGTTAATAATTGAAACATTACATCAGATGAAAAAGTCGGATAATGTGTTTGGACGACCACGTCCCATGCAATCGAGCTTTACCTCAATTTATGCTCAAGTATATCTGTGGATTCTTGGCTCCCGACTATTGGCCGAGAGTCGTGACTCGATTCCACTTTCCTTGGAAGCTTGAGTCACAACTCCTGTGAATTTTTTAAAAATAAAAACATTCATGAAGACCGTTTTATGTGAAAAACATTATGGTGCGGTTGTTAATTTGATTTTTTTGCTACTTTTTTATTTCCTGTTTCCCAGTTAGACCTAGACCATATCTGAACATTTAAGTTATTAGCGAGAAGCTCAGTTTTAACCCAAAAACGCTGCATGGGACTCTGCGTTGTATGTACGATAATTCTTGCTCAAAATGTTACCTCATGTGCTTTTAAGCGGCTGTTATGACATCATCTAAAACAACAAGTAGAGTGTCGCGACTACTAGTTGGACCATTCACTCCGGGAGTACCGAGGCTACAACAGTATCGGATTCCCCAGGCCTGTTGTGATCGAACCTGGAATTAAATCCCAACTCCGGGGTCTAACCATGCTACCACCACCTTTAACTTAGCAGAATAACTGTCATGGATGAAAGTTGTGACAGCCATAGAAATATGTCTCGAATGATAAATTCTCAAAAAACTTCAAATTCAAATTTTCTCTTGTATACAATATTGCATTACAATTATATTGCTGTTTTAGCTGACCTCTGCGCGGCCTTCAATTACATACTCTTAGTTGAACTTTCGCACATCTGAAATGAATGTTTCGTAAAATATTCAAACATGATGAATCAGTGTCTGTCATGAATGTGTACAATCACCAGCGAATTTACAACTGTGTTTTATGATGTGAATTCTTCACGCTTACCAAGTGTGACTCACTATACATGGCTGGATGAAATATAGCTTCTACTTCAAACGCTCAAACTCACCATTGATTCTCTGAAAAAGACAATTTATTTTCTTAAATTCTTAACTTGTTGATGCAAAATCAGTAGGGTAATAGTACATCGTATCTTAAGCAACGAAAGAAACAAAGTCTTTCAAATATTTTGATGTAAACCACATTCCATTAATCTTTAAGTGATTTTTCTTTTCTGCTTCAGGTGAGTTTCTTTGATGTTTGCGATTGCAATATATCTTGTTCGATCTTTGAAATTCTTTGACGGGCGACAATTGAAGAAAACACGGGTACTTTTTCGGCCAAGCTACGAACCAACATTGACGTTTCAGTTCGTTCGCCAATTCTGATTTGATATATTGCGATAACAAGTTGAATTTCTGACATTTATTCATTTGTTGTCTATGCATAATTTAAGAGAGGTTTTACAACCATCGTAAACTGTGCCAATCCTGCCCGGCAGACTAGTGGGCTATCACTTCTGGCAAATTGTTAAACTGTACCTCTTCCAAGCCTTAAATTTCAAAAGTTTGTATTGCAGAAGTAGCGAAATTAACTCAAAATAGTAACTACCATTTTCACAGATTCCCAGATTTATCCCAGATTCACCATAAGAAAGAGCACACATGTAACACGATCTGGTATAGATATATGTCTTAGCCTGGAAAGGACAGACACCAAAGAAATGGAAGTGGATGTAGTGAACAATTACGAATTTAAAGAAAGAGAAAAACAATGGGCTACAAATAAATGTCTCACACAACGCTGGGTTGTTTTCACAATTTATTTGACCAGCTTTACATGCAGCTGTTTGAAAAATTGTACAACATCTCACCATATTTTCGCCTAAACTTTTCCATTATCAATGTAACTACCAACGAACAATGATCGAACGGATCAGAGGACACCCCCCCCCCCTTCCCAGAATTTCCAAAGCAAACTTTTTGTGAGACCGATTTGTCTGTTTGTGTAAAGATTGCTTTGATGCAAGTTGTCAAGAACATAAAGTGCCATCTCTGCTGTAGTCATACCATGGACGTACTACTGTACTTCCTTGGTCGTACGGGACAGGCTCTCGGCAAAAGGGAGTGGAAAAGGGCCCTCTTCTTGAGGATGTTTCCCTTATTGTTTTTATAATTATGAAAATCTTGTCGACGTCTGTACAATCGGTGATACCAATAATATACAGAGTAAGAATATAACAGAACAAAATCAACTTGAATGTGTTGGTCTGTTAAGCGCTCATATCTTTTTGACTTGAAGCTAAATTGTGTCATTTTAAAATGTAAAATTTTGTAAATAATCTGGAGTTTCCGATGATTTCATCGCCTGGAACCCATCTATGCTATTTTCAGAACACGGAACAGTCGCTTATGATATTTCAGTTCTTGGCTGCATCCAGCGGGACAACAGTTACAAGTCTATTCGTAAGAAATTTCAGAATAAATTTGTCCCCAAACTCTGTGTAAATTTCCAAAACTTCAATATTAATATGACTCAAATGGAATTTAACTTGTAAGGGACGGCAAGCGTCAAAATGCTTGGAAGCTTTTTGACGTTTTCTAGGTACACCAAACCAAGCCAACTAAGATGCTCTTCTTCCCCTCACATCCTTCCCCCGGTGTTAAAATATGTCTGCACCACGGACTTATATACATGGACAGAGCACGTAACACCTACATCCTATCCTATCCTATCCTATCCTATAGATGGTCGCTACCGACTGGGGCAAAAGAGGCGCACCAAGATGGCGGCCGTGAACCTATAAATCGTCTGATTTGACGACGACTCTATAATATTTTAAACAACGGCTAAACTTGAATGGTAAACAATATCATATTCCTGCAATACGTGAAGTGATTTTTTACCTTAGCTTGCCATATTTTGAAAACATTTCAACTTTTTTGCAAAATATGGTTATGTACTTGAGCAAGTCCAAACTTTCACACAACAGCATAGCAGACGGCCATCTTGGTGCGCTTTTTCTTACACGCACCGTAGCGACAATTTACCGTGCAGTATGCTCTGTCCATGTATAGGAAGTCCGTGATCTGCACACAGTCATGTTTTAGCAGGAAATGATTTGAATAGCTTTCTTTCAACTTCGATTAATATTGTCATCTAGGCCTGTATCACCATTGTGTAGCTCTTCACGGTACGCAGGCCACAGAGATATTTGTTGGCAACAGTGTCTGAATTTCACATGAAAAATTAGTTTTACTTATTCAAATAAATTCAAATACAGGTCGAGCGTAAAAGTGGGCTATGCTATGTTACGTCCAAATCGAATCGATTATAATTGTATAACGTTTTGGGGTCAAATTTTCGTTGAGGATTCATACATAAGACGTGATTTCGTGACTTTAGTTTTTTTGTCACCAGAGATTTGACTGAAAGTTCCCTATAATTCCCTGTAAATGTAATGTTTTCAAGTTAGTATTCAGCCACCAAACTTGTTAACCCGTACATCGGATTTTAGCTTAGTCTTAGTTTGGTCATCCGCCCGGTCTTTGTGAGTTGGCTTGTGCTTGTGGTGTTATGTATACCTCTTGGCCACGTAGTTCTCCGATTTTCTTATTGAAGAGTAAGCAATGGAGTAGGGACAATAAGCCACAGCTGGAAAAAAGACCGTGGCGGGCTCGACTTAAACCAATTGGCTAGAAAATGGACGTAGAACAACATCCAACATAACTTAACCTTAATGGAGAGTACAGTTGCCCGTACTGAGAATGTGTCTTGGCATAAAGCCCAGCTTTGTCAGTAACATATAGCTATAATTGGAATTTGTATTAAATGGCTAGTAGTTAAAACTTGAAGCTAGCTAGATGAGGTTTAACGGTTCACTTTCTCAAATTGGTTTAAGCCGGACCACCGCCTTTATTTAGTCCAGTTGTAACTAACTTGTGTTTTCCCTATACACTCCATTGCTCATGCTGAGCACCTCAGTATAGTATACAATGACAGCTTAGGTGCTGTCAGTATTCGGTATGACCTGACCAGGAGTAGGACTCCAGACCTTCCAGCTACAGGTCTAGTGTTCTGACCACTTGACCATACAGTAAGCTTTTAAAACATTAAGTTAAACGTTAATAAATACGTCGGACTCTTGGCCAAACAAGGTACCGTGACTGAAGGGAGAAAAGTGTTTCCTAAGCGAAAAACTACGAGGACTCGGAGAAGGGGCAAATGTGTAAAACCCTCCGAAAAAGTTCAAACAGTTTCTGGAAAAACCAGCCTTGCTTCGCCTCCAGGCCCCCTTACCTACGAGCCTGAATTGAAAAGTTGTGAATCTTTTCCGAATATGCTCAGATCATGGTAGACACTATTAAGCCAAAAATCCTTGTACCTTATTGTGCCATCGATGGTGACGCGTATTTGATGAAATACTTTACAGCAGTGAACAGCTAAAATTCTTCAATTTTTGTTATTCACCCTCTTCGTATAGGTCAGTAAAGTAGCCAAACACCGTTCTGGGTCTAGTCTCAATATGGTTCCCTTCTCCAAATAAAATGATCTTTGGTCAGCTCATCAACCCAATACCATATTTTCTCTTCAACTCTTGTCTTTCATTCAAAAACCCATAACTCCACAATCATTGAATTACTGCCACCTTTAACACATGTAGGCCTATGCTTCCTTTTTAAGTGGAATTTGTACATCATTAATATCGCCTACTCATTGTGAATCATCAGATCATAACTGCTCCCATCCACGCTAGTTTCACTAGTTTTATCTTCATTTTGTCCAAAATAAACCCTAACTTTAA